>CM056051.1:428146461-428658368 GCA_029574335.1 Rana kukunoris
AATGATCATGCCCATCAATGCATAAGCATTAGTGCATCAGTGAAGCAGAAAAATTACCTGTTTGCTAAATTTTCGAACAAACTACAAAAAAAGCTTTTGAGTTCCTTCTAAATTTTCAGCCTTTTTTTAGTTTATTTAGCAAAAAAAATAAAAAAAACCCAGTGGTGATTAAATACCACCAAAAGAAGGCTCTATTTGTGTGAAAAAAAAATATAAAAAAATTCATATGGGTACAGTGTCGCATGACCACACAATTGTCATTCAGTGTGACAACGCTGAAAGCTGAAAACTGGCCTGGGGGGGGGGGGGGGTGGCGTGGTCTGGACATGGCCGAGTAAGGAAGTGTTCCTGTGGAGCTCCCGGTCCGTCCTGGCCTAACTAGCCCTATTCTCAGCCATATTGAGCTAAAAACCACGGCATGTACTCAGCTGGGAAGCGGAGAAGCACACAAAGGAAATTCCAGACCCCCAGAGCCCAGCTCAGCGGTGAAATACATCGATACTTCCGCGGCACACAGGCAGCATCTCTTATCCCCAAGATGGCGGACACCACGAGGCACGGCGGGCATGTGAGTTCTCCTCCACACACCTCACAATTACCATCCATGGCCCTCCTACACTGTAGAGGGGGACCCGTCACCGTCACACCAGCAGCGTTCCGACCGGATCCGCCGGATCCGATGCAATCGCATCTCCAGCGCTGACTGCGGGCGGATGCGGAGCTGAGGGCCTTGCTGCAGGCTCTGCCTACGAGAGCCGACTTTGAGTCCCTGGTCAGCAGGTTAGAGGCAGCCCACCACACGGACATTACGGAGGTCCGTGGGGAGATTACATCATTGACGGAAAGGGTGGAAACGGGGGAGACCACAGTATCAGCACTGGAGGTGAGGCTGCGACAGGTGGAAGAAAGTGCAGGCAACGCAGGCAGCCACCATACTGGCTCAACAGCTGCGCCTGGAAGAGGCCGAGACCGCAGCAGGAGGAACAATTTGCGGGTTCGGGGTCTGCCTGAAGCCACAGGGTCAGAGGACCTCGGGGCAACAGTTTCTGGACATATTTAGAACTCTGTGGTGGAGTACACACTCTCTCTGAATGTGACTTTCGATTGGGTCCATAGGGCCCTGGGACCTAGACCCACAGATCCAACACGTCCTAGGGATGTGATCTGCAAGGTCCATCACTATGCACACAAGGAACTCATCCTGCGTAAGGCATGGGAGATGAGGGACACTGACTTTGATGGGGCTGCTATCCAAATCCTGCCGGATTTATCCCGGGCCACCCTGCAGAGGAGAGCTATGCTGAAGCCTATACTGGAAGTTGCTTGGCACTCTGGCATCACCTACCGGTGGGGTTTCCCTATAGCAGTGACTTTTAAGAAACAGCTACAGTTCCTTCACTCTGCGTTCTCCCTCAGAGCTGCCCGCGCTGTTTGCCTTTCTGGAATCAGACCCAATTGATGTTCCTGACTTGCTGCAGGCTCTCCCAAGCTTTCCCTACAGAACAGGCGGTCCAAGCCAGAGGAGATCCCGATCCCCACGGCCACAGAGGAGCAGACAGAGACCACGTGTCGCACCCCCGGAAGACTCCAGGGAAGCCTAGTAGCGATGGCTGCTGTGGTGAGACCATGCACACACACTCACTACTCCTAGAGCCTTACACCGAGTGATAATTACCTCTGATTTTGTTCTCTTTGTTCACGGATCAGATTTGAAGTTGCCCCCACATGGGGCTGATTTATAACCCTGCCCCCCCATGATCGCTGGCACAGCTGCTAGGTCCTTTGAGAAGTGTGGGATATGCGGGGATGGGACCGTGGAAGGGCCTGGTTGTTGGGGCGGAGAAGGGCACCTGATTCTGACCCGCTGTTACCCCCCCGCACCCTGATGAAGGACGAGATCACTGGATGCTGCCCCCCGGGACTCACATGAGATTCATGTATGTACTCCCCCCTCCCGCATGTACTTTACATGGCCTACACTGGGACCTCCCGCTCCAAGAAGTACTGTGATATACACCCTTGTACTTGAGATCCCGAAGAGCCTAGACAGGAGCGACCCCTGGAGTACTAGAGGCTCTTGGAAGCTCTGTTGACGAGGAGATTTTTTCACATTGGATGCCGCACTGAGGGCACTGTATAATGGGGCATAGGATCCTGTCTGACATTGTAGGGGTCTATATGTATTTTTGGCTGTGGTCAGGCTGGTATGCTGGGAATACGGAGGGAGGGTTTGTAATATATGAGGGGCCATGCCGGTTCGCTGAGAGGGGGGCTTGGAGGGGACGCCGGCTTAGGGGGTCATGGCGGGGAGTGATGGGGCCTGTATGGGATCCCCACGGGCAATGGTCCTCCCTAGGAATATGAATATTCTGTTGTTTGCCGTTTCATTTTTCTTGTTTTATATTTCATGATTATGCCTCCTTAATTACACAGGTTTTATCTGAGTACATGCACAACTATACCTTAGGGCTGGGAGGGCCGGACGGAGTCGGGGGCACTACCCCGGTCATAGTCTAACCTCCTCCCCACTAGTTAGAGGCACTGCACCCGGCGTTATCCGGAGGGTGCTTCTGTGCAACGTTTTGCACTACAGTTCTAACAATCAATTGTGAATAAGATCACGGTGAATACTCTTTATTCACCGTACTCTTTTCTGAGCTAATCTTGCTCTCGCACCTCTCAACTCCTCCTCTTCTATCAGTTTCTTTCTCCCCCCCCCCTCCTCTCCCTTCTCTTTCTTTCTTTCCCTCCCCCCCCCAACCTCGGCACGGTAGTAATGGATCAAGTCACCTTTTTCTCTTTGAACGCCAAAGGGCTGAATATCCCTGAGAAGCGCCGTATGCTTTTGAATGACCTTAAAAGGGCTAGAGCAGATATAGCGTTCATCCAGGAGACCCATTTCAAGACAGGCTCCCCATCATGCTTGAAAAATCAACACTTTCCCATAACATACCATGCGACGAACCCCTTACACAAATCTAAAGGGGTGTCTATACTCCTAGCAGGCAGAGTGACATGGACCTGCCATGACTCTAAGATTGACCCAGAGGGTCGATACGTATTCCTTAAAGGACTGATAGGGGAGGTGTTGGTGACGTTAGCCACGGACGAACAAGATGTTTTTTTGCACAGCACACTGTCCCTACTGATAGACTTTACGGAAGGCCAGTTGATTCTGGGAGGAGATTTTAATGTGCCGCTGGTCCCACCTGTAGACACATCCTCCGGCACCTCCTCTGTGAGACCCAGTGTACAGAGAAACATTGCCAGGGATCTTCACAAGGCACAACTGATAGACATCTGGAGACTTCTCCATTCAGGAGAAAGGGACTACACGTTCTTTTCACCCCCACACAAAACATACTCCCGGATCGATTATTTCCTGATACCGCACCGCAACCTAGAGGCGGCACAGGACCCAGTGATAGGGAATTTAACCTGGTCAGACCACGCACCCATAACTCTGCGTTATTCCCTCTCGCAGGCCACATCACCCTGCACACGGTTCTGGAGGCTGAACGAAAGTCTACTGCAGGACGCTACTGTGCTGGCTGATGTGACGTCCGAACTGACCCACTATTTCAGTACTAACAATGTTGGGAACATACTGTGGGAGGCGCACAAATCAGTTATAAGGGGAGTTTTGATCAAACATGGCGCACGCATCAAGCGGGAACGAAAAACAAATCCTAGGGCTCCTAGACAAGATCCGTGACTTAGAAGCGAAACATAAACACAACCCAACCCCCCCTTGTAGAAGCAGAACTCCTGACTGTTAGACGACAAACTATAGACATACTGAGATACAAAGCCAAGGCAGCTCTTCAGATTTGTAGGAAGTTATCCTATGAGTCGGGAAACAAGTGCGGGAAGCTACTGGCTAATGCGGTCAGGCAGCAGAGGCGTCAGGCATATATACCCCACATTATTTCCTCGTCGGGACAAAAACAGGCTATGCCCACCCGCATTGCAGGGGAATTTCAGGGATTCTACTCCTCTCTATACAACCTCCCGAAACAACATACTAGCGACGCTAATGTCAGAGAATACCTGATTAAATCGGATATCCCGAAGCTCCCTGAGGGGACAGGGGTGGCCTTGGATGAACCCATCACGCTGGTAGAACTGCAGTGTGCCATTAAGAGAATGAAACCGGGGAAAGCACTGGGCCCAGACGGCTTTACACTACAATATTATCAAACACTTCTGCCGGTGTTGGGCCCATACATGGTAAAATTGTTTAACAATCTTGCAGACGGGGGTCACTTTCAGAGAGATACCTTGAGGGCCCACATCTCCCTCATTCCTAAAGAAGGCAAGGATCCTACCGCTTGTGGCAGCTACAGGCCTATATCCCTCCTGAATGTTGACCTTAAGTTTTTCACTAAAGTTCTGGCTAACAGACTGTCCCGACACATGACTGAGATCATACATTTAGACCAGGTGGGTTTTGTCCCATCCAGAGAGGCCAGGGACAATACTACCAAGGTACTCAATCTAATTCATAGGGCCTCGCGGATCAAGACTCCCTGTGTCTTTCTCAGCACCGATGCTGAGAAAGCCTTTGATCGGGTCAGTTGGGAATTTATGCTCTCCGTCCTTAGGCATATTGGATTAGGCAGTAAGATGTTGCACTGGATCTCTGCGATATACTCTGGGCCGACTACTGCCCAGGTCAAAGCTAATGGAGTCCTCTCAGAACCCTTTACTATCTCCAATGGCACTAGGCAGGGATGTCCGCTGTCCCCCCTCCTCTTTGCCCTGGTGTAAGAACCATTCCTTGGCACGATCCGGCAGAATCCAGACATAACGGGTATTAAGATAGATCAAGGCCATTACAAGATTTCAGCATATGCGGACGACCTTTTATTTTCCCTTACCAATCCTGTGGTGTCACTGCCGAACCTGGTTAAGGAATTCAAAAAATATGGGGTCATGTCCAATCTGAAAATTAATTTTGACAAATCAACAGCCATGGGAGTTAACCTGACCCCAAAGGCTTTGGCCCCTCTGAAGTCTCAGTTTAAGTTCAAATGGTCGGATAGCCACCTCAACTATCTGGGGACATGTATCCCGAGCGACTTAACGCGCACATTTGAACTTAACTTCCCCCCGATGCTGACAAAAGCCAGAGGACTGCTCGAGGAGTGGAACAAAGGGCTCCACTCCTGGTTTGGGAGATGCAATCTCCTCAAAATGTGCATCCTCCCGAAATTTCTGTTTCTGTTTCAAGCCCTACCGATAGGGATCCCAGCTTCATATTTTAAACGGGTACAGTCCCTTTTCACCAAATTTGTGTGGGATCACAGCACAGAAACCGCGACTGCGCATGCGGTACCTGACTCTTCCAAAGCAGTGTGGAGGTCTAGCCCTGCCAGACGTTAAACACTATTATCAGGCAGTACATCTAGGGAGGATCATCGACTGGAACAGACACGGTCACCTTAAACTGTGGACGCAGATAGAACAAAACCAGGCTCAGGTCCCACTGAGGGGGGCAGTGTGGTGCCACGATCAACTCCCGTTGGATATGAAGAAACATCCCACCATAGGCGCCACGATACGCGTGGGCTCGTTGATAGCGGACGCGGCCACCCTGAAGTCCCCACTTTTCCCTATCCTCGGCAACCCGGCGTTTCCACCGGGATTGCGCCCGTCGGATTACGGGGAGCTTGCGGCGATGGGTAGAGATTGCGCCCTGCATTTTGTGAACGGAGGCCGATGGGCTTCGATCGGCAGCCTAACAAGCGATTAGGCTGCACCACTTCATCCATTCAATACCAGACCCCAGACAATTTACCCGTGACCTGACGACGTTTGAAGACTACTGTAGGGACGACGGAGTGCTAACTCAAGTACTCTCGAAGACATACTCCCTACTAAACACCCCACCGACACAACCTGACCTGGGGTTTCTAAGCGCATGGGGACAGGACCTGGGGCAGACTTTTACGGACGTTCAGATGCAAAATATCCTTCAATTCTCCCTAAAATCGTCCATCTGCACAAGAATCCAAGAAACGAACTATAAGATTCTAACCAGGTGGTGGTACTATACACCCCAGCTCCTACATAAATTCTTCCCTACCACCTCTGATAAATGCTGGCGCTGCCTAAAAGAAAAGGGAACTTTACTCCATGTCTTTTAGTCATGCCCACTATTGCTTCACTTCTGGACAACGGTTGAGATGACCATACAAAAATTCACTGATCACACAATCCCAAAAGACCCAGCTTTCTTCCTGCTTCACGCTTCCACGGTCCCGACACGATCTTACAAAAAATCCATTGTAAGGCATCTACTAAATGCTGCTAAATCTTGCATACCGACTACCTGGAAACAAACCACGCCCCCATTGATTGGGCTGTGGTTGCGTAAAGTGGAGGAAATTAAGAACCTGGAAGACCTTGTGCTTACAGCCCAGAATAAACAGGAAAAACACTCTAACGCTTGGATGCTGTGGAACTTATACATATACTCTGATGAAGGGCAATCCCTATTGAACTCTTAATTGACCCTTGGATGTCGGCCCAACACGGGCCGACGGTGACGATATATCCATCCCCCCCGTGCCGAATATACCCCCCCTCCCCCTCCCCCTCCCCTCTCTTCTTTCTTTTCCCCTTCCCATGTCTCTAGCCTTCCATTTATTTATTTTTATTTTTTCTTGTTAATCGAATTTGTTTGGTTTCTGTCTCTATTTTGCTTTCTCTATACCTACTCCTGGTTCTTCCTCTCTCTTCATGCCTCCTTCACTCTGTCTTTCTCTCTGTGGTTTCCTCGACTACTGGTTTTATACTTGGGTGTGGAGTCCGAATATGCGTCAGAGACGCAACCATTCCGACTACAAAACAACCTTGACTAGTTCAGAGATGGATTCCGCCAGCTGATATTGCAGGTGCTGGCTTGCTGGAACTGTCTATGGCAGGGGTGCCCAACCTTTTGAAGAGCGAGGGACACTTAAGAAACTTTGTAACCAGTCGCGGGCCACAATGAGTGGGCAGATGACAGGTCATGGCTACTCTATAGGTCCTCCGATCTGCCCAGATGGAAGGGGACGAATTCCCTTTTGTTTTTGGGATTGGAGGTAGGCGGGCATAAACGGACATCTGTCGCTCTGTAGAGGTGAATTGAGGGTCCCATTTGGTCGGGCTGATCGTGTGAAAAGGGCCTACGACTGCTTTCACACTGATGTGCTGCGGTTTACCCACAACGCGGGTGCAGCATAGTGCACCTGTGTCTATACTGTGGGTTAGCTTAACTTTGCCATAGACTCCACCTGTGGCAAAAGCCGGTGTTGTAGAGAAAGCATTGGCTTATGGGGCTCTGCTCTGCAGCCACTTTCTTCCTCTACCACCACCATTCACAACACAGATGCTGCAGTATGTTGGGTAGGCAACCTGCGATCTGTGCTTGCCAACCCACCATTCCAGAGCAGGAGGTCGCGGGCCACATCAGAGGTCTCCGCGGGCCACATGTGGCCCCCGGGCCACTGGTTGGCCACCCCTGGTCTATGGTTTACCTATGGGAAGTGCCCTGGCACTACACAGGTTTGGGGCGACAGTCTAAATGCTCGATTATACAGTTGGAATGGGAATCTCCATGCAAAACGTACATGTGTATGACATGGGCCGGTGAGGCCACAGTTGCTATGTAATTTTCTGTATTTCTTTGTTGAAAAAACTTATAAAAATTGATATTTGAAAAAAAAGAAAACTGGCCTGGGCAGGAAGGGGGGTAAAGGTGCCCAGTAGACAAGTGGTTAAACTATTGATACATAATTCACCATACAGCCCCGTCTTTCTGCACTCTCATTGCCCCTGTTGGGTCAGCCACATGATTTACCCTTTAGTCTAACTTACTTAGGACATTAGAATCAATAGAAGAGACAGAGCTGTACCACAGAACTGTGTGCACCCACATGTTCCCAAAATCTAAGAGGAACATAGGATCACAGTCATGGGCGTCCGCTGAATTTTTTTCAGAGGGGGGCGCTTTGGCAGCGGCGATACACAGTCGCATTTTACCCTTTCTTCGACCGCTAGCGGGGTTAAAAGTGCCCCCCCCACGTTAAATTGTAAAAACACCCCACTGTGCCCCCTGCATCTTTTAATATCTCTTTGTCACTTCTGTGTACCCCCTCTCCACAACTGCATCTCTGGACCCCTTTAAATTACACAGCACCCCATAGCTCTGGACCCCTTTACATTACACAGCACCCTGCATTACTGGCCCCATTTACATTACACAGCACCCTGCATTACTGGCCCTCTTTACATTACACAACACTTATCACTGGACCCCTTTACATTACACAGCACCCTGCATCACTGCCCCCCTTTACATTACACGGCACCCTGCATCACTGGCCCCCTTTACATTACACAGCACCCTGCATCACTGGACCCCTTTACATTACACAGCACCCTGCACCACTGGACCCTTTTACATTACACAGCACACTGCATCACTGGACCCCTTTACATTACACAGCAACCTGCATCACTGGACCCCTTTACATTACACAGCACCCCTTTTCCCTTGACTGAAACACTACACTATATTGACAGTATATTTATTTCAGGTCTAAAAGAGGAACCGTTTGGAATTAGAAACAAACGGATTAGATTCCAGAAGAGGGACAGGCACTGTAAATAAGGGACAATTAGAGGGGAGGGGAGCGCTGCAGTCATCGATTAAATCGCCCCTAGGGCCAGTTTGGCCCTGCTACGACCCCCTTTGCCCTATGGAGCGGACGCCCATGATCACAGTCCTCCCCACATTTATGCCTCTAACTGAATGCATTACACTTCCAGGAAACCCAGCTCTCTTATACCACTCAAACATTTTGTTAGCCTCTTCACATACTCATTGTCTGTTTAATTGTGTTTTGTAAAAAGCTTTCTGATTTTGCATGATTAACTTGGCACCCATGTGAGAAAGGGTGTGATGAATGGCGGCAATTCTTGCGGCTAAATTTTGTCTGACGGCACCACACAGGCAGATGATTCTGTTTTCATTTTTCCCTCTAATCGTCTATTGACAAAAACATTTTTCATCTTGAATTGTTCCACATTTACACAAAGAGTGTCCAGATATTTGACCTAGGAGTTCTATTGGGCATGGACATGAAGAATGCTCTGAAATCTCAAACACTGTTATTATTCCTACAGTATCTTCCTGAGTTATTTCTGTAAACTAGAGAAACCCTTCATGTTACAGAGATGATGAGCACTTCCTATCCTAGCATGACAATGCTATCCCTCTACAAATACAGAGCAGTAAATGAGTATGATCATAGGACAGGAAATGTATTACTGGCATGAAAACTAGAAAGGACTGGTAAGCTGCAATATATTACATTTTTATTCTTAGGTTTAAATACACTTTAGGAAACAGCTTCTCCTCCCCCTCGCCCCCCCCCCCCCATCCAGATATACAGTTGTAGGTTTACATACCATGGCAGAAATTATGATTTACTGGCCATTTTTCAGAGAATATGCATGACAACACAAAAACATTTCTTTCACTCATGGTTAGTGTTTGGCTGAAGCAATTTATTATCAATCAACTAAACCATAATGGCAACAGAAACTACCCAAATGATGATTTTGGCCTGATAACATGCACACAAGTTGACACAAGGGGGTTTAAATGGCTATTAAAAGTAACCACCCTCACTTGTGATCTGTTTGCTCGTAATTAGTGTGTGTGTATAAAAGGTCAGTGAGTTTCTGGACTCCTAACAGACCCTTGTATCTTTCATCCTGTGCTGCACTGACGTTTCTGGATTCTGAGTCATGGGCAAAGCAACAGAATTGTCATAGGATCGGCGGGAAAAGGTAATTGAACTGTATAAAACAGGAAAGGGATATACAAAAATATTCAATCAACTGAGAGTGCCAATCAGCAGTGTTCAAGCTATAATCAAGAAGTGGAAAATGAGGGGTTCTGTTGGAACCAAACCATGGTCAGGTAGACCAACCGAAACGTCAGCCACAACTGCCATGAAAATTGTTCAGGATGCAAAGAAAAACCCACAAATAACTTCAGGTGCAATACAGGACTCTCTGAAAACATGGGGTGTGGCTATTTCAAGATGCACAATAAGAAGGCACCTGAAGAAAGATAGGCTTTATGGTCGTGTCGCCAGAAGAAAGCCATTACTACACAAATGCCACAAAGTATCCCGCTTACAATATGTCAAACAGCACAGAGACAAGCCTCAAACCTTCTGGCACAAAGTCATTTAGAGTGATGAGACCAAAATTTAGCTTTTTGGCCACAACCATAAACGCTACATTTGAAGAGGAGTCAACAAGGCCTATAATGAAAGGTACATCATTCCTACTGTAAAACACGGAGGTGGATCACTGATGTTTTGGGGATGTGTGAGCTACAAAGTCGCAGGAAATTTGGTCAAGATTGATGGCAAGACGAATGCAGTATGTTATTAAAAAATACTGGAGGAATATTTGCATTCATCAACCAGGAAGCTGCGCATGGGACGTACTTGGACATTCCAACATGACAATAATCCAAAACACAAGGCCAAGTCAACCTGTCATTGGCTACAGCAGAATAAAATGAAGGTTCTGGAGTGGCCATCTCAGTCTCCTGATCTTAATTTTATTGAGCCACTGGGGAGATCTCAAATGGGCAGTTCATGCAAGATGGCCCAAGGATTTACAGAAACTGTCTTTTTACCAAGAGGAGAAGATAAAGAGCCTCATCCACAAATAACACAAAAGACTTCAAGCTGTTATTGATGTTAACCACTTGAGTCCCCGCATACAGTCAAATGACGGCGGCAAAGGGGATCTGAATATCCCAGCCGTCGTCATTTGACGGCATCGTCTTCTCCGGCCACTGGGGGGTGCCCCGAGATGCCGACGCGCGTGCCTGGCGGTCGCGATGTCCGTCAGGTAACCGCCGATCGGCAGTTTTAGAGCAGGGACGTGGAGTTCTGTGTGTAAACACAGAGCTCCACGTCCTGTCAGGGAGAGCAGACTGATGCTGTGTCCTTTGTACATAGGGACACAGCATTGGTCACCTCCCCAGTCAGTCCCCTCCCCCCATACAGTTAGAACACACCCAGGATACACATTTAACCCCTTCCTCACCCTTTAGTGTTAACCCCTTCCCTGCCAGTCACTGATCGCTGTGTAAATGTGAATGGTCCCAAAAATGTGTCAAAAGTGTCTGATGTGTCCGTTGCAATATCGCAGTCCTGACAAAAATCGCAGATCGCCGTATTACTAGTAAAAAAAAAAAAATAATAAAAAAAATTGTCAGAATTCTATCCCTTATTTTGTAGCCACTTTAACCTTTGCGCAAACCAATTACTATACGCTTATTGCAATTTTTTTTTTACCAAAAATATGTAGAATACATATCGGCCTAAACTGAGAAAAAAAATAATAAAAAAAAAATGGAAAATAAAAAATATTATGTTTTTTTTCAAAATTGTCGCTCTTTTTTGTTTATAGCGCAAAAAATAAAAACCGCAGAGGTGATCAAATACCACCAAAAGAAAGCTCTATTTGTGGGAAAAAAAGGACGTCAATTTTGTTTGTGAGGCACGTCGCACGACTGCGCAATTTTAATTTAAAGCGGCGCAGTGCTGAAAGCTGAAATTTCCCCTGGGCAGAAAGGGGGTATATGTGCCCAGTGAGCAAATGGTTAAAGGGGGCAATACACAGTAACAAGAATTGAGGTATGTAAATTTTTGATCAGGGTCATTTGGGTAGTTTCTGTTGCCATTATGATTTAAAAAGAGTAAACACAGTTGATTGATAATAAACACTAACCATGAGTAAAATAAAAGTTTTTGAGTTATCATTCATATTCCCTGAAAGATGGTCAAGAAATCATAAATTCTGCCAGGGTATGTAAACTTATGAGCACAACTGTACCTGTAATGATAATTTTTCTAAGCTCTGATATTCTGACAGGCTCTTGTCTCCACCTTAGATTTTGCTTTGGCTCTGGTGCATTACCTATGTGTAGCGCCTGGCTACTTTCATAGCAGGTGCTTCTGTAACTTTAGAGGGGGTTAGAGTTAGTTGCCTCTGACCATGTTTATTTGGCTAAATTTAGGGCCTCTGCTCCAGCTCTGGCTGTACTGTGTACACATGGTTGTTGTCTAGGGGAACCTCACCCCTCCAGACAACAGGTGGCAGCAGTAGGGTCAGGGTCGTGTGGATGCTTCTCCTCGGCAGGCAATCAGGAGGGTTGATCGCCTCGCTGTGCATGCTGGGAAGAGGTATTTAGGAGGCAGATGCCATTGGTTTGCGTCGTCGCTTTGCCGCCATCCACCTGGGCAGTTGTCCCACCACCCCCGTGTGGCCCTCCTGGTCGGGGTGTGTTGCAGTGTTCCTGGCTCCGAGGGGCACGTTGGTCCAGAGCATTAATCTATCTCGCAGACTCAGTAGGTAGACTGAGTCTGCAATTTGCAAGTGGTCCTGGGCTGTCCGTTCCAGGGGAGGAAGCCGTTCGATGAAGAACCTGTCTGGGGGATACCAAGCACGAGGCTGGTGTCTCAGGAGAGGCTTTCATATCTGAGAGGCTGGACGATGGTCGCCTATCAGTTCCTGACATAACTAAAGCTGTTTGAAGGAGATCCAGGTGCTGAATCCAGTTGAGAAGGATTTTGGACCAAAACTATCTCCACCTTTAGGAGGGTCTGTGGCAGAGACTTCACCCTAAAGTTTCCAAGTGACACTCTGGTTGCTAGGCTGGTGAGAGGCCTATTCAGATGCACTATACCCACTCTGGCTAGAGTGGCAACAAAAGTTGTTGCTGGAAGCAGGACTGTTTCCGGAACAATTTACACCTGAATCTGTCACCTTTTTACTCCTTCTATTCCTTCACCTTTCTACTATTTACCATTTTTACCCTGTTGGGTAAAAAAAGCACAGAAAAGACACCTGTCATGTGGACATTGACTTTATTACAGCTCTCATCCAGTACCCTAGACGGCGGAGATACAGAGGTGACGTGCCACCTAAATCAAACCAGCAGCTCCTTCGGGGGTAGAGCTACATATAATTGCTCCTGCTGCAGCAGATCTGTAATTAAAGCCGAACACTATTACAAAAACAAATATAATAAATAAATAGCACACCAATGATTAAAAAAATAAGTTTTTGCTGCAATACTTATTCCCTCTCTGGCGCTCACCACTCCCTCCTGTTACTGTCGCTTTGGACACCATAGCAATGCTTTAGCGATAATAAAAGAACATTTAAAGTGAACTAATGTCTGGAATTGACACATCAAGAGTATTTAAAACTGCTGACCAGACCAGCCTATTAGCCTGGAGCTGTGCACAAGTAATATTTTATAGCCCCAAGACTCCACGAAAGTTGCCAATAACTGGTTGCTAAGGACAAAGAACAAGTCGCTGCCTGTGGTGTGAGCTACATAGATAGTATGAAGTAGTTTTGCACACACCTGAAAGATGATCATGTGAAATGAATAGCTTATGCAAGCTAGTTGAGTAGTTAACACCATAGCATAGTCTTATTAAACAATAGCTAGTGGTTTTAATACTATGAGCATTACTATTTAGTTTACTGTTCAAAAATATATTTACCTGAGGATTCTGAGTCTTCTTTGGCAGATATCTTGACCAAACAAATCTTTGGTGGGATCCGGAAGACCCTTGACATATCATCAAGCATGTTCATTTGGGTAACATGCTCAAAGTGACCGGCTCGATATCCCTAGAACCAAAGCAACACACAATCCAGTATTAAACACATATTTAAGGGTCAGACCAGCCAAAGATAATATGTGTTAAAAGTAAATTCAATTAAGCAGTTTGTGTTGTCTCTTCAGTGGTGAGAACTGTGTTAGGCCTCGTACACACGAGGGGATATGTCCGCTGAAAACGGTCCGATGGACCGTTTCAGCAGACATCTCCGCTCGTGTGTATGGGCTAGCGGACAGATTTCTCCACCCGACAGATTTCAAAGCATGCTTTGAAATCTATCCGGTGGGAATCTGTCCGCCCGACATGTCTGCTGGTTAGTACACTTACCAGCAGACATGTCGGCCCCCACCGCCGCCGCGCCGCTGCCGAATGGATTCGGCGCATGCGCGGAAGTGTTTTACTTCCTGGTGCGGTGACGTGGCGGTGACGCGGCGGCGTCAACGTCACCGCCGCGTCACCGCCACGTCACCGCGCCTTCCGGCGGCGGGGAATTTGATCCGATGGTGTGTACACGCCATCGGATCAAACTCCCGATCGGACATATCCGATGGAAATGGTCCGCGGACCGTTTTCATCGGATATATCCGATCGTGTGTACGCCGCCTTAGGTTTCTGGAACCTTCAACCTGCTGTTGCCATTGCAAGAGGGTGTTACTCTGCCTGTTGGATTCTTAAATGATATTATAGTACAGAGCAGTCCCAGATTGCCCAATCGGGAGAACCGGGATAATTCCCGGTGGGCTGGTCGGGTTGCGGGCCACTGTGCTGTCAATCGTACATTAATTTCTGTTAATTTCAATCCATTTTTGGGGTGTCCGTGAAAGGCCGTTATGGGCAGCCGGTGCCAGTAAAAAAGTACTACAGAGAATGCTGGAATAGTGTGAACATGCCAAGGTGGGTGGAAACATGAAGCTCTAGGGCAGGCCGGACCTGAACTAGGAACTATGGCACAGAGTTACCAAAAGATATAACAAGACAGTAAATTATTCAACCCTCTAGATCAAGGGTGTCAAACTAAATTTCATTGTAGGCCGCATCAGCATTATGATTGCCCTCAAAAGGGCCGGTTGTATCTGTTGTATCTGTAAGATTAGATGTCCAGCGCACCCCCCCGCTTACATTAGATGTCAAGAGCCACCCCACCATCAGAAGTTGAGTCCCCCTCTCTCCCTTACATCACAGTGTACCCCCTGATTTCCTTATACTGCTGCTGGGAAGAAGCTGGATGCATTGCTTGAAAGCAGAAAGTACAGGGTCTCCAGACCAGAGGAGGGCTGGAGCTCTCTGGCAGCTGCAGGAGAGGTGTGAGGGCCACATGATTCGGCCCACGGGCCTTGTGTTTGACACCCGTGCTCTAGATCAACGACCCTTTGATTGCACTGATATGAGACATTATACTTCCCTCTGACACCAAAAATGGGGCTTAATTCCAGCCACTGACATCAACAATAGGGCACTATTCTTCCCCCTACTGCCAGATATGGGGCACTGTTTACTCCCACTGATGCCAGAAAATGTTTTTATTCTCCTTGGCCCCCCTAAAGTCTGAAAGACACTTAACTGGCCCTTTGTTTAGAAAGTATGGAGACCCCTGCTCTAGATTCTCAGCACTATCATAATTCTGTGGATGGACAGTAATGGCAGGACATGATAAGTTGACTCTGTATATTCAACTAGGAAACTTCAAGAAGCAACCCACACTGACAGGATCTTCTAATAAGGTGGTGGCTTTCTTCAAAACTCTCTCCAATGTTTGTGACTGATCTGGCTTTTCTTAGGCCTGGTACACACTAATGCAAGTTTAGTTCAGCGATCTCCCCTGCTGAGCTGTTGTGACAGGGGGATGGCCCCCCCCCCCCACCAAAATGCTCTGATCTGCACTCTCTGCCATTGGCTGAGAGCGCTGATCGGGAGTAGGTCAGCTGCTGGTTTTCCGGCTTCGGCCAAATGTTGGACTTTTTTTTTTAACTTTCCCGTTGTCTCCCAACATTCAGCCCATGTGTTACCAGCTTTAGGTCTATACCTGCAACCAATCTAAAACTATCACTGGGCAGACACAGTCCTACTGTAGAGGGTAGTAATACTGCTGCTAAATATTTTACTTCCCACTGCAGCTGTTCAGCTCGGTCGAACACCTTAGTGGTTTTGTCATTCCCTGACCTATCAAACCAGCATGCTTGAACCAGACCCAGAGCCAGTCTTTAATCACAGGCAGCTTTTTTTCTCACTCCTCCTGTATTTGGGTGAAAGGCTTATGCCCCGTACACACAATCGGAATTTCAGTCGGGATAAACTAAAGCTGTCTTGCATACACACTGTCACACCAAATTCCGACCGTCTAAAACGCGGTGACGTACAACACTACGACAAGCCGAGAAAAAGCAGAGGAAAATTAAGTTCAATGCTTCCGAGCATGCGTCGACTTGATTCTGAGCATGCATGTTTTTTTTCTCCGTCGGAGTTCCATACAGACGAACTAAATTTCCGATAGAAATGTTTTTCATCTTTCGGAGTCCGTGGGAATTTCTGATGGAAAAACTCCAATGAGGCACACGGTCGGAATATCAGATGAAAAAATTCCGTCTGACCTTTTCCATCGGAAATTCCGATCGTGTGTACAAGACATTAGAGTTACAGTGTCAAATGCACTCACTCTTGCCATCTGCAGGACACAACTCAACACTGTGGTATGGTTATGTTGCAGTTGCCCTTGACCCTATTTAGTAGTACTTAAAGCGGAGCTCCAGCCGCAATTTTTTTTTTTTTTAAAGTCAGCAGCTACTAACAGTGTAGCTGCTGACTTTAAATAAGGACACTTACCTTGTCCTACTTGCCCGCGCTGATGGGCCCCCCGATGCCGGTCCCACGATCGCTCCGGGTCCCGCGCCGCCATCCACACTATGGGAAACAGGCAGTGAAGCCGTACGGCTTCACTGCCCATTTCCTACTGCGCCTGCGTGAGTCTCACGCTGGCTTGTGAATGGGCGCGCTGCTCTCTGAGAACACACACAGTTCCCAGAAAGCAGCGCGCCCCATTCATTAGGAGAAGGAGAAGAAGAAAAGGCACCGCGGTGCAGGTGAGGCAGATTACGGACTTCTGCATAGCAACAGGTATTTCGGGTGAGTATTTTTTTTTTTTTTTTTTTAAAGAAGATGGGCAAAAGTGGTTTTCCTGGGTGGAGCTCCGCTTTAAATAAAGAATTTTCAAACAAACACCTCATAAAAGGTGGGTGTATACTATCTGTCTTACGCCAGAATTGACCTCAGTTTCTACCTTTGGCTGCCCAGCTTGTTCATGAATACAGGTTTCTGCCATTAATTAGCCCTTACCTCCATTCCTGCACTTTGATTTAGTACTGCGTTTCAATTCTGCCTGCACAAGTCTACTACCACAATTTGGGCAGTCCTAAATGTTGGGTTCTGATGCTGTCTACAGGGCAACATTTGCATCTTGTGCCGCTCAGTGAGAGCCTTTCAACCCTTGATGGCAGCATAAAGGGTCCGCTGGATACCATAACAGACTCAACATTTACCAGACAAAAAGAGGGCGCAGGGTGCACTATATTTGAGGTGCCTTTGTATTGTGCCATTCCTGAGGTAATTTTTTGCAGGGGCTACAGTACTGGTTCTTACTTTTCCCCAGAACCTCAGGGAGCCAAGTGTAGCTTTTTAACACTTTTTTTATCTAAAAGCTTCTTTACTAAAATACTTATTAGGATGTGCTAGTTTTGTTGTTTGCATCACCTGAACACAACATGGCTTATCTATTTTGCCACTTTAAGGGTCGCTTACTGGCACCCCACCTGGCACTCTAATGGCTGCTTTTATGTGTTCCCTGTATGCTAGTCACAGCGAGCTGCCATGAAGCTGTTTCGCCTTAATACTTGTCCTAAATAAAAGTCACAGAAATAGACCGAAACATTGCCAGAGGTGCTCTACACATAATATGCTTCTAAAAGACTAATGTGTGTGAGGAGAACACAAAGTAATGAGTGTATTCATTGCATCTTCCCCTCATGTGCACCAATCGGGCTCACAGCTATTTTTATGCATCTCCCCGATAACAACCTCCTACCTCTTCTGTTCAACAACCCCATCTATACAATGCATCCTTCATTTTGTCTGCTCTTAGAGAATAAAAATAGACCGCAACAATGTACCTGAAGCCTTGTGCGACAACAGTAACCTTTTTCATGGAACATTCAATTAATGATGCTCCGGTTTAAAAAAGCCAAAGCTCACTTGTTAAAGGGATGTAATACAAAAAGATAACTTCTATAGTATTTTTTATTTAACCACTTCAATACAGGGCACTTTTGCACCTTCCTCCTTAGGCCAATTTTCAGCTTTCAGCGCTGATGCTGTTTAAATGACAATTGTGCGCTCATGCTACACTGTACGCAAACAATTTTTTAGCATTTTGTTCCCACAAATATAGCTTTATTTTGGTGGTATTTGATCACCACTGCGGTTTTTATTTTTTGCTAAACTAATAAAAAAAGACCAACATTTTTGAAAAAATATGTTTTTCTTTGTTTTTGTTATAAAATTGTGTAAATAAGTATGTTTTCTCCTCCACTGATGGGCACTAATAAGCTGCACTGATGGTCATTGATAAGGCGGCACAAATTAGGTGATACCAATTAGATGGCACTGATGAGGTGTCGCTGATGGGCACTGACAATGGGCATTGATAGGCAGCACTTATGGGCACTCATAGGTGGCACTGGTGGGCACAGATAGGTAACACTGATGGGCACTGAAAGGCTGCACTGATTGGTACTTATGGGTGGCACTGATAGACGTCACTGCTGGACACTGATGGGCACTGATAGGCGGCACTGATGGGCACTTAAAGATGGCACTGATGGGCACTGATGGCTGGCACTGATAGATTTCACTGATGGGCATTTCTAATGGCACTGGTAGGCATTTTTCATGGGCACTGATTGGCAGCTGCCTGGGCACTGATTGGCATTTCCTTGGTAGTCTAGGGTAGCATACCTGGTGGTCCAGTTGGGTGGCCATGCTTGGTGGTCATAGTGGCATCCCGATGGTCCTGGGCAGGCATCCAAAAGGGACTGTGCTGATAAACAATCAGCGAAGACCCCCCTGTCAGGAGAGCAATCAATTTGGCTCTCCTTTACTCGCGTCTGTCAGACACAAGTGAGGAAAAGCAGATCAACGGCTCTTCCTGTTTAAATCATGATTAGCCGTTATGGAAAACAGCTGATCACGTGACAAAGAGTCTCTGTCAGAGACTCTTTGCCTTCATTGGAGTTTCGTTGTGTCAGACTGACACAACGCAACAACGATCGCCGCAATGTGAACCACCTGGGGCGCGCAGCGGCTTGTTATCCTGATCACGTCATATGACGTCCGGTCAGGAAAACAGAACTATTTTGCCACCATCATTTTGCTATTTGGTGGGCGGCAAGTGGTTAATAAATATAGGTGCAAATGATCAGCCTAAGGGCTTTTTTACACTGGTGGTTGGGGAGTTTTTACTTACCACATTTTTAGTGCCCCTCACCCACTCACCAGTGGCGGCCCGTCCATAGGGGGTGCTTGGGCGCCGCCCCCCCAGCTGTAAAAAAAAAAAAAAATGAAAAAAAAAATTTTGGGGGGGAAAAAAAATGTCACTTTAAGAGTGACCAGGTGCCGGACATGCGGCAGTCTATGAGAAGCTTCCCAGCCTGCAATCATCTGAAAAAATTTGGAGCACCAGCCGCCACTGCCACTCACCCTGTAGCTGGAAAGTGTACACATACCTGGGGTGTACACATACCACAGCCACGGGAGCAAGTATACTCCCTGTAACAGTCACTACTGCCCACAGAAAGGGTTTACATGGTTATGCCATCTTCGACCCAGCATCCCAGTCCAGGAAGTAGATGGTGAGCTTGGATGATGACTGGACAAATATGCCTTCTATTTGGGGGTGGAAAAGCAGATCAGGGGATCCT
The DNA here is from genome assembly GCA_029574335.1 of Rana kukunoris. Classification (NCBI taxonomy): domain Eukaryota; kingdom Metazoa; phylum Chordata; class Amphibia; order Anura; family Ranidae; genus Rana; species Rana kukunoris. Next base: position 428,166,146 of record CM056051.1, read on the forward strand.
GCATAAGTTCCAAAAACTAGTCCTACAAGAAGGTTTGGCACCTTAATTTTACATAGAAGTTCTAACTGGGCATCTTGCTCGTAGATTTTCCCACGTTTCACTGAGGCATTGGGGGAGATTTACTAAGACTGTTGCACACAGAATCTGGTGCAGCTGCTCACAGCAACCAATTAGGTTATTACTTCTGTTTGTTCAATTAAGCTTTTACAATAAAACCTGCAAGCTGATTGGTTTCTATGCAGCGCTGCACCAGATTCTGTGTGCACCAGTTTTAGTTAATCTTCCCCACTGACCACCTTAAATTCTCCATCTACCTGCATCCCTCTGTGCAGCCTTTGAACTCCTCGGAGACACGAGCTGGTAAACTAATAAAGCAAAGGCTAGGCTAAATAATTACAGTGATAAATCCTGAAAGTGTTAGTAAACCCACAACAGAAAAATAAAAAATCAGTCTATAAATGCAGTAAAGTATGCTTGTTATACTCACTGTGGAACCTAAGGGGATATTCCTCCGCATTTTGTAAAAATTCTGTTTGTTCCTGTCTTCTCTAATCCTCCCATTTTTCCACAGTCCCCAATCCATCTCCTGACAGTAAAGATCCTTGTGGCAATATGCACATGCTCTGTTTGATGTGTATTGTTTAAGAGTTTTTGTTTTTTTGGGGGGGGGGGGATGCATGTGATCAGCATAGGGCCAATCAGCATTGTCCAGACAGAGGGTCAGGGGTCCTGCAGCCTTTTAGAACAGTCAGAGTAGAATGTAAACTCCTCCTACAAGCTTTAACCAGACACTGATAGAAGTCACAAGACTGCGATATACTGCCGATTAAGGCTCCTTACACACGGAGCGGTCCGTTTTTCGGTCCGCTCCGTGTGTCCGTCAGCTCAGCGGGAGGTCTCCCCTATGGGGAGTCGGATGGAAACGGACCGTCTGTCCGTTTGCCTCCGATCCGTTTGGCCGGACGGAAGAAAAATAGGACATTCTTCCGTCTGCAAAAACGGATGCGGATCGAGCGGACGTTAGCGGATGCATCATCCGCTAACGGACCTGCTCCCATAGGGAAGCATTACAAGTCCGTTAACGGACTTGTAATTAGCGGACCGTTCGTCCGCTAGTGTGAAAGGGCCCTAAAGGTATTTAGCAGTTCATATTTACTAAAATAATCTTCCATGTTCTGTGTACTGTGGGAGACCAAATACAGTGGAACCTCGGATTACGAGCATAATCCGTTCCAAGAGAATGCTCGTAATCCAAAGCACTCGCATATCAAATAGCGTTTCCCGTAGAAGTCAATGGAAACGGAAATAAATTGTTCCGCATTGACTTCTATGGCATGCAATACCGCATGTGGCCAAAGGTGGGGGTGTCAGAAATACTCTGAAAGGCTTGCGACAACTTGGCTGAACTCGGAAAATCTTGGAAAGTCTAGGGACAGGAGTATTTCAGACTTTTTACGAGAATTTCAGAGTATTTTCGAACGGCTCTGCTCGGCTCCGGCGCCCCCGCACCTCTGGCCAAATGCAGTATTGCACACCGCTGTGGCTTGAATCCTGCTTGTTTTGCAAGACAACACTCGCAAACCGAGTCAGGATTTAAAAAAAAAAAAAGTATCGTATTGCGAAACCGCGTTACTCGCAATCCAAAGGTTTCACTATATAGTGAATGCAGGGTCCAGGGTTGAGTTACACTTTAACTACACAGGCTGAAAAGGGGCAACTGATGCAGGGCCTATGAGGTCTGGGGGTCCAAGCATCACCACCCCAATCTCTCTTTCCACATATTCAGGTCACATTCTATGCAAAATAAATTAACTACACCTTTATTTTTCCTTTCTATCACCTGCTGTTTGACCCTCTGGAGGGCTTATAAGGATTGACACAATATTTTATCCAAATATATTCGGAAGATAAAGCACTATCAATGGTTTTCATATGATATATGTGGAGCCCTTAGATTTAATTATTTCCCAGGGCCCGGAAGCTTTTTGGGCAACCCTAGAATGTGAGTTCTGACCACATTCGTTTTTTATTAGAATGTAAAGTAAATGGCAGAACTAGCACATTTTATGAATGGATGCAAAAGTCAAAATCTAATATGAAAACATGCCTTACCTCTGGGAAATGTTCCTGGGGTTTGAGAATCTGAGAATTTTCAACGTAAGAGGTCATTTCTGCAGCACCAGTGCCCTCTGCTGGAGACATTTAACAATTATACAAAACATTGAAACTGCATTCCTTTTATAGCTTTTATTGAATTATATATTTTTTTGTAAAGACTTTAAGCCTAATCAACTAAACAAATAAACAAAAGCAGGGATAAATCGGTATGGCATGCTTGGATCGCATGCCTGTATACATGAGTAGATATTTGAGAACATCTGGTAAGACTAGGGGCCAGATTCAGATAGTATTTACGTTGGCGTATCAAGAGATACGCCGCGTAAATACTAAGAATAGCCGGCGTATCTTTTTTTGCTATTCAGAAAAGAAGATACGCCGGAATTCTGCTAATATACGAGCGGCGTAATTCTGTTACACCGTCGTATATTAGTTGCAGTTTTACGCTGGCCGCTAGGTGGGGCTTCCGTCGTTTTACGCGTCGAATATGTAAATTAGGGATTTACGGCGATTCCCGAATGTACTTGCGGCCGGCCGTCGTAGTTAACATCGTTTGCGTAAGCGTTATTGCGGCGTAAGGTTACCCCTGCTATAGGAGGCGTAGCCAGTGTTAAGTATGGACGTGGGGACAGCGTGGAATTGTACGTCGGTTACGTAGTTTGCGTAAATCGTTCGGGAATGGGGCTCGACGTAAGTTACGTTCACGTCATTTACATTGACAAATAGCGACGTGATTTGACGCATGCGCACTGGGATTTGTCCACAGACGGCGCATGCGCCGTTCAGAAAGAACGTCATGAGCGCGGGGTCATGATTCATTTACATGAATCACGCCCCCATCCTCAACATTTGAATTGCGCGGCCTTACGCCGGGCACTTTACGCTACGCCGCCGCAACTTATGGAGCAAGTGCTTTCTGAATAAGGCACTTGCCCATAATATTTGCGGAGGCGTAGCGTAAAGAGGAAACGCTACGCCGCCGGAAAGATACACATTTGTATCTGAATCCGGCCAAGTGTTTCTAAAACAATAAAAAAATGAATTTGACTGGCTCGTAAGAAATGAAGAGTATGAAACTAAACGCATGTCAAAAATCTCTGTACACTATGCATGTGGTAGCATGAAAGTAACATACGTAAAGCTATTATCATCGGAATCCCTATTTCAAGCACAGGCGTTTGGGATCTTTGTATGTTGGCTGGTGTTCATACATTTGTGCATGCGCCGTACAATATACAACTCTGGATATAATTCACTGATGATTTCGAAAAAGTAACTTTTTTACAATCTCTTTTAGGGCTCATTTACACTTGCTTCAGCTTCAACAAACATTAACGGCTAGATTACACTTAGCTTCGGACTGGCTTGGTTAAAGCTCTCTGAATGCTAGTCAAAGCCCCTGTCACTAAATAAAATTGTTAGTTTACAGTCCTGCGGATGAAAAAAAAACATTTGTAATCTCTTGACGCGAGATAATAAGCGGGGGGAGGGGGGGCCCTTACAGGTGTAATGTAAAAAAAAAAAATTTAAAAACTGGGAGGGGGGCCCTTACAGGTGTAATGCCCATACCCCCCTGATGGTGGCCCTGTTAGTGATGCTTCAAAGTGTCTTCAAAGCCTCCATAGAACTTTATAGAAAAGCTTGCTTGAAGTCCCACCGAAGCACCATGAAGCCTTGTTGAAGCCCCATTGAAGCTCCACCAAAGCACCATCGAAGCCTCATCAAAGCAACAAGCAAAAGCAAGGTGTATACAGAACTGTAAGCTAACCATTTTATTTAGTGACATGAGCTTTGACTAGCATTCAGAGAGCTTTAACAAATCGTTTCCGAAGCCACGTTTTGAAGAAAGTGTAAACTAGCCCTTAATGTATGGACATTAATTCATTAATTCATTGATTTAATATATGGACATTTCCTAACAGCAGTTAGATAATCCAAAACAGTTTTTGGGGGAAATTCGCTAGCATACGTCCGTGCAACGAAATGTGCATGGCATAGTAAAACAGAGCTGTTTGTAAATTGTATGTATTCACCTGTAAGTTTTTGTTCACATGGCAGGGGCATAATATATTTTTTGGGCATACGATTTGCTTGTTCATACACATTGCATAGTTTGGGCTCATTCTCAAGTGATTTTGATCATGCAGCTGTCCTGGGAAGCAACAGTTGAGAACGATGATGTCACCCTCCCAGAATCACCAGAGGCCAGGGATGAAGTTATTTTTCACAGGCTATTTAAAGGTATTTGTGTTTAGAGGTGGCCAGTAAAGTGAACCCTACATTTTATGGAGGTTTGATTGAATGCTTCTCCCAACCTGTGGAACTCCCAACCACAATCGGTCTGATGATCTTCTAGTCTCTTCAGGGAAGTTTATCCTGCCTCCATCTGAAAATTGTACTCATTCCTCACAGTTAATAAATTATCCCTCACAGTTCATAACTTTTTTCTCACTTGTCCCTCTCCCTCATACACACGATCGGACTTTCATCTGACTTTTCAGTGGGTTTTTGTCCGAAGGGCGTTGGCCGTGAACTTGGAATGCATACACATGGCAGGACTTTTTCAGGCAACTTTCACCAAATCACGTGGTATTTCTGCTCTTAACCGTCACCCTGTGGACAACTTCTGCTATTGTTGTCTGATCTTTAGCATTGGTTCTGAGCATGCGTGTTTGTACGTTGGACTTTAGTCCGATGGACTTGTGTATACACGATAGGATTAGCCAACGTAGGACATTTGTTGCTGAAAAGTTTGTCTGTTCTCACAGCGAACATTTGCCTGATGAAAAAGCAAAAAAGTTTGTCTGATGGAGCGTACACACTGTCGGATTGTCCTCTAAAACAGGTCCGTCGGACGTTTGTTGTCAAAAAGTTCTATTGTGTGTATGGGCATTAAGATTGTTAGCTCTCATCTTGTTTTAAATTGTATTGTAACTATTGTAACTGGGAGGGAATATTGGCATTGATGAACACAGAACAGAAATGGGAATTCTTCAAAAAGACTGTTTGGGACCTCAATGCAAAGTATATTCCCATGGGCAATACGTTTAAAAGGCTAAAAATTAGGGCTGTGCAAATTAACTTTTAATCGATCGATTAATCTTTAATTTTTTTGATCGATCAAAATCTTTTTGATCGATTAAAATTCTTTTGATTGGAACTTACCTCTCCGCCGGCTTCTGGGCCTTTAGGGAGTTCCGTCAGAGATCCGGTGACGTCATGGACACCGGCGGGGCTTGCCGTGTCCATCTGAAGGGCTCCTTTGCTGTGTCTTCATATCTGCATGCTGGCGGGACCTTACTATCTGCCACACGCAAGGGCTGTTACACTTCCCTCTATCACTTCCCTCTATCAACCTGGGATTCTACAACCATCCACTGGGAGTTGTGATAGTTCCCTTCACGGGACATCTACATGCCGACGGACTGATGTTAACCTCTCCTCATCTGGATTCTGCAGTGGTATCGTTGTACACATTTTTATACCAGTATCATACTTAGCTACATGTTCTTATGACTGCTTTTGGTACTCGCACAATTTTTACAGTTTATGTAGCTCCATCGATTTTATCTCCAGTGCAATATTTATTTGGCTACCTACTTGAAGACTATAAAAGTTTTAATGCCATTCCCATCGAGCGCTGCCTTTGTGTGTTTTTTGTATCCTGCTATCCATTTTTCCAGTGGTTGGTAGCTGCACTGGGAATCAGCCTGCAGGGAGGAGATCAGCTAAAAGTAGTTGGATCTGTATGTGCGTTATAATTAATCGAAATTAGTCGATTAATCGATTAAAAAAAAAAACGATTAATCGAACACAAAAATTTTGATCAGTAACAGCCCTACTAAAAATAGAACCTATGTGGCTCATGGCCAAAGTTAAAAAAGCTATAAACAATAAGAAAAGAGCTTTTAAAAAATGTAGGAACACTATTGTCATTTAAATGTTGCAAAGACTATAACAGAATGGAAATGGAAATAAAAAGGAAATCAAGGTTTAAAGTTCAAAACGAATGACAGATTGCAAAAGATAGTAGGACAAATCCCCAAAAAATCTTCAAATATATTAACAGTAAATAGGTTGGGTCTGAGCATGTAGGCCCTTTATAAAATAATCTAAAGTGGGTGACTGGGGACAAAAAGAAAGCAAATTTAATAAATACATTCTTTGGGTTCTGTGTATACAGACGAGCAGGGGGAGCTCAAGCCCATAATGGGGTGGTAGTGACACAGCTCCAAATGATCCACAATGGCTCAAAATGGATATGGTCCAGAAATATTTTGACAGAATAAAGGAGGATAAAGCACCTGGACTAGATGGCATCCACCCATGGATCCTGAAAGAATTGAGCTCTGTAATTTCAAAACCATAAGCCGCGTACACACCACTAAATAAATCCGATCAAATCGGTCTGACAGACCATTTTGATCGGATTTGTCTGCTGGGATATATTGGTTTGATCGTGTACACGCGATCAAACCGAAATCCCCGCCGGCAGACAGCGCGGTGACGTGGCGGTGACGTTGACGCTGCCACGTCACCGAACCAGGAAGTAAAATACTTCCACGCATGCGTCGAATCCATTCGATGCATATGCGGACAGATATGTCCGCTGGTTAGTGTACTAACCAGCTGACATGTTGGACGGATGGGTTCCCAGCAGACAGATTTTAAAGCATGCTTTAAAATTGGTCTGCTGGAAAAACCTGTCTGCTCGCCCGTGCACACGATCGAATTTGTCTGCTGAAACGGTCCGTCGGACCGTTTTCAGCAGATAAATTTGATCGTGTGTACGCGGCCATAGTATCTAATTTTTAGGGACTCATTAATGAAGGGAATAGTTCCACTGGATTGGCGTAAGGCCAATGTGGTGCCCTTTTTTTAAGACGGGGAACAAAGTCTTTACCAAGTAACTATAGATCTGTTAGGCTGCATAAACACGATCGGTCAAAATCAATGAAAACGGACTGAAGGTCAGTTTCATCGGTCCAAACGGACCGTGTGTATGGCCCATCAGTCTTTTGTCCTTCAGTCCAAAGTTTTAAAACTTGCTTTAAAATCGGACTGATAGAGGCCTGACCATTGGTCAAAACCGATTAGTATGCAAAAGCATCGGTTCAAAACCCGCGCATGCTCAGAATCAAGTCGACGCATGCTTGGAAGCATTGAACTTCGTTTTTTCCAGCACATCGTTGTGTTTTACGTCACCGCGTTCTGACACGATCGGTTTTTGAACTGATGTTTACATCAGTCTGTGAACCGATGAAAATGAACATAGATGAGTTCTTGCTGGAAAAAAAATATTTTAAGCAACAGACAGAATGGATTCATGAAAGACAGATGTTGTCAAACAAACCTGATTTCTTTTTATGAAGAGGTAAGTAAAACCTTGGACAGAGGCGTGGCAGTGGGCGTGGTATATTTAGATTTTTCAAAAGCATTCGATACAGTTTCCCACACATGGCTCATGTGTTTGGTAAAGTCTATAGGCTTGGAAAGATCAGTTTGTAAATGGATAGAGAACTGGCGAAAAGACTGAATTCAGAGAGTAGTGGTTAATGATTCTTACTCTGAATAGTCTAAGGTTCAGTGTTGGGACCCTTACTTAATATCTTTATAAATTATATTGGGTCTGGCATTAAACTATAATTTCTGTCTTTGCAGATGACACCAAGCTATGCAGTGAAATAACATCCTTACAGAATGTCTCCAATTTACAAGCCAACCTCAATGTGCTGTCCAATATGGGGTAACTATGTGGCAGATGAGGTTTAATGTTGATAAATGTAAAGTTATGCACTTGGGGGCCAAGAATATGCATGCATCATACATACTAGGGGGAGTACTACTGGGGAGAGCTGTAGTGGAGAAGGATCTAGGGGTTTTGGTATCATAAGCTCAATAATAGCATGCATCTGGGAACTGGAGAAAGTGCAGAGAAGGGCAACCAAACTGATAAGAGGCATGGAGGAGCTCAGCTATGAGGAAAGACTAGAGAAACTGAATGTATTCTCTCTTGAGAAGAGGAGATTAAAGGGGGATATGATCAAATATATAAGGGGTCCATATAGTGAACTTGGTGTTGAGTTATTCACGGAGTAAGTCTTCTCATTGGCTTTGAAGGTCTTTTGTCCATGGTGGACATGCTTACATGTAAGGCACTTTAGTTGTTGCTGCTTGCTATTTTGCCCTTGACGCTCAGGGCTTTTCTATAGGAGAAATTTGGCTTGTGGGGAATGGATGTTATGAGGTGGGGATCCTGCGGATAGACCAGGGTTTGTGAAAGAAATTATCCAAATGTCGGTGTTGGCTATGAAATTGAGAGATGAATCTGATTTCCTGATCTGCCTTTCCCTTTGTCTTGTCTTTATTGGGTGTGTTTAGGTAGTGAGACTATTCTTCACTCACTAGATTTTGGGGGGTACCCTTTATCGGGAAATGTATTGGTAAGGACTGCATGTCAGGGTCATTGAATCCATCCCCAATAAACTCTTTCCAGACAAATTTTTCAGAAAACAATGTGAAAAATAAACATACCTGATTTTAACGGGGTGGGAGAACCAAACAAAGAAACTGATGCCAACACAGTCATTTAGTCCTCACTATTAAAATTTTAGCACATCTGCATAGGGGTTTGGCTTGAGAAAGAGGCTGCGTGGCCTTGAAACATGTTGCCATACGATGCCCCAGCGATGTTTCAGGAAATGAATCTAAGTGAACTTACGGCCTGCTGTGCACGTAAGTGAACAAAAGGGAAGTGCTCTTTGCTGAGCGGCTTTCTGTTCACTTACAAATGGAATGGAACAAATTAATAATTATTATTAATAATAGTAAAAAGTTTGTATTATTATTGTTATTTATTATTATTATTAATTCATTAGGTTCCATTCCTTTGAATGAATGAATGAATGAATGAAAAACTTATATAGCGCGGCACATGCGAATTAAATCGCCTCTGGGCGCTTGTTGTTCCTGTCTCCTTTGGAATCAAAAGAGATGAGTCTTGATCTTTCTCCTGAATGCTAGGTGGTTCTCCTCCAACCGAATGCTGGTTGGTAAAGCGTTCCATAGTCTGGGACCTTGGACCGCGAATCTTCTATCTCCTTTGGACTTGTAGCTGGCTTTCGGTATCTGGAGTAGATTTTGGTTGGTGGATCGCAAGATGCGATTGGGATTATGAATTTTTATTTTTTCGCACAGATATCGGGGAGCATTCCCATGGATACATCTATGCGTTAGACAGAGTGCTTTAAAAGCAATTCTGTCTTTCACTGGCAACCAGTGAAGGGCTCTCAGTGAAGATGAGATGGATTCCCAGGGTTTTTTCCCAGTCACAAGTCTGGCGGCCGTATTTTGAACGACTTGCAGACGAGCGATTTGGTACTTTGGGAGTCCGAGGTAAAGGGCATTTGCATAGTCCAGTCTGGAGTTAACAATTGTTCCCACCACGACTGCTACGTCTTCTTTAGGAATGAAATGAATAAGTCTGCGTAGTAGGCGCAGCAGATGGTGAGATCCGCTGACTACTGACCCTATTTGTGCGTCCATTGTCATGTGGGAGTCGAAGATGACACCAAGACTTTTGACTTTGGCGCTAGGGGTGATGATTTTGCCCAGAATGGGCGGGGGTGTCCACGTTGTTGCTGGTTGGTTCCTACGCTTGGCGTGAAACAGGAGAAGTTCTGTTTTCGCTCCATTGAGTTTAAGATAACTCTTGGTCATCCAGTCCTCTATCAAAGAGAGACATGTCTCTAGATTGAGGTGGTGATCCTTTTTATTGCAAATGCGGAAATACAGTTGCGTGTCATCTGCATATGAGTGATAGAGCAGTTTTTGACTGCTGATGATTTCAAAAAGAGGACGAAGATAGATGTTGAATAACACAGGCGATAGAGGGGATCCTTGAGGGACTCTGCATGATACTGTGCGTTTTCCAGAGGTGAAAGGTCCTAACTTCACTATTTGCGAACGGTTTTCCAAGAAAGAGGAGAACCAAGATAAATCGCCTTCTGCGACTCTGGCTACTTCAGCTAGCCGAGTCAATAGAAGCTTGTGGTCTACAGTGTCGAAAGCTGCGCTTAGGTCCAACAGAACCAGGAGACAAGATTCTCCTTCGTCTGCAGCCTCGAGAGCGTCGTCCCATATCTTGAGCAATGCGGTTTCTGTCCCGTGTCCGGGCCGGAAACCCGATTTATATGGATCAAGTAGGTTATGGGTATCTAGATGCTGTTGCAGCTGTTGTACCACTACTTTCTCCATGTCCTTAGAAAGAGAGTTTAGGCCTGTTATGGGACGGCGGTGGAGTGGATCCTTGGGGTCCAGGGTGGGTTTCTTCAAGATAGGCCGAATTATACCCTCCTTCAACTGGGAGGGCACTATGCCCTCCCTAAAGGATTGGTTAATAAGCTGCGTGATCGGAGGCGCCAGGAAGTCGGCACATTCCTTCAGCAGTTTAGTGGGGATGATATCATTCGGCACAGTGCTGTTACGCAGAGCGCCGATGATATTTTTAATGTCATGAGTACAGACGGGTTCCAGCGTGAACTCACCTGATTGTGGTGAGTTTCTGCCGGTGTTGTGTGAATAATTACTGGGGGGGCTACGGGGGGAGTTGTTCTGCTGAATGCTTTGCCGGATTCCCTCAATTTTATTAATGAAGTAATCCGACAATTCATTGCAAAATTCTTGTGTGTCCGAATTGGGGGCTTCAAGACATCCTGGATTCATGGTCTGAGTGACCAGCTTGAAGAGCTCGCGGGGGCGGTTGAGGGCGCTGTTGATAGCCTCAGAAAAATAATTTTTCTTGGCATCGAAAATTTCCTTGTGGTATTTTCTAGTTATTGCCTTGTAGATGGAGAGGTTCTCAACTGATGGACTTCTCTTCGAAGCGGCTTCAGCCCTTCTGCGCTCTTGCTTCAGTGACGCCAGCTGGTTGTTGAACCAGCCTGCGTTATTTTTCCGGATGTGGGTTTTACGTTTCGGCGCTATTAAGTCGGCTGACTGTAATAGGGCTGTGTTAATGGAATCCAGTGTTTCTTCAGCCGATTGATGCGGCTGAATTCTTTTTATTTTTTTCCTTAACGTGGCTTTGAAGAGTTCCGAGTGGAGCTTCTTCTGACATCTAGTCCAGTGTGTTGTCACTGGGTTTGATGTTTTTATTAAGGGGGGGAAATTGGGAATAATGAATTTAATTGCATGGTGGTCTGTCCATGGCAATGGTTCATTTCCCAAGATTTTTATTTCCAGATCGTGTCTGAAAATAAGATCGAGCGTGTGACCTGAAGCATGTGTGGGCCCACTTACTAGTTGCTGAAGTAAGGGTTTCCATGAATGGAAGAGGGTTTTGAAGGACTGGTTTTGTGATCGCAAGGTGCGTCTTATGGATCACCGCCAATCCTCCTCCTCTTTGCCCTATTCTGTTTTCCGTTATAATACGGTAGTTATCTGGCACCAATTCTCCTAGAATGGTGTTACAGTCGGCTGTAAGCCAGCTCTCTGTAATAAAGAGGCAGTCTAAGTCATGTTGCAATAAGAAATCATGGATTTCTAATCGGTGTTTTACTGCCGATCTAGTGTTGATCAAAGCACATGATATGTGCTTAGGTTGGGGAAAACGGCTGAGACCTTTGACAATTGATCTTCGATTGATCCTCAATAGGCGCTCCGTTTGAAGGGCTTTTTTGGTAATGGCTGGTAGTATTGCGGCAAATCGCCTCAGACTCCAAATGGCCTCTGCCGAGTATTGCAGATTAACCATGGTAGCCAAACACCAGGGGGGGGGGGTTAAGGATTGTCAAGGATTAACTGAATCCTCAATCCTGGCTTGGTCCAGAGGAAGGCAAAAAAACCCTGACCGTGCTACGCCAATATGCAGCGGCAGGGAAAAAAATTCCTTCCTGACCCCTTGATAGGCGATCGGCGAACCCTGGATCAAGTTGTAATAGTTGAGATTTGGGGCTGGGTGTAGTAAGATGACCTGCCGATCGGCAGCAGGATCCAGGCTGAAAAAACTCCCAGATTAGGTGGATCGGTGCTGCCGTTGGGGCCAGGACTGGTAGACAGGGGTGTGAGGTACTTTCCAGGGGGTGAGGGGTGGGTATCAGGTCCGTTTTGGGACTTTGGTGGCGGTTGGAGGGGATGAGAAGCGGCGCGCCGCTAGGCCGCGGGTGAAGCCGCGGCCTTTCCTAGTTGCGGCTGCCGCGATTGCCTCCAGGCCGGCGCGGAGGTACCGAGAAAGCGCCCGAGACGGCGGAAAATTGCAGGGATTGCAGGGATAGGTGGCGGATGGTTAGCTAGAGAGGGGCTAGTAGTGTGGGGGCATAGAAGGGTAGGTGTGGATAGGGTGGAGAGACGTGGCTTTAAGTTGCAGCGGTGGCTTGTCCTGAAAAGGACGGCTGCCTGCAACCTCAGTGGATGGCTTACCTGCTGGAGAGGGGTGAAGGAGGAAAGCCAGGGGGGCCAGGTAGAGCCGGGGGAAAGCCGGTGGTGAGTTGCTTGAGGGATAGAGGGGTAGAGCAAGCCTACCTAGCAGTCTGCCTAGCCACTATCTGCCTGTCTGGTCCCTGGCGAGAGCAGACTCGAGCGGAAGACCGGAGCGTCCTACTCTCCCACTGACACTGACACTGACACTGACTGACTGACTGAGAATCACTGTGATGTGTCCTTTAGATACGGCGTTCATTATTTCAAAGAATTTGTAACTTTGGATAAATTCATATTTGTTATGTTCACCAACAGACAGATTTTAAAGGAGATTCCAATACCTATAATTTAATAGTAGTTTATTTTTGAATTTCCAAATTTTCATAATTTTCAAATGATCAAATTTCCGGATTTTCAAATTTTTTCATTTTCATAAATTATGAATTTTCCAATATTTAAATTACAACAGCTACATACAGTATATAGCTAGTTTCCGGCAGAGGTACAAAACTTCCCATCCTATTTCTGGAACAATATGGAGTTAGGCTCAGCACTGCTTATCCATTCAAAGGAAGCTTTGTATATTATAAATGATTATAATGTTTCCTCTTATTGGCTGCTGTGATATAAACCGTTACTTCACCTGCCTGCCTCTCTGCCTCAGCCATTCAGAGAAAGCCTTGTATTCATTCATAAAATACAAATTTTCCTGCGAATGGCTGAACAGAGCTCAGCCCAAATTGATTTTTTTGCAGGGGTGGGACCTAAAGTTCTTGTGCTGGTGCCACAACACAGCGCTGTTATAGGCATGTGCACAGGGTGTGCTGGGTGTGCCAGGGCACACCCTAATCACCCTGTGCAGTGCCAATTTCCCCTGTTTCCTGGCATCCTCTGTCTCCCCCCTGCATTTCTGCCAGCATCCCTCCTCTCCTACTGGCTGCTGCGGGGGATGTTTCAGGATGGATGAATGAACACAGTGAGTGATCTTTACCTGTATTCATTCTCAACTAAAGCATAGTAAATGCTTCAGTTTTTGAATGAACAGAAAGACGCTCAGCAAAGAGCACTTCCCATTCGTTCACTGTCCAGGCTGCCGAGAAAGGAAGTGGGGAAGCATTGTTCTCAGTCTCTTTCTCTCTGTTTAGACTCTTGATATTTCACCAAACCCCCCCAACAAGGCTTCTAAAGAAATACATTTAAAAAAAATAATAATCCAAAATTGTATTGTAAAACATAATTTAAAAAATAAAATTATACAAATTATTAAAAAAATTATAAAAATAAAATCTACTGACTCTGTCCACTCCCCTACTGACACCGATCTCTGCTCTACTGACACCGTCCACTGCTCTACTGATATAAACACATGTGTTTGTGCTGTGGGGTGCAATGCAATAGGCTGCGCACACCAATGAGCGCTGTATACTGTATGCATAGATGCAACTTACAGTTCAAACATCATTGACAATTAGATCATCAATTAGTAAAGAATCGTGTATCTGGGCAAGTTTGCCCCCAAATAAACTACTGAAAGTGATAGCAAAGCTGGCATTAGTCTTTAACAACAGTTATCAATGCACAAAACCCTGCACACGCATAGGTGTTAATGGAGTCATATAGGGAATGTTCACCACAGTCCCTGATATACAGACCAACACCAGAAAGAAAATCTACCTGGATGTGTAACACGTTAAAATAAAAAAAAATAAAAAAATGCAAGAATATAAACAGGTAAACTGTACATGAATGATTAAAAAAAACTATTTAAAATAGTAAAATGTGTAACGAATGTATATAAAAAAAAAAGATATTATTGTGATAGTGTTAATTGTATTTCCAGGGGCAACTCTTCAACCTCGGCACTGTAGCTACCAATCTGGGACACGTGGCGGCTGGGTTAAAGGGACAGTCGCAACAACGTGATCGGAAGTTTTTTTATGATAACAATGTTATTAATCCATTCAAGAGTCAAACCAATAAAATAATAAATATTTACCTTCCTTCAAGTCTTCCCCTTTGTGTCCAGGCAGAACTATCAGCAGTGGGTGTGTGTGCTGATTGTTGGCAATCACTGACAGTCAACAAACATGTCACCATGGGGACAGAAGTAAGACAATTTGCATGCAAATGACTTCAGTTTAGGCCAAGACTTCCTCCAAGCAAAGGATAGAGAGTCAGCTTTGGGTTCTTTATTAGCCCCAGAAAAAAAAATGTTTCATTTTTTGTCTTTGTTTTTTTTTGTTTTGTTTTTTACTTTGACTTATTTTTTAAAAGATTGTCTAAAATGATTGATCACACTGCACAATATCAAAGAAAAAAATATTTAATATGCATTTTTTTTAAAGAAGATGTAAACCCTAACAAATGCAATTTAATTTTGTAAAGCCTGTGTAACATATATCATTTTTTATTTTAAATAAGAATAAAGTACTATTTTCAGCTTTCTGCCAACCTTAGTTGCATTTCAGTGCTGCTGGTCTTCAGCAGCCTCTTTGCCACCAATGCAGCCATTTCCTGTCTACATGCATAGAAAGCATTAAGGTAAATAATCCTAAGCTTTTACAACCACTTTAAGGTAAAAACCATAAGCCTTTAAAACCATAACCCTTCAAAACCACTTTAAGGTTTCAACAGTTTTAGTCAAACGTTGTATTGTTCATTCAAAGATCATGCAGCTGAATGGCAAACACAGCAATTGTCAAGAAAAAGAGTGCATCTGACCTGCTTTGTCAGGCCTCGTACACACGACCGAGGAACTCGTCGTAAATGAAACATCGTTTTCCTCGACGAGTTCCTTGTTAGGCTTGTCGAGAATCTTGACAAGCTTTCTTTGCGTACACACTGTTAAGACAAAATCTTGTCGTTCTCAAACGCAGTGACGTACAACACGTACGACAGCACTATAAAGGAGAAGTTTGATTCCACTGGCGCCACCCTTGGGGCTGCTTTTGCTAATCTCATGTTACTGCCTGTTAAGTAAAAGTTTGGTGAGAGACGATTCGCGCTTTTCAGTCTGTTACAGCATGACAAATGTGCTATCTCCATTACAAACCCTACTTTTACCGAAGGTACGCTCCCATCTCATACTTTATTCTGAGCATGCGCGGTCTTGTAAGCATACACACGAATGTGTTTCTTGTCGTAAACCAGCCTGACGAGAAACACGACGAGGAAATTGAGACTCCCGACGAGGAAAAAGAGAACTTTTCCACGACAGTTTTCTCGACGAAAAACATACACACGACCGTTTTCCTCTGCAAAAAAGCTCTGCCACCAAGTTTCTTGATGGATTCTGTCAAGGAAAACGGTCGTGTGTATGAGGCCTCAGTGTTCCATCAGTCTTTTGCCAGTGTTCCATCAGATTAGGCGACCCGTCAAAACTTGTAACAGAAGTGGCGTTCCGTCATGGCCATCTTGGTACACCCCACACTCAGTTGCAGTAAGCATAGTCTGAAGTCGCAGAGAGGACATCTTTTTAAACCCACCAAAATGTTGCATTTCACGCTTATCTTTACCACTGAGCTTATATATATAGAAATACAGTATTTAGAAGTCTGTTTTGATGTTGAATTTTAAAAACAGCGGTCTTCTGTCAGATCAGCAGGCTTGCTGCTGCTTTTAAAATTCAACATCAAAACAGTGTCTCGCAGTTCTAAATATTGTATTTCACTATATAAGCTCAGTTTACTGGTAAAAATAAGTTAGAAATGCAAGACTTTGGTGGGTGTAAAAAGATGTCCGCTTGGCGGCTTCAGACTGTAGGCTTATTGTGGCCGAGTGCGGGTGTACCAAGATGGCTGCAACGGAGCGTCACTTCCGTTACAAAATCTGATGAGTCTCCTAATCTGATGGAACACCTGCAGTTCAAATGAATTTTAATAAAAATACTGCATCCAAAAAATGTACTTTCACTCATTTTGGATAGATATCCTATCACTCAAGGTCTATTCCTAAAAAAAACTGCTTTGCAAATGCCTCAACATTCGTGCAAGGTTAACAAATAATAACCGTAATGTTTGTAATATGTGTGTAATACTGTCGTTTTCTTGCTGTCTTTTCACTGGGCAAATTGTAACATTCCCTAGCATTCCGTTAGCTATAAGAACATTCTACCTTGGAAGTTAACATTCGCCAATAGAGAGGTTGTTAGGACGCTGGTGAGTGATGGTTCCCTAACAACCAGAAGGGAGCTAATACATTTAGTAGTGGTAATAAGACTGCTGATAAATGTTTCATTTTACACTGCAGTTGGAGGGTCGTTCAGCTGAAAATGCATTTATTCACCAATTTGCACACAATTCTCCATAGACAGTACACAATGCAGAAGACTCCCTAATATTATTCTTATGGAGTTTGCAGTGGCAGTGCCTGAAACCAGGAGATGCGCTGACATTGTGATTTTTGTTTTTTATCATGACCATTTGGTAATTCAGTTTTCCAGCAAATGTAGAGATTTAACAGATGATGAAAAAATTAGACGTTGTGTGACTTTGTAGGTAGGCTGTGTGTCCTGAGCGATGTTAATTTCTGTGTTTTAGGCAGGGGATGAAAACGAAAAGTTTAGGTGTTGGTATGAAAGAGTCTCTCCCTGGATGATCTGGCAGGTAAATGGCTGTGTTTCGTCATCTTCTGGATTTCCACCGTGCTGAGATCACATTCCAACATCTGCCTGACCCACTCATCACCCAGAGAACCGTCTACAAATTCCTGAAGACTGATGATGGCTGAAAGAGGAGAAAATATTGAAATATAAGAGGATCACAGCTGACAATTTCTCTTTCATTTACAAATTAGGGATGAGCGACAGAGAAGGTTTTGAATTTTCCGTAAATTCTGGCAACCAGGGCCGCCATCAGGAATTATGGGGCCCCTTACACAGCTTCAGGCATGGGCCCCCTGGAGCAGAGAACCGGGGGGGGGGGGTGCTGCCGCCTGAAATTGAGAAGCGGGGGGGGGTTCCTTTACAAAAAAGAAAAGGGTGGTAGCCATCCGGGGGCCCTAGGGACCTCTGGGCCCTTTAATAAAAAAGAAATAAAAAAATATATATATAAAAAAGAAATAAACATTTATAAAAAAAAAACAAGGGGGTTGCCTGGGGACTTTAATAAAAAATAAATAAAAAAATATATAAACAAAAATAACATGGGGCCCTGGGGACCTCTGAGCCTTTTAATAATATATATATATATATATATATATATATATATATATATATGTATATAAAAAAAATGTAAAACATTTTTATAAGAAAAAATGTTCTCATCTGGGGCCCTGGGGACCTCTGGTCCTTTTAATAATAATAATAATAATAAATGTATGTATATGTATATGTATATAAAAAATAAAAATAAAAGTAATAAAAAAAATATATAAAAAATATTTTTTTTTATAAAAAAAAGGGGGGTTGTCATCTGGAGCCCTGGGGATCTCCGAGCCCCTGGGGACCTCCAGACCCCTAAGAAAAAACATTGGCCCTTTAACCACTTAAGGACCCCCGCACGCACATATACGGCCACAGAATGGCTCGTACAGGCACAAGGGCGTAAATTTACGTCCCCGGCTTCCTTCCGTTTCGGGGGTCCCATCGGGACCCCCTCCGCGGCGTGCGGGGGTCCCCCTGCCTCTGGGAGCGATCGCCGATGAGCGGGCGGATGTCCGTGATATCCGCCCCCCCCGCGATCGCTCCCAGCCAATGGGAGCGCGCTCCCATCGTGTCAGTTCCTCCTCCTGTGTTTACACAGGAAGGAGGAAATGATGTAATCTCTCATCGCAGCGCTGTTTCCCAGCGCTGCTGATGAGAGAAGACATCACAAGTAAGTGTGCACCAACACAACACTGACACACACTCACATAGGCAAATTAACCCCTTGTGATCGCCCCCCCCCCCCCCCCCCCTGTCACAGTGTCACTGAATGCAGTGATCTAATCACTGCATTTAGTGTCAGTGTGACAGGCAGTGTAAAAAACAGTTAGTGTTAGGTTCAGGATAGCCCCCCCACCCCCCCTAATAAAGTTTTAACCCCCTGATCACCGCCCTAGTTAACCCTTTCACTCCCTATTGCCAGCGTCACTAAGCGATAATTTTTCTGATCGCTGTATTAGTGTCGCTGTTCCCGCTAGGTAGCTATTTTTTTTTTATTGCGATTTTTTTTTTTACTAAAGACATGTGGCTGAATTAATTTTGGCCTAAATGTTTTACTAAAATTTAGTTTATTTGATTTTTTTTATAACAAAAAGTAAAAAAATTGTGTTTTTTTTCAAAATTGTGGCTCTATTTTAGTTTATAGCGCAAAAAATAAAAATCGCAGACGCGATCAAATACCACCAAAAGAAAGCTCTATTTGTGGGAAGAAAAGGACGCAAATTTTGTTTGGGAGCCACGTCGCACGACCGCGCAATTGTCTGTTGAAGCGACGCAGCGCCGAATTGTAAAAACACCTTGGGTCATTTAGCAGCGTATGTGTCCGGGTCTTAAGTGGTTAATTAAAAAAAAAATATATTAAATATATTTTTTTATAAAAAATAAATGAAACAATGGGGGGGTTGCCACCCGGGGCCCTGGGAGCCTCTGGGCCCCTTGGGACCTCCGGACTGCTAACAAAATAAAAGAAAAAAATTGGCCCTTTAATAAAAAATTAAATAAATAAAATATTAAAAAATATTTTTTTTTATAGAAAATAAATCAAAAAAGAGGGGGGTTACCATCTGGGGCCCTGGGGACCCCAGGGCCCCTTACAGGTGTACTGCCTGTACCCCCCTGATGGTGGCCCTGCTGGCAACAATGGGAAAGGTGAAATTACGAGGTGTATGGTGGTTTTTCAGGGTTTAATGGGATTTAAAAAATTTGTATATGGACCCAGGGTTTTTACAAACACAAAATGTACTGTATATAAAATGTACTTACTGTATACCCACTGGAACTCCCTTAGACAAAATCCATTCCCAATGATGACCCAGAACTGAGGATACCCAAAATAGGATGGCCACTGATACATATACACTTTACACACACACATACAGTGGGGCAAAAAAGTATTTAGTTAGCCACCAATTGTGCAAGTTCTCCCACTTAAAAATATGAGAGAGGCCTGTAATTGTCATAATAGGTATGCCTCAACTATGAGAGACAAAATGTGGAAACAAATTCAGACAATCACATTGTCTGATTTGGAAATAATTTACTGGTATTTGGTCACCTACAAACAAGCAAGATTTCTGACTCTCACAGACCTGTATCTTCTTCTTTAAGAGGCTCCTCTGTCCTCCACACATTACCTGTATTAATGGCACCTGTTTGAACTTGTTATCAGTATAAAAGACACCTGTCCACAACTTCAAACAGTCACACTCCAAACTCCACTATGGTGAAGACCAAAGAGCTGTCGAAGGACACCAGAAACAAAAATTGTAGGCCTGCACCAGGCTGGGAAGACTGAGAGCCAGATTCAGGGAGACTTACGACGGCGTATCTACTGCAGACCAGTTTCATCAGACATGTCTGATCGTGTGTACAGGGCCTAAAGGGGTCCAGAGGTGCAGGGTGCTGTGTAATGTAAATGGGCCCAGAGGTGCAGGGTGCTGTGTAATGTAAAGGGGTCCAGAGGTGCAGGGTGCTGTGTAATGTAAATGGGCCCAGAGGTGCAGGGTGCTGTGTAATGTAAAGGGGTCCAGAGGTGCAGGGTGCTGTGTAATGTAAAGGGGCCCAGAGGTGCAGGGTGCTGTGTAATGTAAAAGGGTCCAGAGGTCACTGTGTTGGTTATCTACAGCTCCCCCTCCATGGCCCAGATTTCTGCATCTGGTTGCTGAGATTCGGAGGATGGAGTATTTAACAGCATCTGTCCACGATTCCATTCCACAATTTGATAAAGTTTGGGAATCTTGGGATCACTCAAGATACGGGACTCCTGTGCCATTGGCCTCACCTTAGTCTTTGTTATTATTCCCTGATTTATGCTGCTACTGTTTACCTTGGAGTTGTTTGTTCTATATTATTTTGTTAATCTGTGCAGATCACTACTGTGATCTGCATCTTTTGACACTGTATACTTGTCAGTTGTTTTTACGTTCTCTTTTGATCAATCTCTTTGATATCATTATGTTGATGTTATCATTCTTTGTACCTTATGATACAGTTCTGTATTATGTGCTCCTTAAAATCCCCCCAAAAAATAATTTTGCAAAAAAAAAAAGGGTCCAGACGTGCGGTGCTATGTAATGTAAAGGGGTCCAAGGTGCTCTGTAATGTAAAGGGGTCCAGAGGTGCTGTGTAATGTAAAGGGGTCCAGAGGTGCGGTGCTGTGTAATGTAAAGGGGACCAAGGGTGCAGGGTGCTGTGTAATATAAAGGGGTCCAGAGGTGCAGGGTGCTGTGTAATGTAAAGGGGTCCAGTGTTGCAGGGTGCTGTGTAATGTAAAGGGGCCCAGAGGTGCAGGGTGCTGTGTAATGTAAAAGGGTCCAGAGGTGCGGTGCAATATAATGTAAAGGGGTCCAGGGTGCTGTGTAATGTAAAGGGGTCCAGAGGTGCGGTGCTATG
Organism: Rana kukunoris; assembly: GCA_029574335.1. NCBI lineage: Eukaryota > Metazoa > Chordata > Amphibia > Anura > Ranidae > Rana > Rana kukunoris. The sequence continues at coordinate 428,187,216 of CM056051.1, forward strand.
TAATGTAAAGGGGTTCAGGGTGCTGTGTAATGTAAAGGGGTCCAGAGGAACCCCACATCCCATCATTAACCGCCGCTGTGAAGTGCCGCCGCCTCTGCTCAGTCTAAAATGCCCGGGCCTATTTTTTGTCCCAGTCCGGGCCTGGTGTATATATATATACTCACAGTGTCAGTCGACAATTTTCTACCTGGTTACTTCAACAAAAGTCAATTGAACAGTCTACTGTGGTCAAGCCAGATGGTGCCAACAGGACCACACACAATTCAATATTCAGCAACCACTTACTCACCGTCCCATAGCAGATTTACTGCTGCTGCGCTGCACAGGATCACATACATAGCGGGCGCAAGAGCACGCCTCCATCGGCTCGCTCACGCTGTGACCCATTGATCGTTCTGTACACAAGCAGAACGGCGATCTGCCTATGTAATCAAGGCAGATTGCCATTCTGCATTCTGTCAGGACAGAAGGCATGGATCCTGTTTTTTTGTAAAGCAGAAACACTGTTCCGTCCCTTCCACTCCACTAGTAAAAGCACCTCCCCCACTACACTGAAACACTAGCTAGGCACACAGTTAACCCTTTAATTGCCCCTGATGTTAAGCCCTTCCCTGCCAGGGTCATTAGTACAGTGACAGTGCATATTTTTTGCACTGACCACTGTAATAATGTCCTTCGAAAAAAAGTGATGGTTAGGTGTTCAATTTGTCAGCCGCAATATCGCAGTCCCACTATAAGTCGCTGATCGTCGCCATTACTAGTAAAAATAAAAAAAATTATCCCATTGTTTGCAGACGCTATAAATTTTGTACAAAACCAATCAATGTATGCGTATTGGGATTTTTTTTTGTTAATTTTTACATTTTTTTTATTGGATATGGTTTATAGTAAAAAAAATATATTTTTTTCAAAATTGTCGGTCATTCTCTGTTTAAAGCACAAAATAAAAAACACAGAGGTGATTAAATACCACCAAAAGAAAGTGCTATTTGTGGGTTTAGCATCACACAGACAGCGCAATTGTCAGTTAAAGTAACGCCCCAGTGTCATGTCTTGAAAAATTAAGTGAGGTAAAGTGGTTAATAAAATATGTTTTTTTTATGTTACTTTTACCATTTTGATCCTTGTCCAGACGAATGAAGATGCGATTAGTGCATTCTTCTGCGGTCATCGGATTGACCTTTGTGAGGGATGCAGCAACACTCATTTTATACACAGCCTGTGCAGAGAGACAAAATAGAAAAGTCACTTGGACAGCTGCCACTTTAGAAGAATCAGAAAAACATTTTAGCTTCATTTCTTGTCACTGAAGGAACCAAGTTCAATGTGTACCATGCATCACATATATTTGTTAATGCTAATTCCATTGCATGCTAAGTAATGAGGTGTTAGGCCTCGTACACACGATGAGATATGTCCGCTCAAACTTGTCCGACGGACAGTTTAGAGCGGACATGTCTCATCGGATTTCGGTCCGATGGCGTGTACACACCATCGGATCAAAATCCCCGCCGGCAGACAGCGTGGTGACGCGGCGGTGACGTTGACGCCGCCACGTCACCGCTACGTCACGCACCAGGAAGTAAACACTTCCGTGCGCATGCGTCGGATCCATTCACAGGATACGACGCATGTGCGGGAGGATATGTCCGCTGGTTTCCCGTACTAACCAGCGGACATATCCGACGGACAGGTTTGTAGCGGACAAATTTCAAAGCATGCTTTGAAATTTGTCCGATGGACAAACCTGTCCGCTAGCCCATACACACGATCGGATTTGTCTGCTGAAACGGTCCATCGGTCCTGTTGTTCGTTGCGGTGTGTTTTGTAGTTGTCAGATTAGTGTTCGTGTGATCAAGTGTTTGTTAGTAGATCTTTGAAAATGTTTTTTGATAAGTGTTTGAGAGACTGTTTGTTTGATTGATATATTTCTGTTCGTTTGTTTTCCTGCTGTTTTTTTGCTGTTTGTTTTTGTGACTGTTTCTTGTTTTCTCTTTGTGTGTGTTCTTGCTTAATTGGTTGTGCTTGTTTTTGTGACTGTTTTTTGTTGACTGGGAGTGAGTTTTTTTGGAAGTATGACAGAGAGAAAGCGAAAGCTAGATTTTTCTTTGGGGGAAAAAAGAATTCTTCCATTAGCGAATATGGGCGTTTCCTCCACGGCCCGGACAGTGCCAACACCACCCCGGCCAGGAGGAGGCAGATTTTGGATATGATCACTGAGCAGGTCAATTCAGCGGGGGAGGGGGAGACACGGACCCGGTCTGGGATTGACAAAAAAATCAATGACCTCCGGCGTCTGGTCAAACAGAAGCTGGCCAGAATGCATGCCCATGCCAGGGGCACAGGAGGGGGCCCACCATGCCGTATTAGGCTGACAGCGGAGGAGCGTGCGGTGGCCCTGACCTTTCATCGGCATGAAGTTGAGGGCCTGCCCGGCTTTGACTCAAGTCCGGAGCCCGTGGTGCCAGGTAAGTATTTTTTTTTAAATCAGGTGTGCAGCATGTGTGGGGGAGGGGGTGAAAGGGAATATGTGGCAAGTGTGTGGATCCTCCAACCTGTGAATGTTTTGTGTCATCCACAGATGTGCAGGAGGGTGCAGGGCCATCTGGCCTGACCGCACCAACCCCAGGACAGCAGCCTAATGAGGCCCCCCCAACAAGGCCGGAGTCCGCGGAGGAGGTTCAAGAGGAGGAGGAGAATCATGAGGAGGAGGAGGAGAATCATGAGGAGGAGGAGTCCATGTCAGGCACTGGACGTTTGGTTTTTGAGGACTCTTCCCCTCTGGCTGGCAGCAGGCAGCCCTCCCTAAGGGGGAGCCCCCCTAAGGGGGAGCCCCCCCCCCTCCTCCCCCAACATGGCTCCCCTCCCAAAGGCCTCCCCTTCTCCCCGGCCACAAGCATCAGCTGGAGGCAGGATTTCATCCCAGAACACCAGGGGGTTGGCCGATCTCCTGCCCGCCACTCTGAGAAGGGACCAGGCCCTTCAGACCCGCCATCTGGGACAGGTCAGCCAGACATTGGTGCGGATGGAGGAGAGCCTGTCCTCCATCAAGGATACGCTGGGGAACCTGGACTCCCACTCCCGGGCTTTCACAACCTGCCTAAACGAACTGCAGACGACATCAGCAGGCGTTGGGCAGGATGTGAGGGCCCTTACCCAGGCTATCCAGGCCAACACGGCAACACATGGTGCTGCCCTGGACAGAATAGCCGTGGCCTTGGAGGGCAGGCCGCCAGGTGGGCAGAGATCAGGGGCTGCGCCTCCTTCCCCGGTTTTACCCCTCCCCCATGAGTCTCCCCTGAGAAGCCGGGGCCGTGCCCCATTTTTTTTTTTGCTGGAAAATTTTTGCTTTTGCAGGTAATTTTTTTTTTTTTTTTTGGGTTGTGAATGCTGTTTGAATGTGGGGGTGACATTCCTGCCGGAAAAGGGGTGTCACCCTCAATTTTGGTGGAGAAGGGTTCCCCAGGACCAGGGAGAAGTGATCCCCAGATCCGTGTGAATGGTGTATGAATGTACAGTGACATAATTGGAGCCTTGGCGTGGCGTTGCTGCTCACAAGTCCTGCATGGTGGACTGGTGCCAATCCAATTTGATGTGGATGTGGGGTGTTTGTGCTAGGGACCACAGTGGTGTGCATGCATGCATTCTCATTGTGCCATGATTAATGTGTGTGTTTAACGTGCAAAGATGCCCAATGTGAGTTGTCTCCTGGCTGCTCTTCCTTCAGAAGACGGGGTAGCCTCGGTTAGGGGGGGATTGTCTGGTTCAGGGGTCAGGTCATCACGTAGGCCAATCTGCAGGCCCTTTCTTTCTGCGAAGTTGTGCAGCATGCAACATGCACCGATGATCTGGCACACAAAGTTTGGGGAATACAAGAGGGTACCCCCAGACTTATCCAGGCATCGGAAACGTGACTTTAGGAGGCCAAAGGTGCGCTCCACCACTGCTCGTGTTTGGGCATGTGCTTGATTGTATCTTTCCTCTCCTGGGGTTTGGGGGTTCCGGATAGGAGTCATGAGATGGGGTCCCAGTGGATATGCAGAGTCACCTGTAAGGGAAAAGACAGGAGGATGTTAGTCATGCATGTGCCCCTTGTGATGTGTGCATCATGGGAGGGGATAGTCATGCCTGCCTCCCATGTCACTCACCAACCAGCCAGGTGTCCCCATACACGTTCTGATCGAATTCCATTCGGATGTGGCATTGATTGTATATGTAGCTGTCATGGCTGGACCCTGGGTGTTTGGCACGGACGTGCCATATGTGGCCTTGGGCATCGACTATCACCTGTACGTTGATGGAATGCCAATGCTTCCGATTGCGGTACATGTGCTCTGTCTCCTGGGGGGGCTGGAGTGCCACATGTGTGCAATCAATGGCCCCCACAGTGCGTGGGAATCTGGCAATTCTGTAGAAATCTGTCATTGCCTTCAGCCGCAGGTCCTCAGTGGTGGGTTTGATGATTTGGTTGGCCATGCGTCTGAGGATTGCAGGGACAACCTGGTGCACACATCTGCTCATGGAGGATTGTGACATCCCAGCCACCACTCCATTTGTACGCTGAAAAGAGCCACTGGCAATTACATGGAGTGTTGCCATGACCTTGACCAGTGGCTGCACTGCATGTGAGCGGTGTGTTGGGCTGGTGATGTCCTCCTGCAGGGTTGTGGTTAATTCCAGGATGACATGAGGGGTGAATCTGAAGATGCGAAACACCTCAGAATCACTCATGCCAAACAGGTCTATGCGGGTGCGGTATATCCTCTCCCGTGCCATCCTCCGTGCCATCCTCCGTGCCCTCATCCTTCTTTGTTCATCTAAAGTCAGTAGTATAGCTATGTGCGACGATGCCCCCGGCATGTTGGCATACAGATTGTTGTGCAACACGTGTGACTGCTGAGCTCCTCATTAACAGTGTTGCTTTATCTAACAAGTAGACTTTTTTTCTCTTTTTAGACCAGCTTTTATATGCTCTAATTTTAGATAGGACATTTTGCTGTTGCGCACACTGCGTAGCCTGCGCTGCCCCAACGTTCTTTTGTGGATCCCCATAAGTCCCTCATTAGCATATTTGACTAGCAAATCAATGGTCTGTCTAGCGCACTTTTGCGCGGACGGATGCGCAAGTCTAACGAAATTACGCGGGACAAAAAAAAGTAGATTTTTTGCGTATCTCGTTCTGGGGATGCCGTGCATCGAAACGCACGCGCACATTTAGACTTACGCACGCGCATCTCCTGTTGCGCAGGCGTAATCGCTCTGTGAATCTGGGCCCGTGTTTTTATTCCTTATACCTGTACCAGACTGGTGACATACATGGTCTGAGCCTAGGCAGTCTTGGACTGCATGCAGGAAACCGAACTTGAGTATATATTAAACAAATATGTCTGGTACAATTACATGTTTTACATAGCAATACGTTTTTTAGCACATTAACACACCGAAGTGTACAGTATATACATCAAATAGATATTGTCTAATAAAAATGAAGACTATAAATTATCTTTAAAGGTAGAGATGATGCCACTGGACAATGTTCTTACAGTACCATTAGTGGACCCAGGTGCATAGGCATGTGGAGAAAACTAGGTGCTACTTGGAATTTGAATCCCATAGGAAGGCACAGTGAAAACATATTTAGGAAGATCCCCCACAATGTTTACTGACCCTCATGATTTCCAGCATCTCCGAACGGGTGATCGCACCATCTCCGTCCTTGTCATATAGTTTGAAGGACCACCTAAGCTTTTCCTCTGGGGTCCCATGTGCGAGCATGCTGATTGCTGTAACATATTCCCGGAAGTCCACAATTCCGTCCTACAGCCAAGATAAGAAAATAATAGTTATGCATAGAGTCCTGAATATGGAAGTTTATTCATAGTTATTGGATGCCAAAGTGATGCGGTTTACTGGAAATAGGGGGCTTGTACAATAATAGGTACCAGGAGCTAGGCTTAAAGTGAACCTGTATTGAAAGTAATATATAGTAGGGGAGAAGCCCAGACTGTGCTATATGTCCAAATCCAAGCAAATCATGTACATCTCTGAGCAGAATATGTAGTATTGGACTTTGTGTGGATATATAGAAGTGGAACTTAGTATCATACAAAACTTTATTATGTACCATTAAAAATCTATGACACAACACAAAAAATTACTCTCCACATAGGGGTTCACAACATGCAAAGATTCCGATTACAGTTCATTTCGGGAATCTTTCTACAGTAACACATGTGACAGAATCAATACACAGGAACCCACTTCTAAAGTTTAATAGAGTATGTAACGGCAATCCAAGGATGCAAGGGGTTAATTACCACTAGCCACAATAAAAAGATCTTTAGAAGTTGCGGTCCGCTTCGTGTGTCCGTCGGCTCAGCGGGGGGTCTCCGCTGAGCTGTCGGGCGGACAGGGCGGTCCCCGCACACTATGCAGGGACCGCCCTGTCTCTCCTCCGCTATCCCCTATGGGGAATCGGATGGAAACGGACCGTCTGTCCGTTTGCATCTGATCCGTTCCACCGGATGGAAGAAAAATAGGACATTCTTCCGTCCGAAAAAACGGATGCGGATCTTGCGGACGTTAGCGGATGCATCATCCGCTAACGGATCCGCTCCCATAGGGGCCCATTACAAGTCCGTTAACGGACCTGTAATTAGCGGACCGTTCGTCCGCTAGTGTGAAAGTCTGGATTCATTAACATTACACAGGCAAACAGGTGGTTGAAGTTGAACACATCAGACTCTTTCCATTAACCTGTTGAGTTCAGAATCAACAGTAAATAGTGGATAAATATTACTGTCCCATTTTAGGTAGTCCAAGATATAATTTCTCAGTCACCCTATGCCCCTATTAGAGACACAGGGTGGTTTAGACTCAAGAGGGGCATGGAGAGCTGAAGCAAGGGTATCTCATACTTTCTAAGGGATTCTGGGTCCACAGGCCCTCCCGTTACAGAGTACTATCTGCCAGTAGGGTAGACAGGAATTCAATATGCTGCCTGTAGAGGTGCAAATGAGTAAGCAAAGGTGAAGCCACTGCCTCTTGGATGGAAAATGAGGGTACATTCAGTAAACAGCCAATAGTTGAACACATAATAAAATAAAAGGACCAACTTCTCAATGGGGAAATATCCAGACCCAATGTGAGTACTGTAAGTCAGCAGCATGGTTGTCAAAGAAGTCAAGGCACATACAGTATATTCCAAAGAAGGGGCTCTTGATAACGATTTTAGAAACAAACCCAGTTCACATGAATCCAACCTGCATTCATGCAAACTGAGTTTCTTTCTTAGGCTGGATTCACACCTATGCATTTTTTGTACTTTTTGCATTTTGCAGATTTGCACTACTGTCCATTTACCACGGTTTCCTATGGAACAAGTTCTGTAAGGCAAATCTGCAAAACGCAAAAAGCACTAAAAATGCATAGGTGTGAATCCAGCCTAAGATACTTATCAAGAGCACCTTCTTTGGAAGTCTGGAAGTGGATATTCTCTGGACTTCAAGCGGTTATACCTGGATGATGCTGACTTTTGTTTTTTTCATCTCTGACTAAACGTAGGCCTTGATGATTTCCCCAGAGTTCGGTTTTAAAGCAAACCTAGGACTGCTCTTACCCCATTGTTATCCAGGGCTCGGAATATCTGCTCTGCATATTCTGAAGAATTTTCTCCCACTGTAATGTCACAGAAAAACTGACGAAATTCATGGAGAGTGATCAATCCACTGGGACATTCATCGACAAACTTTCTGTAAAAAAACATACAGTGTTGAAGATGCCTACATTGAGTATTGAAGGGATGCATTCTGTATTTGTACATATGTTCTTTATTCATTTATTATAATCAATTGTAAAAAAATATATAAGATTTGCACAATTATCTTGAAGCACTGTGTATTGTTTGAATTTTTTAGCAAGGAACTATGGCCCAGATTCAGAAAGCAATTACGCCTGTCTAACTGGTGTTAGACAGGAGTAATTTCAAATTTTGCGCACCGTATCACTAGTTTGAATCCTCAAACCATGATACGGCGGCTTCGGGCTTTCGATCCGAGAGGCTTACGTCTTCGTAAGCCTTCGGATCTACGCTGCGATATTTTTACGGCCGCTGGGAGGAGTTTGCGTCGTTTTGATGCGTCGGGATATGCAAATGTGTTTTTACGCCGATCCACGAAGATACGAGTGGTCTTCGCAATCGCTTTCGTCTATTTTTTTTAACGTACTGTTAGACCAGCTTTTTGCTGGTCTAACGGTACGTAGCCCATGTTAAGTATGGCCGTCGTTCACGCGTCAAATTTTTTTTTTTTTACGTAACTCGTTCGGGACTAGGATTGTCCGTAAACGACGCTACTCAAACAACGAATGACGTAACGACGTGTTTTCGCGCAATGCACGGCGGGAAATTTGCGAACGGAGCATGCGCAGTTCGATCGCCGCGGGAACGCGCCTATTTTAAATGCTTCACGCCCCCTACTCGCGCAGATGGATTGCGACGGGAGAAATACACTACGCCGCCGTCGTTTACTGGACAAAATCTACCTGGATTCCACGTAGAGCCAGGTAAAAAACGGCAGCGTAGTGTATTTCTGATACTCTACGATAGTCTAATTCTATCTGAATCTGGGCCTATATATGTATAGTTTTTGGTTTCTTTTTTTATAATTTCACATATCTTTATAATCCTGTTGGTAAAAGCTTGTAGACCTGTATAACCTAAACCTAAAATGTTCACACAGAAGTGAATTCCTCATTGCAGTGATTCCTCTTTCACAGCCCTCTTCAGATCACCCCACAGATTTTCCATGAAATTCAGGTCTGGGCTCTGGCTGGGCCATTCCTAAAACTTTGGATGGAGCTCCGAAGTACAGCCATCACCATAATAATGCCCATGTTTTCGGAATGGGACATTCAGCCAGCTCATACTGCTGTCATGCTCCAGTGTCAATGAACTTTTGGCTATATAATGTAATATGTAAACTAAAATACAAAACCCAAAAAAGGTTTTAAATCGAAAAAATCGTTCATGTCCCCCCCCCCCCTCCCCCTACTTGCTTCTGTAATCTTCCGGTGTGGCGGGGGCTGATAGAGGGACTGTTACAGGCTGTCATCAAGAGAGCTTAACTACGCTTGCCCTTTCTGCCCAGCTGCTCCATTCATAGAAGCTGTACTACAGCTTCTATGAATGAAACATGATTTATGAATGGAGGGGGTGGAGCTATTAATCATCTGCCCATCCTTCATTCACAGAAGCTATAGAATGGCTTCTATAAATGTCAGAGCTGGATGGAAAGGGCGGGCACTGTCCCAAAGTTTTTTTACTGCACTGGAAGATTAAGGTGGCATAGTGGTAGGGAAACATGGATGGAGGAGTATTTCTACTAGGGTTGTCCAGATACCGATACTAGTATCGGTATCGGGACCGATACCAAGTATTTCCCCGAGTACTTGTAAATGCTCCGATACTTTACCGATACCTGACTTTCCCTGTATCCTCCTCCAGTTCCCCCATCCGTTCTGCTCTCCCCCTCCATGCTCCGTGTCCCCCCTTCGTGCCGCTGCCATTCTGCTCTCTCCTCCATGCTCATGTGTCCCCCCCTGTGCCGCTGCCGTTCTGCTCTCTCCCTCCATGCTCCTGTATCCCCCCTCTGTGCCAATGCCGTTCTGCTCTTCCCCTCCGTGCCGCTGCTGTCCTCCGTTCTGGTCTCCCCCCTCCATGCTCCGTATCCCCCCTCCGTGCCCCTGCCGTTCTGCTCTCCCCCTCCGTGCCCCTGCCGTTCTGCTCTCCCCCTCCGTGCCGCTGCCATTCTGCTCTCCCCTCCGTGCCACTGCTGTCTTCCGTTCTGCTTTCCCCCTCTATGCTCCATGTTCATTCTCCAGAGAAAGGGACTGGGGAATCTGTGTCCTTAGTCCCTTTCTCTGTCTCAAAGGGGAGATGTCAGAGGTCTGTTAAGACCCCTGATATCTCACCAAAGCCCCCCAACAGGGCTAAGAAAAAAACAATAGCAATAAATAATAAAAATAATAAATTGCAAAAAAAAGAATACATATAAAAAAAAAAAAAAAAAATATTAAACACATCCATCCAACCCCCCCCCCCCCCCCCCAAGAAAGCATTGTAAAATAAAATAAAAATACTGTCACATGACATAAAAAAAAAAAGTATTGGTAATCGGTATCGGCGAGTACTTGAAAAAAAAGTATCGGTACTTGTACTCGGTCTTAAAAAAGTGGTATCGATACAACCCTAATTTCTACTAACAAAAGAGGCATCAGCACAAGGGAAACATCCTACTGACTGTAAGTTATTTCAAGTGAGCTGCACTTAGACCCCTTTCACACTGAGGCGTACTTCAGGCGTTTTAGCGATAAAAATAGCGAATAAATAACGCCTGAAATAATCCTGCCCCAGCATTCTCAATGTGAAAGCCCGAGGGCGCATTGTCGGCGGTATTAACCCTTTTTTCGTCTGCTAGCGGGGGTTAAAACCGCACCGCTAGCGGCCGAATATTGCAGTAAATACGACGGTATCGCGCAGCTATACCGCCACCGCACCTCACATGCCCAGTGTGAAAGGGGCCTTAGGCTTTAACACATGATGGTGTCAACACATGTAAAAATGTAGTTCCTAATGTCTAGTAAGTGTACAATATAACTCACCCTGCTGTTTCCCAGTCAAGCCAAAACTAATATTTCATTGCCTGGAATGCAGAAGTGATTCCTCATGGGCTCCACATGAATTCTCTCTGACCCTCACCCTTGGGACCATTATCAGTAGGACTGACCACCAAACCATGTTATTGTTTAATTTTATATTAGGGACATTGCTGGAGGAGGCCAAACCATGAATTCCTTAGGGAGATCTCACGGGGGGAGTTTCCCATCCATATAACCAATACCACATTGGTTTACATTAGTCTTAAAGTGGTTGTAAACCTTTACATACAGTACCTGATCGTGACTTTGTGTTTCCAGCACGATCGGATCGCGCTGGAAACCGGCGATGCAGGCTGTGCGTCTCGCGTTTCCCACCCCCACGAGATGCAGCGCATCCATAGGCGTCCATCGGGGTGGCGAGCGGGAGGAGCGACATAGCTCGGCGCTGGCTCCCACGACGGTGGTTGCGAGCGATAATATCGCCGCTGCCTGACCGAGACTTTCTACAATATCGCGGTCAGGTACTCAATGAAGTGACTAGCCTCAGGTAATACACAGAGATTAAACAAATCCCCCTACATAATTTGTACCTGTTTATTTATATATTATATCTGAGTTTTCAGAAAGCAGGGGGTGAGGAGCTTAAGTTACACTCTTTATAGCTCAGTGAGGGGAACTCTGAGAGCTGATTGAAGGAAAGGGACACACACCTTCACACAGCACACAGGAACAAAGCTGAGGCTGTCAATCACAGAAGCATCCTCTGTTATCTTTTTTTTCTCTTTTGACAGGAAAACCTGTTGGATGGTGTGTACGGCCCATCGGACCGTTGTCCGTCGGACCAAAGTTTTAAAACTTGCTTTAAAATCTGTCTGACGGACACCTGTCCGTCAGACAGATTCGATGGTTAGTACACAAAAGCATCGGACCAAAAACCCGTGCATGGTCAGAATCAAGTCGACACATGCTTGAAAGCATTGAACTTCGTTTTTTCAGCACTTCGTTGTGTTCTACGTCACCGCGTTCTGGTCTGATCTGATTTTTGGCCCGATGGTGTGTACGCACATCAGACCATCAGACCACTTCAGCGTGGTCCGATGAAAACGGTCCGTCGGACCAGTTTCATCGGACCGGTCTGATCGTGTGTACATGGCCTAAGTGTTCTGGACTGAGACGGGCACACAGAAGGATATGCTTTGTTCATATTTCATGTCAGCATTTTACAACTACTTTAAAGTATAAGGCCTTATACACACGACCGTTTTCCTCAACAAAATCCCTCAAGAAACTTGGTGGCAGAGCTTTTTTGCCGAGGAAAACGGTTGTGTGTATGTTTTTCGTCGAGAAAACCGTTGTGGTTCTCGATGAGAAAAAAAGAGAACAAGTTCTCTTTTTTTCTCGTCGGGAGTCTCAATTTCCTCGTCGTGTTTCTCGTCGGGCTGGTTTACAACGAGAAACACGTTCATGTGTATGCTTAAAAACCCGCACATGCTCAGAATAAAGTATGAGACGGAAGCGCACCTTCGGTAAAAGTAGAGTTCGTAATGGAGATAGCACATTCGTCACGCTGTAACAGACTGAAAAGCGCGAATCGTCTCTTACCAAACTTTTACTTAACATGCGTTGTACGTGTTGTACGTCACCGCGTTTGAGAACGACGAGATTTTGTCTTGACAGTGTGTACGCAAAGAAAGCTTGACAAGATTCTCGACAAGCCTGACAAGGAACTCATCGAGGAAAACGATGTTTCTTTTATGACGAGTTTCTCGGTCGTGTGTACAAGGCCTAAGATATGGATAGAGCGGAGAAAAGTGAGAACACCTGTCAGGTTTTTATTGCTGTCAATGTCTCATTAGGGAGATTTACTATTTTATTGTTCTAAACTTCAATTTCACTGGGTATAAAAATGAGGGTGAATCCAAAAGTTTGACTTGCCACCAGAACAACGGAGGGGAAATCTTCCAATTGAGTCATCTTTCCATGACGACTGTCCAAGTGGGGATTTCCCTCAAATTTCAATAAAATCCTCTCACTTCCTGTTGAGTCTATAGGACAGGAAGTGAAGGGAAATATCCTTAATGAAACACTGATATCAAGATTGCAAAAAACTCACAGTAGTTTTAACCCTCCCCCACTCTATCCAAACTAAAATTTAAAGGCTTTATATATACTTTAACACTTTACCTGAGCTTAAATTCTTCCAGCTTTGTAGTGCATGCACATGCAGATAATGCACCGCTAATGTGCTTAAAGATGTACAAGTCCCTTTTTTTAATACATCGCACCATGTTGCCGTGCATTGCTGCATGCTACAAGGCAAGTGTGTTGCCTTTGGGATGCGTTGCATTGGGGTGCGGTTCAAAATGACTGACACTGGCATGCAGCAACATACAGGCCCGGATTCACATACATCGGCGCATATATATGCCATTTACGTATGTCATTTACGCTACGCCGGTGCAGCGCGGAGAGGGAAGCACGGAATTCACAAAACAAATGCTCCCAACTCTGCGCCGGTGTAGCGTATATTCGTTGGCGTAAGTCAGCGTAAGTGGAAGTGGGCTGGAAGTGGGCATGATATATTTAAATGAAGCGTGACCCCATCCAAATGATGGGCCGAGCGTCAGACAAGTACTTAAAACGAACTGCGCATGCATCGTGCCTTGGACGCATCCCAGTGCGTCGAAACAACTGCCTAAGATACGTCGAAAGACTGCCTACGACGTGAACGTAACCTACGCCTAGCCCTATTCACGTACTACGTAAACGACGTAAAATATGACAGCTGTGTTCCCTGGTCCATACCTTTGCATGAGTTGCGCCTCCAATATGGGGAATAACTTTACGCCGGACATACGACTTACGCAAACCGCGTCAATTATGCGCCAGGCGCAAGTACGTTTGTGAATTGCCGTATTTGCCTCATTTGCATAATTAAATAGGAAATCAATGGGAGCGCCAGATGCGTCCAGCGTAACGATGCGCCCACGATACGCCGGCGTAGGCAACTTACGTCGGTGGACTGAAGCCTGTTTTTAGGCGTACAGTATCTTAGTTCTGTGGGCACAGCGCACAGATACGACGGCGCATATTTACACTTACGCGGCATATTTTGAGATACGCCAGCGTAAGTGCATTGTGAATTCGGGCCATATTATGTTTTTGTAACACAGAATTGTGAATGGACCCTAATGTATATGTAACCTCAATTACTAAAATCTGATTGATTTTAGTGATTTGTGGTGACTATGGATAGATTTTACCTGCTGAGATGGAATTTACTACACGTAGCAATCAACCACACCTAAATCAACCACACCAACAAAGATGTTGTCTATTTCATCCAGTTCTCTTCTTCTGTGTATTTCTTTCTACAGCCTTATAACGGACTACCTATTTGGGATCACTTCCCGCCATCTTGGAGTTCTTTCACACGTGCTTCTTATCTACACCTCCTTATGACCACATTGTGATTTCCTTCTTACTTGTATCTGACTTCATTCCAACTTACATCTGACCTCCTTCTGAACACATTCTAAATTCCTTCTTACTTGTATCTGACCCCTTTCTGATCACATTCGGATTTGTATCTGACAGTCTTCTGACCACATACTGATCTCCTTCTTACTTGTATCTGACCCCTTTCTGATCTCATTCTTACTTGTATCTGGCCCCTTTCTGATCTCCTTCTTACTTGTATCTGACCCCTTTCTGATCTCCTTCTTAATTGTATCTGACCCCTTTCTGATCTCCTTCTTACTTGTATCTGACCCCTTTCTGATCTCCTTCTTACTTGTATCTGACTCCTTTCTGATCTCCTTCTTACTTGTATCTAACACCCTTCGGGCCTGATTCTGACTTGTATCTGACCCCTTCTGACCACATTCTGATCTCCATCTTACTTATATCGGAGAGGAAGGGAGTCACCCCTCCAGGTGGGTCTTGTAAGCAATTAAGGAACCTCTCGGAACACCAAGGTGCCAGCAATGCACAAAGCAAATGTGGGCATGACTAAGCACTGACATAGTGTGAAACACGTCGGCTGTCCTTTCCTGTGGCTGTGTTTGTTTTGTATGCCCATTTTTTATCAATAAAGACAACTTTATTTAACGTTTCCTTGGAGTGCGGCTGTCCATCCCTTTTCCTATTTCCCACATTTACTTATATCGGACCTCTTTCTGATCCCATTTGGGCTTGCATCTAACCTCCATCTGAGTACATTTGGATTTCCTTCTGACTGGATTCTGACCTCTTTCTGTTCTGTTTCTGACTTGCATCTGACCTTCTTCTGAGCACATTCTGATCTCCTATTGACTTGATTCTGACCTGATTTCATTCTGGGTTGCATCTGATATCCTTCTGAACACATTTTGATATCCTTCTGACTTGATTCTGACCCCTTTCTGATCTCCTACTGACTTGTGTCTGACCCCTTTCTGATCTAATTATGACTTTTGCATCTGGCCTCCTTATATTTTTTTTTTATGCTTTCTTAATTTTGCTTAGAAATTAGGTAGTTTATAGTACAGGTGAATCCATGTATACACATACAATACACAAAGACTGGAAGTGTAAAAATATTTAGGATCTGAATACAGATGGTCAAAATGCATTACACAAAACAGTAAATATAAACAAGGCATCATGGTAACAGACAAGCTACAGTAGGCTTCCAGGTACATCTAACAGTAACAATATCAGTTTTAGAGATATAGAAAAGACATGGGTAACAAAATTACACATTCTTACTTTTATATATAAGGGGTTAAAGTGAGAATGGGGATAAACTCATCCTCACACATAGTAAAGAGAAGTGGGTCAATAGGTGCTTTCAACTGGTCCGTGGGGGTGGGGTTAGCACCCCAAATACAGAGTAAAAAGAGAGACAGAGAATAGGACATGCTATGGAGGGAAGAAAGGGGCAAAGTACTGCCAGGTAGGAAATCCACCCCCGCCCCCATGCCAAGAGGAGTGCCAAAAGTAAACAAGGCATTGTCATATAAAGTCCAAACGCTGCCCCCTGTCACCGAAGGTGAGTACTCAGAAATTGAAGATTTTACCCTGGGAGCAGCTATTTAAATTTTATCTGTGGCAGGAAAACTCCTACCAGTAATACCAGGTGGTCCTGAATTTTATCATGTGTACCTTTAGTTGAGATGGTCAGATCTTCCATTTGTCTGATGTCCTCAACTAGCCATCATTCTGACCAAATTCTGATCGCCTTCTGACTTATATATGATACCTTTCTGACTTCATTGTGACTTACATCTGACATTCTTATAGCCACATTTTGATCTAATTCTGATTTGTATCTGACCTTATTCTGAGTGACTTGCATTTTACCTCCTTCTGACCTCATTCTGACTTCCATTAGACCTCCTTCTGACCACATTCTGACTT
The DNA here is from genome assembly GCA_029574335.1 of Rana kukunoris. Classification (NCBI taxonomy): domain Eukaryota; kingdom Metazoa; phylum Chordata; class Amphibia; order Anura; family Ranidae; genus Rana; species Rana kukunoris. Next base: position 428,203,272 of record CM056051.1, read on the forward strand.
CCATTAGACCTCCTTCTGACCACATTCTGACTTGCATTAGACCTCCTTCTGACCTCATTCTGACTTGCATTAGACCTCCTTCTGACCACATTCTGACTTCCATTAGACCTCCTTCTGACCACATTCTGACTTGCATTAGACCTCCTTCTGACCACATTCTGACTTCCATTAGACCTCCTTCTGACCACATTCTGACTTGCATTAGACCTCCTTCTGACCTCATTCTGACTTGCATTAGACCTCCTTCTGACCACATTCTGACTTCCATTAGACCTCCTTCTGACCACATTCTGACTTGCATTAGACCTTCTTCTGACCACATTCTGACTTGCATTAGACCTTCTTCTGACCACATTCTGACTTGCATTAGACCTCCTTCTGACCTCATTCTGACTTGCATTAGACCTCCTTCTGACCACATTCTGACTTGCATTAGACCTTCTTCTGACCACATTCTGACTTGCATTAGACCTCCTTCTGACCTCATTCTGATTTCCTTTTGACTTGTATCTGACCTCCTTCTGACCAAATTCTGATTTCCTTTTGACTTGTAGTTGGCCTCCTTTCTGATCACATTCTGATTTTCTTCTGACTTGTGTCAAACCCCCTTTTGTCATCATTCTGACTTCATCTAACTTCCTTATGACCTTCAGTTAAGCTGCATAAAGTTGTTTAACACCCCATTCACACTTGTGCAACTTGTCATTCCACTTTGGATCTCAAAGTTGCTTGACAAGTCATACCCCACGTTTTCCAATGATAGCCATTCATATAAGTTGCAGCAACTTCAAAGTAGTTAATGCACTACTTTGGTCCGACTTTCATGCAACTTGAGTGTCATAAACGTCAAAGTTGAACCGCAAAAATTGCATGAAAGTTGTACCTGAATATTTTACAATCAAGTGGTGCAACAGTGAGTCCGATTTTGCCGAGGGACAAAAACTCACATCCAAGTCGCACAAATCCAAAGTTTCAAGTTGTCTCAAAGTTGCACCAAAGTTGCACTCCAAAGTTGCAGGACTTTGGAGTTGTACAAATGTGACTGGAGCGTTAAATTTGGTAGTTCCAGTGACTTGTATTGAGCAAAAAGCAGGCCTGACAGCAAAAAAGCACAAGTATACACCAATTTTTGTTGGAAGAAAGAAAGAGCATCTTGATAAACATTATAAACTCTCAAAATACAGACAGAAATTATGCTGCCCTATTTAAGATCCAACCCACACATATACAGAAATAATTATACTTAACAGTTGATACTTATTAATTATATTAATAATTAATATGATTAATTATCAGTTAATGTTAAGTCAGTACTAAAAAGGGTCACAGTGACACAAATGAAGATGTTTTCTGTTAACAATTAAGAAGTACAGTAGGGGTTCATCTCCATAACATAGGGTGGACATACCCTACATAGAGAGACACAGAGACATAGAGAAGCATAAAGAGAAATGGAAACACTCAGTGCTCAGTGCTCACTGGATTTCCAGTAGAATCAAGTTTTTTGCACTTAACAAACAGATATAAAAAAGCTTTCATTAGAAAATGTAACAGAACTAAAGGGAATTATCAGGGCTTGCTTAGACTTTAAGGGCTGCCCTGCCGCTCCAATCTTTATAGCAAAGGCAGGCCCTCTATATTGAATATGTTTTCTGCAAAACTTACTGTTTAGCCAGGCACTTTTTAGGACTCCTGTGCCTGTAGCCCCAAAATGTGTAGTTACACTCTTTTCCTATTATAAACGGCTGTGTAGAAGATACATCCCTCATCTGCCATCTTCAATTCGGATTTGTTATCAAAGTTTACAAACACCAGACAAAATGTATACAAAAAATTACCTATACCATTCATGCAGTTCCAGGACGTAGGCACCACCTCTATGTGGCATAGAAGCCACTTGACCCATGACTGAGCGACATCGGGAAACCAGACTGCGCCTGGCAGCAGAATTTATATAAGGTGAAAGATTAAGAGACCGTCATCTGCCAAATGACATTACAAGTATTTAATCTGCTCAGACTCAATGCCCTGGGCCTAATGTGATTACATCTCCTATAATTCACTTTAACCACAACACAGCCCTGCCTGAACCCTCCTGGCTGCCAAACACGGCTGAACATTGAGGATAAACGTTATGTATATTAATACAGCAAGCTTAGATGTCCTTTTTTTTAAATACACCCCAATATCTCTGTGTCCAGAAATGTCTCAGAATCATTGTTTTAAAGTAGATATAAATCTTAACTGAATGGCAATTAGTTTACTAATGCACTGTTTATTATGAACAACAGTTTTTTTGTAAAATACTCGTCATGTATAGGGATGATGAATTTTTTTTTGTTGTCCTTGAAATTTTTGTAAAAATCTGAAATTGGAGGTTTTTTTTTTTGTGGTTACTAGAGGTGCAATAGGTTTCAAATGGGTCCGGATGGTTACAGAAACTCTTTCAAACTATCCTGTGCATGTAAAAAAATGCACATCATTAATATCATTGTTTTATTTTTCTTACACGGCAAGAAAAAAATGAGCATATAAAACCTAAAAAAAAGTGACAGCACATAAAAAAGAATAAAATAAAATACCCACAGAAAAAAAGGGTAAACAACATAAATACAATTTATATTTTATATATATATATATAGGGCCAGATTCAGGTAAATGCGCGCATATTTTATCCGGTGTAGCGCAACACATATACGTTACGCTGACGCAAACTAGTGAGTAAAGTCCAGTATTCACCAAGCGCATGTTCGTTACTTTGCGGCGGAGTAATGAAAAAGCGCTGGCGCAAACCGACGCAAGTGGAAGTGGGTGTGATCATATGTAAATGATGGGCGGAGCCCAGCGCAGTGACTTATGTTCATCGCATCATCCACGGAGCATGCGCAGTGAGGGAGGGCTCCCCTCGCTCCCCTGTGCGCATGCTCACAACTTCCGTCGGCACCACTTCATGGGAAACGCCAGCCCAATGTGTTCCGTTGCGCGTATAAAAGCGGCCGTAGATGCGCCTTTCCGGCACAAAAGTATATCCGGTTTCCCCCACCCCAGGGAAGTAACTTTTGCTGTATGATGGCTGCTCCCGTTCCCCCCAAAGAGAGGAGAAACCTCAATTTTAATGCCCAGGAGCTCACCCTAGTGATCTCTGCTATGGAGACGTATAACGACTTTCTCCACGGCAGGAAAAGTCCGAAGACCAGCCGGGATAGGAAGCAAGGCATCCTGGAGTCCATTGCTGGCAGGGTCAATGCCTTGGGCTACTCCACCCGGACTGCTGCCGATATCGGCAAGAAAATTAATGATCTGAGGCGCAATGTCCGGGGCAAGGTGGCCACCATTAGGAGGCATGAGAGGGGCACGGGTGGTGGACCCCCATGTGCGGTCAGCCTGACCACGGAGGAGGAGGTGGTCGCCCGCTGCCTGGAGAGGGAGCAGTTGGAGGGGGTCCCCGGATATGATTCCGTGGAGGAAGGCTCCAGGACAGGTAAGTGTTTTTATCCCCTATTTGGTGTGTTGCATGTGGGGGTGGGAGGGTACATGTGCCAAGTGTGTGGGACCACCAACATGTGTCTGCTTTGTGTCATCCACAGATGACGGAGCTGGGCCATCATCTGTCGGCGGCCAGTCCACCCCAACCCCCCAACGGCATCCTGAGCCCGACCCCCTGGGTGGTGAACAGCATGAGATGGAGGAGAGTGCCCACACCTCACCTGATGAGGTGGTTGAGGAGGAGCCTGCCTTTCCAGAGCAGGACTTTCTTTTAATTTTGGAGGAGTCCTCCCCTTCTGCAGGGCCCTCTGTAATCGCCTCCCCCATTCTAGGAAGCCCCTCAAGGGCGACTCCATCCCCCCGGGGACAACCATCTCCTGGCCCCAGGAAGGCGACCCGGAAGACCAGGGGGGTGTCTGACATGGTCCATGACCAAATGGCCCGGGACCAGGCCAGGTAGACCCAGCAGATGGGGGAGATTGCTGGGCATCTTGACCGGCTAGTTGACAGCCTGGGCTCCGTGTCCCAGCTGACGAACGCTGTGCAGGACGTCAGCTGCAACTGCGCTGCAGTGGTGACCAGCCTGGGGGAGGTGCAGGCTGATGTTCGGCACCTCACTGCAGCCGTCCATGCCAACACTGCTGCCATCCGGGAACAGGGGAGGCAGAGGCAGCTTGACCAGCGGCATAATATCACCCGCCAGCTGAGGATGCAGGCCCAGACCAATCAATATCTGAGCCGGATTACCGTGGCCTTGGAGGGCATGCAGCCAACACCTGCCAGGAGTGGCCCACCCGGGGATCAGCCACCCGGGGATCAGCCACCTCCCAGCGCAGTGACTTATGTTCATCGCATCATCCACGGAGCATGCGCAGTGAGGGAGGGCTCCCCTCGCTCCCCTGTGCGCATGCTCACAACTTCCGTCGGCACCACTTCATGGGAAACGCCAGCCCAATGTGTTCCGTTGCGCGTATAAAAGCGGCCGTAGATGCGCCTTTCCGGCACAAAAGTATATCCGGTTTCCCCCACCCCAGGGAAGTAACTTTTGCTGTATGATGGCTGCTCCCGTTCCCCCCAAAGAGAGGAGAAACCTCAATTTTAATGCCCAGGAGCTCACCCTAGTGATCTCTGCTATGGAGACGTATAACGACTTTCTCCACGGCAGGAAAAGTCCGAAGACCAGCCGGGATAGGAAGCAAGGCATCCTGGAGTCCATTGCTGGCAGGGTCAATGCCTTGGGCTACTCCACCCGGACTGCTGCCGATATCGGCAAGAAAATTAATGATCTGAGGCGCAATGTCCGGGGCAAGGTGGCCACCATTAGGAGGCATGAGAGGGGCACGGGTGGTGGACCCCCATGTGCGGTCAGCCTGACCACGGAGGAGGAGGTGGTCGCCCGCTGCCTGGAGAGGGAGCAGTTGGAGGGGGTCCCCGGATATGATTCCGTGGAGGAAGGCTCCAGGACAGGTAAGTGTTTTTATCCCCTATTTGGTGTGTTGCATGTGGGGGTGGGAGGGTACATGTGCCAAGTGTGTGGGACCACCAACATGTGTCTGCTTTGTGTCATCCACAGATGACGGAGCTGGGCCATCATCTGTCGGCGGCCAGTCCACCCCAACCCCCCAACGGCATCCTGAGCCCGACCCCCTGGGTGGTGAACAGCATGAGATGGAGGAGAGTGCCCACACCTCACCTGATGAGGTGGTTGAGGAGGAGCCTGCCTTTCCAGAGCAGGACTTTCTTTTAATTTTGGAGGAGTCCTCCCCTTCTGCAGGGCCCTCTGTAATCGCCTCCCCCATTCTAGGAAGCCCCTCAAGGGCGACTCCATCCCCCCGGGGACAACCATCTCCTGGCCCCAGGAAGGCGACCCGGAAGACCAGGGGGGTGTCTGACATGGTCCATGACCAAATGGCCCGGGACCAGGCCAGGTAGACCCAGCAGATGGGGGAGATTGCTGGGCATCTTGACCGGCTAGTTGACAGCCTGGGCTCCGTGTCCCAGCTGACGAACGCTGTGCAGGACGTCAGCTGCAACTGCGCTGCAGTGGTGACCAGCCTGGGGGAGGTGCAGGCTGATGTTCGGCACCTCACTGCAGCCGTCCATGCCAACACTGCTGCCATCCGGGAACAGGGGAGGCAGAGGCAGCTTGACCAGCGGCATAATATCACCCGCCAGCTGAGGATGCAGGCCCAGACCAATCAATATCTGAGCCGGATTACCGTGGCCTTGGAGGGCATGCAGCCAACACCTGCCAGGAGTGGCCCACCCGGGGATCAGCCACCTCCAGATGCCCCCCCACCCCCACCCACTCCCTCCAGGCAGCTGAGGAGCCAGAGAGGGCCCACAAGAAAGAGCCCCTGTCAGCCCAGATGAGGGCTTTTTTTTTTGGGCTCAGGTTATGAGTTTTTTCTTTTATTTATGCTCAGGTTATGAGTTTTTTCTTTTATTTTTGGCTCAGGTTATGAGTTTTTTCTTTTATTTATGCTCAGGTTATGAGTTTTTTCTTTTATTTATGCTCAGGTTATGAGTTTTTTTTTCAGTTTAACTGCACACGGTCAGGAGTGCAGGGGACAGTGTGAATGGTGTGTGAATGTGAGGGGGTGGCACTCCTGCCAGTAAGGGGTGTCACCCTCGGCCGTTGGGGAGAAGTTATCCCCACGGCTGTGCGAATGACGTGTGAATGGTGTATGAATGGACAGCGACATCATTGGGGCCTTGACACCGGCGTTGCTGCTCCCAAGTCCTGCATGTTGGACTTGGGCTAATCCAATGCGATGTGCATGTGGTATGTGTGATCTAGGGACCTCAGTGGTGTGCATGCGTGCATTGTCCGTGTGATCAATGTATTTGTTTAGTGTCCAAAGATGCCTACGGCGAGGACCCTCCTGACTGCCCTTCCATCAGCTGAATGGGTCTCCTCTGGCAGGGGGGGCTGCCTGGTTGGGGGTCAGGTCATCATGTATGTCAATCTGCAGGTCCTTTCTCATGGCAAAGTTGTGCAGAATGCAACATGCACCGATGATCTGACACACGAAGGTAGGGGAATACAATAGTGCCCCCCCAGACTTATCCAGGCAGCGGAAACGGGACTTCAGGAGCCCAAATGTTTGCTCCACCACTGCACGAGTCTTGATATGTGCCGCATTGTATCTTCTCTCTCCTCTGGTTTGGGGGTTCCGGAAAGGAGTCATGAGATGGGGTCCCAGTGCATATGCAGAGTCACCTGTAAGGGAAAAGACAGGAGGATGTTAGTCATGCATGTGCCCCTTGTGATGTGTGCATCATGGGGGGGGACAGTCATGCCTGCCACCCATGTCACTCACCAACCAGCCAGCTGTCCCCATACATGTTCTGTTCGAATTCCATTGGGATGGGGCTCTGATTGTATATGAAGCTGTCTTGGCTGGATCCGGGGTGTTTGGCACGGACGTGCCATATGAGGCATTGGGCATCGGCTATCACCTGTACGTTGATGGAATGCCAATGCTTCCGATTGCGGTATATGTGCTCTGTGGCACTGGGGGGCTTGAGTGCCACATGTGTGCAATCAATGGCCCCCACGGTGCGTGGGAATCTGGCAATGCTGTAGAAATCTGTCATTGCCTTCAGCCGCAGCTCCTCAGTGTTTGGTCTGATGAAGTGGTGGGACATGCATCTGAGAATTGCAGGGACAACCTGGTGCACACATCTGCTCATGGAGGACTGTGACATCCCAGCCACCACTCCACTTGTACGCTGGAATGATCCACTTGCAAGGAAATGTTGCCAGTACCTTCACCAGTGGCTGCACTGCTTGTGAGCGGTGTGTTGGGCTGGTGATGTCATTCTGCAGGGTTGTGGTTAGTTCAAGTATTGCATCTGGGCTGAATCTGAAGAGGCGATACACCTCCTCATCACCCATGCCAAAGAGGCTCATGCGCGTGCGGTATATCTTCTCACGTGCCCGCCTCCTCCGTTCCGGGGGACCCATTAGTAGTGCTAGGACCACGGCTGCCCCTGGCATGTTGTCACACAGAGGTGTTGTCCTTGCAAGTGTGGTTGTTCAGCTTGCTAGTTTCATCGGTAACGCTGCTGCTGTAGCTGCTCTCCTGCTGACCTGTGGCCGTCTGGAGTAAAGATAAAGCAGCTATTTGTAGGAATAACTTTGCGACAGATGGACGACATACGCGCGGCGCATGTAGCCAGCGTCTGGTGCTAATCCGTTCGCGAATCGGGAAATCTCCCTCATTTGCATATTTGCATGGCAAATCAATAGGTGCGACGGATGCGACAAGCAAAAATATGCGCTTACGATACTCTGGCGAAGGAAAGTTAAGCCGATCGGAAAAGGCCCGTTTTCTGTTGCATCTAGTTTGGTGGGTACGGCTGCATAGATACTACGGCGCATCTTGACAGTTACGCGGCGCATATCGATATACTCCAGCGCAAGTCTTGCTGAATCTGGCCCATAGTATATATGTATTTGGTTATGATGTATATTGTGCTCAATGTATCAATAATGTTATTGGTCCCCGTTTGAATATATGCAATGAAACATAATTCTAATGTATGAAAAAATATCTGTTTGTACAGTGAGACCTGTTCCTTGTCTTTTCCCCTTTATGTGTCCTGAAGAAGTGGGCTAGTTAAAACGAATTGACGCACAGGGGCTCACTTACCTGAAATCATGTAACCGCAATGACAGTGGCCTTACTCCAGGGGTGCCCAACCTTTTGAAGAGCGAGGGTCACTTAAGTGACTTGGTTACCGGTCGTGGGCCACAATGATCTACCACTCCTTAGAGGTGAATGGTGGGTCCGATTGGGTCAGACTGACTGCGTGAAAGGGGCCTAAGGCTGCTTTCACACTGATGCATGGTTGTTTACCCACACCACAAATGCAGCACAGTTCATCTGTGGCTTTCCTGCAGGTTAGATACACTTTGCCAAAGACTTCTATTATATCCTGTAGGTGTGGTGCACTTTCAGAAAGCACACCAAACTCGCAGGTAATAGAAGTCTATGGCTCAGTGCAGGTAATCAGTTTATAAGTCCCCAGTAACCACTGTAGAACAGATATTCCCGCATATACACTGTGATTTTAGTAATAAACTTACCCTTAATAACAGTTTTCTATTCTATTGTATTCCATCCCAGAACAGGAGGTCACCGGCCACATCAGAGGGCTTTGCGGGCCACATGTGGCCCCCGGGCCACTGGTTGGGCACCCCTGCCTTACTCCTTGTATATATGAAAACATGTTTTTAGCTGGTATCGTTCTATATATATTTTTTGGTTTATATCTTTGTCTATAAATACAATTTTTGATCGTTTATACATATTGTGATCCAACTTGCCTTTCAAGTTCGACCTAGTGTTTTTTCTCCCTCTTTGTTTTGAAGTCTTGTATAATTATTAATGTGGCAAGAGAATGGTTCTAGTTATTGTATCAATATAAATACAAATAACACTAACTTAAATAAACAAAACTGTCATAAATACAACTATTTACCAAAAAAACAAAACAAAAAAAAACACTCTAAATTAAGGAAAAAAAGGTTTGTTTTTGTTTTTTTGAAAATTTTAATTGAGAAAGGTTATGCACTAGGTTAGCATGTGACTGTGTAACAAGGCAGGAGCACAATTGAGAGGTGCTTGTCACCCAATAAGAGGAATGATCACAATGTACTGTTTTAAATAAAGCTGTAGATTTTAAAAACACGAAGAAATGGAAGAGCGCCACCCCTCCAACTAGATCACATTGGCTAGCTAGGATAATGGAAATTCAACAAATGGAGAACCTTACTATAGTGCTGAAAGAGCAAGATGAGAAATATTGTAAAGTCTGGACCCCTTATTTTATTTATGGGGAACAGTCCACCGTAGCACCTCAGCAATAACTTCTTCCCTAACCTGTCCCAGAGAGCTCTTTCAACATGCCTGGAGGGGCAACTGGGTTCATTCTACCCTCCTTTCTTTTCCTCTGACCAGTGGTGGGGCATCTATAGAGGGCCCCAGAGCGCCGACCCCTCTGGCTCTCGCATCGCCACTGATTACAATAACATAGATTCATGCATTGCATGAATCTATGTTATTGTTGCCGCTGCCGCCAACTATTCAGATGGCCGGATGGTGAGCGCCGGCCACCTGAATAACGGCAGCTGGTTGACTGTGTGGCCTATTAGAGCCAGCGGCTCTCCCCTCAGGCTGTATTCGGCTTCCGGAAACTTATCTAAGGGACAGGTGCGTTCCTTGGATAAGACTGACAGGCGACTCAGCCAATCAGGTTCACTGGTTCTGGTTATTTTACAGGGCACAGCGGCGACAATGGGCACAGTGGCGACAATGGGCACAGTGGCATCAATGGGCACAGAGGCGACAATGTGCACAGTGGCATCAATGGGCATAGTGGCGACAATGGGCACAGTGGGGGACAATTAAAGGGCACAGTGGCATTAATTGGCACAGTGGCGACAAATAAAGGGCACAGTGGTGGCAATTGGCACAGTGGCGACAGTTGATGGGCACAGTGGCTGCGTTTGATGGCATGGCACAGTGGCTATTTTTGATGGCATGGCACAGTGGTGAAAATTGATGGCACAGTGGCTGCGTTTGATGGCATGGCACAGTGGTGACAATTGATGGCACAGTGGCTGCGTTTGATGGCATGGCACAGTGGTGACAATTGATGGCACAGTGGCTGTGTTTGATGGCATGGCACAGTGACTGCGTTTTATGGCATGGCACAGTGGTGACAATTGATGACACAGTGGCTGCGTTTGTTGGCATGGCACAGTGGCTGCGTTTGATGGCATGGCACAGTGGTAACAATTGATGGCACAGTGGCTGCGTTTGATGACATGGCACAGTGGCTGCGTTTGATGGCATGGCACAGTGGTGACAATTGATGGCACAATGGCTGCATTTTATGGGCCCAGTGGCTGCATTTGATGGGCACAGTGGCTGCATTTGATGGGCACAGTGGCTGCATTTGATGGGCACAGTGAGGCTTTAATTTTTTTTTTTTTTCCGTTTGCGCCCCCCCCCCCCCCCAAATGTTAAGCACCAGCCGCCACTGCCTTTGACCCCCCCCTTTCTTTTTTTTCTTCTCTACCTATCTTCCATTTCTACCTTCTTTCCGCTTTCTACCTCCTGAACTTAACCAGGGCTCTACTCGGTTGAGAAAATTATAGAAAAATTAGAAACTGTGGCTTGCAGATGTTCATAGTGTAGAAAAAATATGACATCGTATATTTGAATTATACTACAACACAGAAGTATTTCTAAAGACAAGGCTTGTTAATAACCATGAGATTATCTTGGTTTATATTGAATGCTGTCATGGTTGTGAACTGTTGTTCTGTGAAATTGTAATGCTGTTTCTGTGAAAATAAAGAATAAAAAAAAAAAAAGACCAAGAACAACTTTTGGAATCATGTTAATACAATACAGTGCCTTGATAAAGTATTCATACCCCTTGATTTTATGTGATAGACCAACACAAAGTGGCATATAATTGAGAATTGGAAGGAAAATAAGTGGTTTTCAATTTTTTTTACAAATAAATATCTGAAAAGTTTGGCGTGCATTTGTATTCAGCACCCTTTACTCTTTTACCCCTAACTAAAATAAAGTGCCTTCAGAAGTCACCTAATTAGTAAATAGAGTCCACATGTGTGTGATTTAATCTCAGTATAAATACAGATGTTCTGTGAAGCCCTCCGATGTTTATTAGAGGACCTTGGTGAACAAACAGCATAATGAAGGCCAAGGAACACACAAGACAGGTCAAGGATAAAGTTGTGGAGAAGTTTAAAGCAGGGTTAGGTTATAAAGAAATATCCCAAGCTTTGAACATCTGACGGAGCACTGTTCAATCCATCATCTGAAAATGGAAAGAGTATGGCACAACTGCAAACCTACCAAGACACGGCCGTCCACCTAAACTGACAGGTCCAATTAAAGCGGAGTTCCACCCACAATTTCTCTTTTTAAATATAAATACCCCTGTAATACACAAGCTTAATGTATTCTAGTAAAGTTAGTCTGTAAACTAAGGTCCGTTTTGTTAGGTTGTTACAGCATTTAGATTGTTAGTGTTAGTTTATAATCTAGAAATAGACCGTGGTCATCTTAAGTGTGGGCATCATGAAGCCAGACTGTATGACTTCCTGGATTTCAGCCTTGCAGATCTCGCACATGCTCAGTGCTGCACAAGCAATGAAATAGGTTTCAGTCAGGTTTGCAAGGACTACTGGGAAACATGATGCCTATCCCAGAAACCCTTGCAATTAGCCTTGTGACCTAATAGCCTAGGCTAATAAGGAGGAGGAAGTAATGAAGGACTACAAAATAAAGGTATTTACAAGCAACAAAATAAATAAAAATTGTCCATTCTGAACACTATGGCCCAGATTCACGTACATCGGCGCATTATCGGTCCGGCGTAGCGCACCGCCATTACGTTAGACTTGCGCCATCTAGCCGCGTAATCCCCCGATTCACGTAGCTTTTGCGCAGGAAATTGCGCAAGCGTAAGGTTTTTTCCGGAGGCGTAAGGAGGAGTAATACAAATTGGGAGGGACGTGGGCGTGTTACATTGAAATGAGCCGTGACCCCATGCAAATGAAGGGCCGGCCGGTTCGCGCATGCGCGCTTGAACGAGACCATGTCAGCTCCGCTGTGCGCATGCTCACAACTCGGGCGCAATCAGTGAAATTGGAAATGGACTAGGGCAACGTTGTGAACTACGCAGACAGCATAAATAGACACACACAAACGCACTTGCATTGCAAAAGTACATCCCTTTGTGTCCCTTCCCATTTAACCTAGTGCTTTTGTTCCTGTTGTTCGTTGCAGTGTGTCTTGTAGTTGTCAGATTAGTGTTCTGTGTGATCAAGTGCTTGTTGGTATATTTGTGAAAGTGTATTTTGATAAGTGTTTGAGAGACAGTTTGTTTGATTGATATATTTTTGTTCGTTTGTTTTCTTGCTTTATTTTTTCTTCATTTTTTTTTTGTGACTGTTTCTTGCTGAGTGCTAGTGTGATTTTTGGGTGTTCGTTTTCTCTTGGTGTGTGTTCTTGCCTGATTGGTTGTGCTTGTATTTGTGACTGATTTTTGGTGACTGGTAGTGAGTTTGTTTGGAAGTATGACTGAGAGAAAAAGAAAGCTCAATTTTACTGTGGGGGAAAAAAGAATTCTTGCCCGGGCCATTAGCGAATATGGGCGTTACCTCCACGGCCCGCAGAGTGCCACCACCACCCCGGCCAGGAGGAGGGAGATATTGGATAGGATCACGGAGCAGGTGAATTCATCGGGGGAGGGGGAGACACGGACCCGGTCTGGGATCGACAAAAAAATAAATGATCTCCGGCGTCTGGTGAAAAAAAAACTGGCCGCAATGCATGCCCATGCCAGGGGCACAGGAGGGGGCCCACCATGCCGTATTAGGCTTACAGCGACGGAGCATGTGGTGGCCCTGACCTTTCACCGGCATGAAGTGGAGGGCCTGCCAGGCTTTGACACAAGTCCGGTCCCCGCGGTGCCAGGTAAGGTTTTTTTTTCTATCAGGTGTGTAGCATGTGTGGGGGAGGGGGTGAAAGGGAATATGTGGCAAGTGTGTGGATCCTCCAACCTGTGAATGGTTTGTGTCATCCACAGATGTGCAGGAGGGTGCAGGGCCATCTGGCCTGACCGCTCCAACACCAGGACAGCAGCCTAATGAGGCCCCCCCAACAAGGCCACAGTCCGCGGAGGAGGTTCAGGAGGAGGAGGACGATCATGAGGAGGAGGACGATCATGAGGAGGAGGACGATCATGAGGAGGAGGAGTCAGGCACTGGACGAGTGGTTTGTGCGGACTCTTCCCCTCTGGCTGCCAGAAGCCTGCCCTCTCTAAGGGGGAGCCCCCCCCCCTCCTTCCCCAACATGGCTCCCCTCACAAGGGCCTCCCCTTCTCCCCGCCCACAACCATCAGCTGGAGGCAGGATGTCATCCCAGAGCACCAGGGGGGCGCCCAATCTCCTGCCCGCCAGTCTGCGAAGGGACCAGGCCCTCCAGACCCGCCATCTGGGACAGCTCTGCCAGACTTTTGGGCGGGTGGAGGAGAGCCTGTCCTCCATGAAGGATACACTGGGTAACCTGGACTCCCACTCCCAGGCTTTCACAACCTGCCTAAATGAACTGCAGACTACAGCAGCAGGCGTTGGGCAGGATGTGAGGGCCCTTACCCAGGCTATCCAGGCCAACACGGCAACACTTGGTGCTTCCCTGGACAGAATTGCCGTGGCCTTGGAGGGCAGGCCGCCAGGTGGGCAGATATCAGGGGCTGCTCCTTCTTCCCTGGCTTTGCCCCTCCCCCATGAGTCTCCCCTGAGGGGCCGGGGCCGTGGCCGGGGGCGCCCCAGGCGTGGCTCACGCAGAGGGCATTAATTTTTTTTTCCCCCCTTTTTTTTTTTTGGCTGTCATTTTTTGCATTTTTTTTTTTTTTTGTTGCTGACATTTTTTGCATTTTTTTTTGCTGACATTTTGTTTAAATTTTGGGTTGTGCATGCTGTTTGAATGTGGGGGTGACATCCCTGCTGAAAAAGGGGTGTCATCCTCAATTTGGGTGGAGAAGGGTTCCCCAGGATCAGGGAGAAGTGATTCCCAGGTCTGTGTGAATGGTGTATTATTCTGACTCCGATTGTTGTGATAGCGATATATCCCTTGCTGAGACCTCTATGCCTGGCCTGTATAAGTAGATGTACTCACTGTGGACAATCCTTGTCAGATAGCTGAACTCGTCAATACCGATTCATTCAAAAGAGGTGTTTATTCTTTAACTTCAGGGGTTACAGCAGATAACAGGAACAGCAGATGAATGGTAATAGTATTGTGCGGTCAAAAGATGATGCCTTTCCCAAGTACCGTGCAGATACATGTGTGTCCTTGTACATGTGGCTTGCTTAGCTGAGAGAATGATACAGGAAGTACTACCCACAGGAAGTAGGGAGGGGCATACATAAACTGGAAAATGTGGAATTACAGAGAACATGTACATTGCAAGAAAGGCCACTAGATGGCAGCATAGGATAACACATAGATTTAGCTATGAGAAAATAGTTAAGCAAACCACACTATATGAACTCTAATCTATATAACAATGCTAATATTAACTGAGGCTATGCATCTCATATTCTATGCCCATATTGGGGCAGCACACTCCCCGTCTGGCATGGTAATGCCACTATTTACCTAATACAACGGTAGTTATGCAAATAAACAACAGCACAATTTGCTTGATGTCTTGAAAACCTGAAAGACATAATGGAGAACATGCATATAATGCAACAACAACTATAATATAAAGCTTCAAGTTGTGACAACTAAAGTCCCAGATACTTCCTTCTCGAAGTCGCAGGTAGGATCCAACAGCATACCCAAGTAGGTTCAGTCTCCAAACGGCAAGAGCAAAATGAGTTCCGTGATAGGTCTGATGAAAGTCTTTACAGTCCCTTGTCTTGAAACTTTCACCTCTTCATGGTAGTGCCGTATGAGCAAAGTGGTGATGTGATAGCGAGCAGGTATAATGAGAGGATTCTGTTCTTGCTCACTGAACTTAGCCTTGTTTAAGCGTCCACCAACCCTTAACGTGCCATCATTGTCAATGAATGGGTTCAGGTTAGCAATTGGACTGTTTTTTGGAATGTCCCCCTTGTCACGGATACGTCTGATTTCTGAGCCAAAGACATCCTGTTGTACACTGCGTATTACGATCAGTTCAGCTTCAGCAATGTCTTTTGCAGAAAGAAGCTTTTGGCACATGTGCCAACCTTGACAGTGAGCATCTGTGGGCTTCGTGTGAAAGCAGCGTGCAATATGAACTAACCTTGCGGTGGTGCGTACCAGCCTTGTCCACTTGGAGAAACGTTCAAAACGTTGACAGCCCAAGGCACGTCTTTGTTCAGTTCTGGTGACAAGGGTTTTAACTTCAGGACGAACCTCTGGATCTTTGTCGGGTTCTAGAAGACTGAAGACATCAGCCGTGGTTTCTTCTGGATCAGCCAGCAAGAATTCAGGACCTTTTAACCAAGAAGAATTTACAAAGGCACTCGCAGACACTGGCCTGGTGCCATGGTCTGCAGGATTAATTTCAGATGAAACATAATGCCATTGTTCAGGTTTAGATGATTTTCTTATTCTTTCTACACGGTTGCTGACATAGACATAGAAACGTTTAGTCTGGTTGTATATGTAGCCCAGAACAACCTTGCTGTCTGTGTAGAATTTGATGTCATCTATCTGAATGTCTAGCTCACGCAGTATGAAATCTGCAATTTCTACAGCTAGCACAGTCCCACAAAGTTCAAGCCTGGGAATTGTGTGTTCAGGCTTGGGTGCTAACTTAGCTTTCCCAAACAGAAACCCTACATGGGTTAGATTAGCTGAATCTCTCACCTTGAGGTAGGCAACGGCCGCTATGGCCTCAGTAGATGCATCTGAGAAGATGTGAAGCTCTTTCCTCTGACTGGTAGCAAGGGAAGTTGGAGTGTAGCAGCGTGGTATACAGATTCCATCTAAGGCATGTAACGATTGTTTCCAGGACTCCCACTTTGAAAGTTTGTCTATCGGTAGTGGAGCATCCCAATCTTTGATAGTCTCTGAGAGCTGCCTAAGTATGGATTTACCTTGTATGGTGATGGGGGCCACAAATCCCACTGGATCGTATAGGCTGTTCACCACTGACAGAACTCCACGCTTGGTAAATGGCTTGTCTGCAGAGCTGGCTTGAAAACCGAAGGTGTCTTTTAATAAGTCCCACCGAAGGCCCAGACTTCTCTGCACAGGTGGCATGTCCATCCCCAGATTTAAGTCTTTAAACCCTGTGGCATGATCGCCAGGTCGAAAGGCTTTCATAACAGCAACACTGTTTGAGGCAATCTTGTGTAGTCTGAGGTTAGCCTCAGAAAGCATACCTTGTGTCCTTTGGAGCAGGTCTATGGCTTCTTCCGCTGTAGGTAAAGATTTAAGTCCGTCGTCCACATAGAAGTCTCTCTCGACGAAATGTCGAGCATCTGCACCATACTCCTGTTCTCCATCAAGAGCAGTCCTTCGTAAACCGTATGTTGCAACGGCAGGTGAGGGGCTATTTCCAAAAACATGAACCTTCATGCGGTATTCAATCATCTCATTGTCCATGTTGTTGTCACGGTGCCACAGAAACCTTAGGAAGTTCCTATGGTCTTCTCGTACAATAAAGCAATGAAACATTTGTTCAATGTCAGCAGTTATGGCAACTGGCTCTCTTCTGAACCTCATGAGTACACCTACAAGGTTGTTGGTTAGGTTAGGGCCAGTGAGAAGAATATCGTTCAGGGATACGCCCTGATGCTTGGCACTGGAGTCGAACACTACCCTGATTTGTTTTGGCTTACGTGGATGGTACACTCCGAAGAAAGGTAGGTACCAGCACTCATCGTGTATTTGAAGAGGTGGAGCTGGCTCAGCGTGCTCATTGTCAAAGATCCTCTTCATAAAGGTAATGAAATGGTCCTTCATTTCAGGCCTGTTCTTTAGTGTTCGTTGAAGTGAGTTGAATCTGGATAAAGCCTGTTCACGATTGTTTGGCAGTTTGACCTTTGCAGCACGAAGAGGCAATGGTGCAACCCAGCTGTTGGACTCATCCTTGAAGAATTCTTTGTCCATTATTTTGATGAACTCTCTGTCTTCAACTGACAAGGCTATTTTGTTGTCGTCACTTGTGGTACAAAACACTGTGGTACCTAGGTTGTCGTCACAAAGGATAGGAGTGACATCAGGTACTTGGATGATGTCAAGAGGCTTCTCCTTTACTTCATAATGGTGAGGGCACTCTTTGAAGTGGGATGCACGTCCATTTCCTAACATGTAAGTTTTGAAGGAGTGGATCTCAGATGACGTACACATTCTATCCAAGCATACATCGCCCACTATTACCCAGCCTAGATCAAGTCTTTGTGCATAAGGGGCATCCTCAGGTCCATCACACTGCTCACGTACCTTATGTACTCTGAGAATGTCTCTTCCTAGCAAAACTAAGATTTCAGCATTCATGTCCATTGCGGGAATCTCATCAACAAGGTGCCTTAAGTGAGGATGGTGATATGCAGCCTCTGGAGTAGGAATCTCTTCTCGTTCGTCTGGTATCTGGTCACACTCAACTAATGTTGGTAGGAGTATGCCATCTTTCCCTTCGATATGAGACACCATGAACCCATCGACCCTTCTGCCGAAAGTCTCTACGCGACCAGAACAGGTTCTGAGAGTATACGGTGTGGCATGACCCTCAATGCCAAAGATCTCAAAGAATTTAGGCTTGACCAGGGATCTGTTGCTCTGTTCATCTATTATGGCATACATCCTGGCAGCTTTTTCAGGTTGATCCTCTGGGTATACCTTAACAAGGCATATCTTGGCACAGCACCTGTGATCTAAACCTCCTCCACAGACTTCTGTGCATGAAGAAGAAACATTCTCCTTGGCTAGAGCGTGGCTTTGTTGCTCCCCGCCATGATTTGAGAGAGGGGTGGAGGTAGGTAGCTGCTGTGGGATGTCTGTAAGTGGAGAAGGATGCATAGCTGTCACATGTCTTTCGCTACTGCATTCTGTGCACTTGATGACAACTTTACAGTCCTTGGCAAAATGACTATAAGAAGCACAGCACCTGTAGCATACTCCAAGTTTCTGGAGAATCTCCCTGCGCTCTTGTAAAGTCTTTGCTCTCAGCTCCCGGCATTTCTTAAGAGGGTGAGGCTTCTTGTGAATAGGGCACTGACGATTAGGATCTTTATCTCTACCACCCAAATCACTCTGGTATGCATGAGAGGACACAGGTGGTGAGATGTCTGTCCTTTTAACAGATATTGCTCTATGAAAGTCTCTGCGTTTAGCTGCTGTGTTATCATACCTTGGTGATGGTGATGATGATGAAGCAGGTAAGTTGGGTTCACTGAAGCTGAAGCTGGGATCATTTCTCATCCAGGCTTGTTCACTGATGAACCTGCAAAAATATGAGAATGGAGGAAAGGCTACGTCATAGTCTCTTTTGTACCTTGAGCCCTGCTGCGCCCATCTCTCTTGCAGGCCGTATGGCAGTTTAGACACCACTGGATTGACACCATGAGCAGTGTCCAGGAAGCTTAGTCCAGGTAGACGTGGGTCTGACTTTGCCAACTCTAACTCCATGAGGAGGTCACTTAGATCTTGGAGCTTGCGATAGTCTTTGTTCCCTATTTTTGGGAAGTTTTGCAGTCTCTTGAATAGAGCGCTTTCTATGGCTTCTGAGCTACCATAGGCTTGCTCAAGTCTTGCCCATGCAGCAACAAGACCTGCATCTGGGTGGTCAACATGTACTGTCCTTAGTCTTTTAACACGATTTGCAGATTCTGGCCCCAGCGACTTTATGAGATAATCAAGTTCCTGCTTGGCAGTAAGGTTGAAATCAGCAATAGCAGCCTTGAAGGTTGATCTCCAGGCCCTGTAGCTCTCTGGACAGTCATCAAACCTTGAGAGGCTAGTGTTAATGAGCTCACGGTGTGCCATATATCTGGCGAAGTCATTCAAGTCTGATCTCTCACTCTTTGGTGCCAAAGTAACTTGTGGAACCCCTTGGGTGTGAAAGTTCTCTGGTGAAGAAGGGTGAGGTTTACCAGGATAAAATGATGTTGCATGAGCGCTTAACTTTGGTGTAGTCTCTAAGGCTTCTGCTGGCTGTGGCTGTAGCTGCGGCTTGTCGCTGGAAGTCACCTTGTTGTTGGCAGGAGTCGATGTGGTTTGCTGCGTAGATGCACTTGTGTTGTGGACTTGAGGAGGCTCAGGCATTTGGAGCTGAGAGGTCACTGTATTGAGAGTCAGAACAGTGTTGTTAGTAGGAGGTATAGGAGATGACTCTGTAACTTTGTAAGCATTATGCTTTAGCACATATTCACTGGTGCGTTCAATTGGATCTTCCAGTTCTGCTGGGATAAGACAGTCTGAATTAGTACTTTGACCCATTGCTTGTTCAAGGACTTTCAGCCTTGCTAGGGCACCTGCTTCCTCTTTCTCTATTTGCAGAATCTTTATTTGGGATTCCATCTCTGCTTGGCGAGTTTTGCTCTGAGCTTCCATCTCTGCCTGGCGAGCTGCCATCTCTGCTTGCAGAGCTTTGCTTTGGGCTTCCATCTCTGACTGGCGAGCAGCCATCTCTGCTTGCAGAGCTTTGCTTTGGGCTTCCATCTCTGCTTCTTTCTTAGCAAGGGAGCTTTGCGCTTTTCTGGATTCAGCATCAGCGCGGGCCTCTATTAGCTTGTCGCTTAATGTTGAACTTCTGGAGCGAGAGGATCTAGAAGAACGTGCAGTGTGCTTGGTTGATATTGATCTGTGAGATCTGGTCTCTTGCAGTTGAGCAATGCGGAGTTCTGCCTTACACTGAGCATTTTGCACTAAGAGATCCCTTTGTTGGTTCAGTGCATCAGTATTGGTCAGTTCTGCTGAAAAGTCCTCTATATTACAGTCTTGCAAGAAGGCAGTGTATTTTGCAGACAGCCGCTGGTAATGTTCATACGCAGCAGATAGGCGATCTATAGAGTCTCTTAATTCAGCTGGTTGATCATTAAAGTGTGGCAAAACTGACATGCAGTGTGAAGTTTTGTCCCAGAGGTCTGACAGCTTGCTGGAGAACTCATCTCTAGTGTATTCATAGTTTTCTCTGAGTTTCTGTGTTGGTTTTATTGTACGCTTGGGTCTTACACTCTGTTCAGCAATATCTGCAGAGTCTGCTCCCTGTACGTCTGCGGGTTCAGAGGCATGATGAATCTGCGTTGGTTCAGCCATAAAGGAGTGTTCAGAGCCTTGTCTAGACATTTCTCACGGTTTTGTAAAAAATGGTACTGTCTCTTTAAGAAGACGAACAGCAGCTTAGACAGGTGGGGTAACACAGTTCAATTTAACAGCTTTCAACATTCACATGAAGCACAGTAAGCTTGTGCGACAATGTGCTTTTCACAAGATGGCGGCTGGCACTGAGCTTGATTGTAGATTAGGCACACACATATACACAACAGGCTGTAAGAATTCTATGCATCTTTTGACTATTCTGACTCCGATTGTTGTGATAGCGATATATCCCTTGCTGAGACCTCTATGCCTGGCCTGTATAAGTAGATGTACTCACTGTGGACAATCCTTGTCAGATAGCTGAACTCGTCAATACCGATTCATTCAAAAGAGGTGTTTATTCTTTAACTTCAGGGGTTACAGCAGATAACAGGAACAGCAGATGAATGGTAATAGTATTGTGCGGTCAAAAGATGATGCCTTTCCCAAGTACCGTGCAGATACATGTGTGTCCTTGTACATGTGGCTTGCTTAGCTGAGAGAATGATACAGGAAGTACTACCCACAGGAAGTAGGGAGGGGCATACATAAACTGGAAAATGTGGAATTACAGAGAACATGTACATTGCAAGAAAGGCCACTAGATGGCAGCATAGGATAACACATAGATTTAGCTATGAGAAAATAGTTAAGCAAACCACACTATATGAACTCTAATCTATATAACAATGCTAATATTAACTGAGGCTATGCATCTCATATTCTATGCCCATATTGGGGCAGCACATGTATGAATGTACAGTGACATAATTGGAGCCTTGACGTGGCGTTACTGCTCACCAGTCGTGCATGGTGGACTGGTGCCAATCCAATTTGATGAGGATGTGGGGTGTGTGTGCTAGGGACCATAGTGGTGTGCATGCATGCATTCTCATTGTGCCATGATTAATGTGTGTGTTTAACGTGCAAAGATGCCCAATATGAGCTGCCTCCTGACTGCTCTTCCCTCAGAAGACGGGGTATCCTCGGTTAGGGGTTGCTCAACCTGCAGGCCCTTCCTCACTGCGAGATTGTGCAGCATGCAACATGCAACGATGATATGGCACACAAAGTTTGGGGAATACAACAGTGTACCCCCAGACTTATCCAGGCATCGGAAACGTGACTTCAGGAGGCCAAAGGTGCGCTCCACCACTGCTCGGGTTTTGATGTGTGCTTGATTGTATCTTTCCTCCCCTGGGGTTTGGGGGTTCCGGATAGGAGTCATGAGATGGGGTCCCAGGGCATATGCAGAGTCACCTGGAAGGGAAAAGACAGGAGAATGTTAGTCATGCATGTGCCACTTGTGAGGTGTGCCTCACGGGAGGGGATAGTCATGCCTGACTCCCATGTCACTCACCAACCAGCCAGGTGTTCCCATACACGTTCTGATCAAATTCCATTCGGATGTGGCATTGATTGTAGATGTAGCTGTCATGGGTGGATCCGGGGTGTTTGGCACGGACGTGCCATATGAGGCCTTGGGCATCAACTATCACCTGTACGTTGATGGAGTGCCAATTCTTCCGATTGCGGTACATGTGCTCTGTCTCATGGGGGGGCTGGAGTGCCACATGTGTGCAATCAATGGCCCCCACAGTGCGTGGGAATCTGGCAAATCGGTAGAAATCGGTCATTGCCTTCAGCCGCAGGTCCTCAGTGGTGGGTTTGATGATTTGGTTGGCCAAGCGTGTGAGGATTGCAGGGACAACCTGGTGCACACATCTGCTCATGGAGGATTGTGACATCCCAGCCACCACTCCACTTGTACGCTCAAAAGAGCCACTGGCAAGGAAATGCAGTGTTGCCAGTACCTTGACCAGTGGCTGCACTGCATGTGAGCGGTGTGTTAGGCTGGTGATGTCCTCCTGCAGGGTTGTGGTTAATTCCAGGATGGCATGAGGGGGGAATCTGAAGATGCGATACACCTCAGAATCACTCATGCCAAAGAGGTCTATGTGTGTGCGGTATACCCTCTCCTGTGCCATCCTCCGTGCCCTCCTCCTTCTTTGGTCATCTAAATTCACTAGTGCAGCTATGAGCGACGATGCCCCTGGCATGTTGGCAGTCAAATTGTAGTGCAACACGTGTGTGTGGTCTGCTCCTCAGTAACGGTGTTGCTTTCTGTGAGATGTAGACGTTTTTTCAAAATTTAGACCAGCTTTTAGGTCCTCTAACTTTAGACAGGACATTTTGCTGTTGCGCACATCGCGTAGCCTGCGCAGCAAATGCGTTTTTTTGTGGATCCCCGCAACTCCCTCATTAGCATATTTGACTAGCAAATCAATGGTGTGTCTAGCGCATTTTTGCGCGGACGGATGCGTCTGTCTAACGAAATTACGCCGGACAAAAAAAAGTAGATTTCTGGCGTAAATCGTTTTCTGAATCGCGTGCATCTGAACGCACGCGCACATTTAGACTTACGCACGCGCAACACCAGTTGCGCACGCGTAATCGCTCTGTGAATCTGGGCCTATGAGATTAGGGCATGCAGCACAGACAAACATAAAAAAATGGGTGGAACTCCACTTTAAGAATCTGTGGCAAGGCTTGAAAATTGCTGTTTACAGACGCTCTCCATCCAATCTGACAGACCTTGAGCCATTTTGCAAAGAAGAATGGGAAACAATTTTGCTCTCTAGATGTGCAAACCTGGTAGAGACATCCCCAAAAAGAAGACTTGCAGCTGTAATTGAAACCAAAGGTGGTTCTACAAAGTATTGACTTCGGGGGGAGTGGGGTTGAATAAAAATGCATGCCACACTTTTCAGATATTTATTTGGGAAAAATTTGGAATGCCATTTATAATTTTCCTTCCACTTCACAATTATGTGCCACTTTGTGTTGGTCTATCACATAAAATCCCAATAAAATACATTTAAGTTTTTGGATGTAACATGACAAAATTTGGAAAATTACAAGGGGTATGAATACTTTTTCATGGCACTGTATGTGTGTATAAGATTTTATAATTAACATAACTATAGGCCAATATGAAAAACACGAGTTATCGCAGTTATCGCAGTTATTACACTTATTTTTAAATGCAACTTGTGTAATTATCTGACTTTGACCTTATTGCATTTTGCTGGATATAAGTTGACAAAGAACATGCCCCCGATAAGCCCCCTGCCCACAGACCCCGACAACCAAAGCCTGGCACTTTTTTTTTGTATTCAGCTGTTAGCGGGGAAACCCATTGACAGCTGATGACTCATCGGTTGTTAAAGGGGTTGTAAAGTCAGGTTTTTTATCTTAATGCATTCTATGCATTAAGATAAAAAGCCTTCTGTGTGCAGCAGCCCCTCTCAGCCCCCCCTAATACGTACCGGAGCCCCATCTCTGTCCAGTGATGTCCACGAGTGTCTTGGTCGTCTGGGAATCTCTCTCCTGATTGGCTGAGAGGCAGCAGTGGCGCTATTGGCTCCTGCTGCTGTCAATCAAAGTTAGCCAATCAGGAAAGAGAGGGGGTGGGACCGAACCACAGCTCTGTGTCTGAATGGACACACAGAGCTTCAGCTCGACTAGGGTGCCCCCATAGGAAGCTGCTTGCTGTGGGGGCACTCAACAGGAGGAAGGAGCCAGGAGAGCCAAAGAGTTACCCAAGAAGAGGAGGATCGTGGCTGCTCTGTGCAAATCCACTGCAACAGAGCAGGTAAATATAACATGTTTGTTATAGAATAAAAAACAAGACTTTACAACCACTTTAAGGATGCTGTGGCTGGCTTCCTGGCTCCTGTCCCTTAACGGTCAGATTATACTGAGCCCTGATTAGACAAAGATTTGCCCAATCAGGGCACAGAATACACTGTGCAGCACGTAGTGCATTGCAGGTGTTTGGCGGGGTGTACAACCTGCAAATTCAGTTGTTCAATAAACAGGCCTGTTCGGCCCATATTCATGCACAGGCCAAACCCTTCCTCAACACTAATTGCGGTCGCTCGCATGTAATTGCTCAAGTAGTAATTACTAATTAGCTTTAAATTATAGGTAATTGCTCTATTAACTATTACATATGAGCAGCTGTGATTAGCTGCAGGAGCTGTCAGCATCCCATTGCTTTTAATAGGGATTCACAAGTGTGAACGGGGCCTAGGATAGGAAGTGTATTACTGGCAGGATCACCAGATGAATAAAGGGAAAAGAAGGAAAAAATAACAAATGCAACCACCACATCTAAGGACTGTAAGTTGCAATAATTTTTGTCCTTTAGACACACTTTATGTTTTAAATAATACATTACAGATTTCTGATGATGATATCACTGGGTGTAAAATAAGGTATGTAATGAAAATGGAAAGGTTTTATTTAGATGTAATATGATTAATGGGGGAACTAATGCGCAAAACCAAACTAACTAGAGTAATAATCTAAAAAATTAAAATCTAAGCAGCAGCCACAACAAAATAAGTGCTCACACACCAGTGCAGAATTGATAAAAAGGGGGGAGTAATGGCACTTGCTTATAAAATATAAAATATATAAACTAAATTAATGACTGAATAAAAAGAACAATCCAGAATTCACAAAGTGCCAGAATGAATGTATCACTCCCAACAAACAACAATTAATCCACCGACCATCAACGGGCAGATGAGGGCGGTTGGAAATTAGCTGAGTGATCTTTGATGACTTATGGGAAATACCACCAATCCAATGTGAAAAATATTCAAATAATAAATATATGAATAATATGATAATATCACTTAATCAAAAATAATGTGAAAAAAACAAAATAACAACCATAATCGATGGCATAAAAAGATAATAAAAGCTCCATAGTGTAAAACCAAACGTATATTTAATAAAGCATAAAAACACTTACAACAAAAGTTTCAGGTAGACAGCGTGTGTCATACAAACAGGGTAATCTCCGCTCTCGGCCGCGAGCAGAGATGACGTCACCACCGGCTTTTTTCCTCACGCGTATCGTGGCTGTACAGCGGCCGAGAGCGGAGATTACCCTGTTTGTATGACACATGCTGTCTACCTGATCTGCCCGTTGATGGTCGGTGGATTAATTGTTGTTGGTTGGGAGTAATACATGTATTCTGGCACTTAGGGAATTCTGGATTGTTCTTTTTATTCAGTCATTAATTTAGTTTATATATTTTATATTTTATAAGCAAGTGCCATTACTCCCCCCTTTTTATTTAGATGTAGCACCCTGGGGTTTATTTAGGGATGCTCCTCACAAATTTACTTGCCAGGAGTAGTTAGATATCCATTGATTCCTCCCTAAGCTTGGCCTGGTTGTACTTTTCTCTTCTACCACTAGATGGCCAGGGAACTTGATGGTACTAGATAAAAGAAGGACAACTCAAGGTCAGGTTATGGGTATGTGGGGTATCTCAGCCAATAGGCAGGGGTTTTCTTCAATCCCTTGGCCTGCTGGGAGTGCCTATATTGTGAGGTGTAATCAGGTGATCAAGGTTCTGTGCCACCTGGATGGCTGTCTGGGTGGACGTGGGTTGTGTGTCTCGGGCTGCTAGGCCAGAGATTGGACCTATCGTGGGGAATCTGGCTGCTAGGCTGTTTGAGGGCCTATCCAGAAGTAAGAGAGCAGCGCAGGGTTGGATTTGCGGCTTGCAGTCCAACCAGAAGTGCCGGTACTGTCGGCCGGAGAAACTATCAGTGGTCGGAGGTAGAAGGGAAGCTGTTGCCACAAAGGGACCAATCACCTTATTACCAGGGACCACAGTGACTAACTAAAGCAAGTCCTGGAGCTGCATTCTCACCGAACAAGCACGGTGGAGAATCGGAAAACTTCAGGCAGTGATCAAGCCAGGGACCCCGTCAGCGCATGTGAGGCTTACAGAGCAGCCTTGGGTGTCAAGCTAAAGACTGAGCCGGTCAGCAGGGGTGAAGCTTGAAAAGTATCTGGAGTGCCAAGCTAGGGACCCACCAAGGAAGCGGGGATAAGGCTTGAGGGGGATATCGGGAGCTCAGTGTTGAAGAACTACAAAAGGCAGTTGTATAAAAAGGAACTGTTTGAGTTGGGAACTGTTAAAGACTGTTGCCATAGGAGACAGCATTCCTGCATGTGCAGATGTGGCACCTTGCTCGGGCCTTTCTTTGCACAGCTTTCCTCCAATTGAAGTCACGGAGTCTGCCAATTAAATTTACAGCTACTTAAGGGTGTCCTGGCCCTAACCTTCTTTCCCCAAAAAATACAAAAATAACTGTTTAGAGAAATAAAACCTCTTTTAACACCCAAGAAGTGTGTGGCGCCCAATTACTTTGTCCACCTTGCACCCACTATGCCTTACAACCCACCACATACAGAAGGATGTCATCTATCTTTGGCCTGTATAGAACATTAGACTGGACAAGGCCAGAGAGAGACCTGGCTACATAAATAATTAGTTAGCGTGTTGATGAGGGGGAGGGGAGGAACCAGAAAGCAGATTAAACTTTGGCTTTAAATATTTATTTTCTTGCTGACTCATTCAATACAAATAACTCATGACAAAAAGCTTGTTTGTTTTCTCACATGAATTTTGGCCAAAGAAAAGATGATCACACACTGTACACTTCTCCAGTCTGTTATGGGAACAAGACAAAACTATTATATAATGGCACAAGATGTACAAGAGGTGCAAACAGAAAGAGGGAGAGTCCGAGGTGGCAAATCCTTCCACACCAGACACGGGTTCCTCAATAGTCATGAGTGAAATAGTGTTAATTTTCTTGAAATTTCTGTGAAAATCAGAGAATTTGTTGAAAAATTGCCATGATGGTGAAATACATTTACAGTATTCAGTAGGAAATTCAAGAATAAACTTTAATCTGCTCATATTTTACCTTCGCTGAATCCTCCTTTCTCTCTTATCGACAATGAAAATTTAAAATAGAATTTTCCCATCTTCAGTACATACTGTGAGTTTCAACTTCAAGCAGAGAGCTTACAGAGAGGTCATCTGAGAACCAAGTGGTTTTAAGAGCTACTTCTCAATGTTTATTGGTCAGCATCAGTGGCAGCTGGCGTCAGGTAGGTGGCACTCCACCCATCCCTGGCCCCCCACCACCACCACCAATTTAACACAACTAGAGGATGCTAAAATGAAATGGTATCAGTATACAGAGGTTTACTTCTTCTGAGACATATTAAAGGAACACTCTAACCACCATGGCCACTTCAGTGATTTAAAGTGGTCATGGTAGTAGGAGTCAGTATGTGCAGTGTTTTTGGTTGAAACAGGTGGGGAGGCTGAGAGAGGGACAGAGAGAGAGAGAGAGAGAGAGAGAGAGGGGGAGAGAGAAGTGGGACTGAGAGAGGGGCTGAGAAAGAGGGGGAAACTTACATAGAGATGGGGAGCTGAGCGAGAGAGGGGAGCTCAGAGAGAGAGGGTGGTGGGCAGAGAAGGGAGCTGAGAGAGAGGGAGGCTATGAGAGGGTGGTTGGAAGAGGGGTGGCTGACAGAGAGGGTGGATACAATAGAGAAAGGGAGGGGGACTGACAGAGTAAGGGGGACTGACAGAGAAAGGGGGGCTGAGAAAGAGAGGGGGACTGACAGAGAGGGTAGCTCAGAGAGAGATAGGGACTGACAGAGAGGGTAGCTCAGAGAGAGATAGGGACTGACAGAGAGGGTGGCTCAGAGAGAGATAGGGACTGAGAAAGAGGGGGCTCAGAAGGAGGGGAAGCTGACAGAGAAAGGGGCTGAGAGGGATAGAGGTGGACTGACAGAGAGAGGGACTGAGAGAGGGGGGCTCAGAGAGAGGGACTGTGAGAGAGGGGGGCTCAGAAAGAGGGACTGAGAGAGGTGGGCTGACAGAGAAGGAGGGGCTGAGATAGAGAGAGGGGGGACTGACAGGGAGGGTGACTGAGAGAGAGGGGGGCTGAGAGAGACGGGGAGATGAGCGAGAGGGGGGAGATGAGAGAGAGGGGGGCTGAGAGAGACGGGGAGATGAGCTAGAGGAGGGAGATGAGAGAGAGACCCCTAGCCTTGTCCCAATATGCAGTCCCTCCTCTGCCCCCCTTTACCAGTCTGTATCTGCAGGTAGGTCTGTGTCAGTGTATGATGCAGGAGGACACAGCACAGGGGGAGGGTAAGTGGGTACAGTACGTGAGGCAGGACGGTACAGCACAGGGGAATGAGAAGTGGGCACAGAACAAGGGGAGGGGAAGTGGGCACAGCACAGGGAGCAGGAGGGCACAGCACAGGGGGAGGATAAGTGGGCACAGTACAAGGGGGAGAAGGAGGGCAGAAGGAAGGATGCCCCTTACATCAGAGTACTCACTGGGAAGCAGGAGGGACTGCATGAATTGATGGATCAGGTTGTAGGGCTTGATGGGCTTCATACTTCATACATCCCCTTTCTGGTAACCTCACTTTAAATGTAACCCTCCGCCCTTCCACCACCTATTACACTCATCACTATTGTTGAATATGTGCTGGTCTCGGCCCAGGTCACACAATCTGCACAACCAGCGTGGTCCCAAACATTTGACATTTTAGTAGGTCAAAAAGTACCGTATTTATCGACGTATACCACGCACTTTTTTCCCCTAAAAACCGGGGGAAAATCATGGGTGCGGTATATACACTGATCCCCGCTTCCCACGCTGTGTTTGAACACCCCCGCCGACATATACCGAGCGCAGTAGACTCGGGTACACTCGGCCAGGCTCGGCTCTCCTCGCGGTCACGCCTTGTGCAGCCTCCTAGCCTTTATGCGAGAGGAGCTGAGCGTGGCCGAGCGTGCCCAAGTGTACTGCGCTCGGTATATGTCGGCGGCGTTCAAACACAGCGCGGGAAGCGGGGATTGGCTCAGAGACAGTGCGGGAGAAGCGGGGAGGACACCACCAAGGCCGCAGACGGACACCGAACAGGACAAGGCCGCCGATGGACGCCGGGCAAGACACCAATAAGGGGCATTCAAACTGTAATGCCGCGTACACACGGTCGTTTTTTGTGATGAAATAAAACGACGTTTTAAAAAACGTCATTTAAATTGATCGTGTGTGGGCAAAACGTTGTTTTTTGTCTTAAAAAAAAACAACCAAAAAAAAATTCCAACATGCTTGAATTTTTTGTGTCGTTTTTCAAAACGTCGTTTTTGGTTTCACAAAAAGTCACCGTGTGTAGCAAAAACGTAGTTTAAAACGACGTTTTTCAACCCGCGCATGCCCAGAAGCTAGTTATGAAGCGAGCTTCAATGGAAAAGAGTGGTGAACGTAACCTCGCTTTTTGTGAAAAAAACGATGGTGTGTAGGCAACATCGTCTTTAAAAAGTGACGTTTCAAAAATGTAGTTTTTTACTTCACAGAAAACGTTGTTTTTTTCATCACAAAAAATGATCGTGTGTACGCGGCATAAGTATTTTCTTTTTTTTCCTAAAATTTTCCTTCCAGGTTGGGGGTGCACGCTATACGCCGCTGCGCACAATATAAAGATAAATACGGTAATATTGATCAATGACTTTGCTGCCAAATAATGCGATCTAAAAAGAACGAAGGTACGGATGTGATAGTTGTCTCTCTTGTTCAACTTTGAATTTTGTGCTTCTCTTGGGGCTTTCCTATAATACAGTTGAGGAAACTGTTGGTGACAAACTGCGTCACCAAAACGATATTTATAGAAGCAAACAGGTATGTCGTTTTTATTAGGGTCCCTTAATTACAAAGCAGGATTAAACAATTACTTTTTTTATTTATACACTTAAGCCACACGTCATGAATGAAGCATTGCCGTACAAACTGATGCAGAACATTTCCTGTGATGCAGATGGACCTGAGGCGCTGCCAAAAACGTGCGCATCATCGTTAGGAGGTCACGCGAATCTGCATTGATCCTCTTTAGCAGAATTTAGCTAATCTACACTATGCAGTGCTATAACGTCATCTATTTTTAGAGTGCAGCCTTATCACGCGGCAGTCAATGAAACAGTTTGATTACAAAACGAAAACTTTGTGCCGTTTCAGCATGTGGCGGGGTGGGATCTCTCTCTGAATTTGGGGAATAAGTCACACAAAAAATCTGGAATTTTCAGTTCTGAAACAAACCCGATTTATTATAGTTTTTAAAAAATATATATAAAATTCTAATATATGTTTTTGTTTTTTGTTTTATTATATAGTTTATTTAAGATTTAAGAAATGGTTACATCATATCAAACAGAGAGATGTTGTACATATCATATTCATGTGGAAGAACATGTTGGAAATTGTGTGATTATTA
This sequence comes from Rana kukunoris, assembly GCA_029574335.1. Lineage (NCBI taxonomy): Eukaryota > Metazoa > Chordata > Amphibia > Anura > Ranidae > Rana > Rana kukunoris. The sequence continues at coordinate 428,233,791 of CM056051.1, forward strand.
CAGGTATTGAAATTGACGGATTAAAAAAATATAATTTTTTTTAGATGTCTAAACCTCTATAGAAGCTATACATTTTAAGCAAGCAGAAGCTGAAGGCATGTTCTCAATCTTGCAATGTTTCTAGCTTATAGTAAAAAAAACAGAACTGGGGGGATTCCCCAGAGTAAAAGGAGGATTATTAGCGCAGTTCCTTTTATATAATTTGCTGTTTGTGATGTGTATTCTACTTAGAGCTTGCAGCTTATTATTCACTATTGAGTAGTACATAATAAAAGGAGGAATAGGTTATAGGATAAGAGGAGCGGATGAGTCTTTAAACACTTCCTTACTGGGCACTTAAACCCCCCTCCTGACCAGACCAATTTTCAGCTTTCAGCGCTGATGCATTTTGAATGACAATTGCGCGGTCATACAACACTGTACCCAAATTAGATTTTTATCCTTTTTTTCCCACAAATAGAGCTTTCTTTTGGTGGTAATTGATCAACTCTGCGGTTTTTATTTTTTGCCCTATAAACAAAAAAAGATCGAAAATTTAAAAAAAAAACAATATTTTTTTACTTTATATTATAATAATACTGCAATAAGCGTATACTGATTGGTTTGCGCAAAAGTTATAGCGCCTACAAAATAGGGGATAGATTTATAATTTTTTTTTTTTTTTTACTAGTAATGGCGATCTGCCATTTTTGTCAGGCCTTCGATATTGGGGCGGACATATCGGACACTTTTGACACTATTTTGGGACCATTCACATTTATACAGCAAACAGTGCTAAAAATATGCACTGATTACTGTATAAATGTGACTGGCAGGGAAGGGGTTAACACTAGGGGGCGAGGAAGGGGTTAAATTGTATTCCCTGGGAGTGATTCTTACTGTGGGGGGAGGGGGACTGACTGGGGGAGGTGACCGATCTGTGTTCCTATGTACAAGGGACACAGCATCGGTTTCCTCTCTCCCTGACAGGACGTGGAGCTCTGTGTTTACACACAGAGCTCCACGTCCTGCCTCTGTCACTGCGGATCGCGGGAACATGGCGGACATTGCATCCGCCTGGCACGCGCATTGGCATCACGTGTCACACCGGGCACAGGTTTTCCCCGCTGCGTGCCCTCGGCGGCACGAGCGGGGAATGCAAATAGCATTCCGTCCACCTGGCACTTGAGAGCCACGCTGTGGACGTCTTTCGTCTACAGCGCGGGTCTCAAGCGGTTAATGAGAATGCAGTCTGCATTTTGGGGGAGGTTCGGCTCATCGGTGGTGTTTTGGGTTTTCTTTTTTTTCAAATAACAGTTTTTATTAAGCGCAGGTTGACACTGTGATACAAAACCTTCAGCATAATAGCAGAATAAACAGGGCATATCACAATACAGTAAATCACAAAGCAGACAGCAGGAGGAGCTTGTTGAATTTTGGGTTTTTTAATTTATAAAATATTACAATTGTAGTACAAAAACACTGCAAAATTTCTTACAAATGAAATACATGTAGGTGTTTTATTTTCTAATTTGCACATTTAATTTGTTAATGCGATACGAAAAAAAAAATAACAAAACTAATAAAAATTAAGTTTAATGGTTAAAGAAATAAAAAATAAAAAAAGCTGCAGAAAAATATGAGCTAAGGGAAGATGGGGAAGAATTAGGATTGACTGAATCGGTTTAACCAAATGGTTAAATAGAAAAAAAAATATATTAAAAACATATACTTTATAAAAAAATATAGTTATTCCTTGATCTGCTCATAACTGAATAGGTAAATGTCGTGTAACAATAATTTTGTCTGATTATGAATCATATATTATATTTCTAGAGCTGCACTTGGTAAAAAACAAAATATACACCAAATATTAAATACAACTGTGCTCTCAGTACCCAATGCATGCAACAATAAAAGTGAAATAATAAAGCAAACAAAAAGGCCCAGATTCACAGAGCGATTACGCCTGTCTAACTGGTGTTAGACAGGAGTAATTTCAAATTTCGCGCGCCGTATCACTAGTTTGAATCCTCAAACCATGATACGGCAGCGTTGGGCTTCGATCTGACAGGCTTACGTCTTCGTACGCCTTCGGATCTACGCTGCAATCTTTTTGCGGCCGCTGGGTGGAGTTTGCGTAGTTTTCAGCGTCGGGGTATGCAAATAAGCTTTTTACGGAGATCCACGAAGTTACGAGCGTCGTTCGCAATCGCGTACGTCATTTTTTCGCTACGTAAAGTTAAACCAGCTTTTAGCAGGTCTAACGTTACGCGGCCCATGTTAAGTATGGCCGTCGTTCCCGCGTCGACTTTCACATTTTTTTGTATTTTTTGCGTAAGTCGTCCGGGAATAGGAATGTCCGTAAACGACTCTACTCAAAAAAAAAATGACGTAACGACGTGATTTCGCGCAATGCACGGCGGGAAATTTCTGAACGGAGCAAGCGCAGTTTGATCGCGGCGGGGACGCGCTTAATTTAAATGCCTCACGCCCCCTATTCGCGTATTTTGATTCCGCCGGGAGAAATACACTACGCCGCCGTACCTTACGGGCCAAAATCTCTCTGAATTCCTCCTAGAGCCAGGTAAAGTACGGCGGCGTAGAGTATCTCTGATACTCTGCGGGAATCTAATTCTTTCTGAATCTGGCCCAAAGTGTCCACAAAGTGTTCATTACATTATGTGATCTTTCATAAAGTACTTCTTATATTCTTCTGTGCAAACAAACACCCAAGCTTCTCATATTTTGTAGCACTGAAATATGAGATCACCGCAGCTTGGAACAATTACTTAATTTTATTTAACTTAGGCTACAAACATATTTTCTTTAAGTGGCACAGGTTTTTAAAGATTTAATTTTGTTTGATTTTTTTTTTTGTAAACAATATATTTTATTACATTTATTAAAATTATATAAAAGAATTACAAAATCAGTGGTGAAGTAAAAGAACCAAAACAAAAGAGATCCAACAGGCAAAATGACTCCTCACCCAGTTTTAACCGCTTCAGCCCCGTACCATTTTGGTGGCCATAGACCAGGCCACTTTTTGTGATTAGGCACTGCGTTGTTTTAACTGACAATTGCGCGGCCGTGCGACATGGCTCCCAAACAAATTTTTTTGCCCACAAATAGAGCTTTCTTTTGGTGGTATCTGTGATTTTTATATTTTGCGCTATAAACCAAAAAAGAGAGACAATTTTGAAAAAAAAAAACAATATTTTTTATTTTGTGCTATAATAAATATCCCCCAAAAATATATAAAACATTTTTTTCCCTCAGTTTAGGCCAATACATATTCTTCTACATATTTTTGGTAAAAAAAAAAAAACGCTATAAGCGTTTATTGATTGGTTTGCGCAAAAGTTATAGCGTCTACAAAATAGGGGACTGTTTTATGGTATTTTTATTAATAATTATGTTTTACTAGTTATGGCAGCGATCAGCGATTTCTATCATGACTGCGACATTATGGCTGACACATTGGACACTTTTGACACCATTTTGGGACCATTGTCATTTTTACAGCGATCAGTGCTATAAAAATGCACTGTTACTGTAAAAATGAAACTGGCAGTGAATGGGGTTAACTACTAAGTGGCGCTGCAGGGGTTAAGTGTTCCCTAGGGAGTGAATCTTACTGCTAAGGGGCGTTGCTACACGTGACACGTCACTGATGACCATTCCCGATCACAGGGAATGGTCATCAGTGACAGTGTCACTAGGCAGAATAGGGGAATGCCTTGTTTACAAAGGAAAAAATAAAAAGATGTATATATTCGAACTACAATATGCTTAAGGCCGGATTCACACCTATGCAAATTGGTTGCGGCTTAAACCGTATCTAATATGCAAAACATTTCTAAATACATTGGGCCAGATTCACGTACATCTGCGCATTATTGGACCGGCGTAGCGCACCGCCTTTACGTTAGACTGGCGCAATGTAGCGGCGCAATCACCCTATTCTCGTCGGTTTTATGCAGAAATTTGCGCCTGCGCAACGTTATTTCAGAGGCGCAAGGCGGAGTAATACAAATTGGGAAGGACGTGGGCGTGTTACATTGAAATGAGCCGTGACCCCATGCAAATGAAGGGCCGGCCGGCTCGCGCATGCGCGCTTGAAGCAGACCATGTCAGCACCTCTGTGCGCATGCTCACAACTCAGGAACGGCGCAATCAGTGAAATTGGAAGTGGACTAGGGCAAATTAGTGAACTACACAGACAGCATAAATAGACAGACACAAACGCACTTCCTTTGCAAAAGTACATCCCTTTGTATCCCTCCCTATACAGCAAGGTGCTTTTGTTCTGTTGTTTGTTGCGTTGTGATTTGTCTTTGTTATATTTGTGGACTGTGTGATCTAGTGTTTGGTTGAATATATTTGTAAGTGATTTTTGGTGACTGCTTGTGAGACTTTTTGGTTGATAGATTTTTGTTTGTTTGTTTTCTTGCTTGATTTTTCCTGCTTGTTTTTGTGAGTGGTTTTTGGTGATTGTTTGGGAGAGAGTTTTTGTATGAGTATGACGGAGAGAAAGAGGAAGTTAAATTTTACTTTGGGGGAGAAACAAATTCTTGCCCGGGTCATTTCCCAATATGGGCGTTTCCTCCACGGCCCGGAGAGTGCCAACACCACCCCGGCCAGGAGGCGTGATATCTTGCAGAACATTACTGACGAGGTGAATGCATCGTGGGGGGGAGACCCGGACACGGTCGGGGATTGAAAAGAAGATCAATGACCTCCGGCGTCTGGTCAGAAAGAAGCTGGCCAAAATGGTAGCCCATGCCAGGGCCACAGACCTTTCATAGACAACAGGTGGAGGGCCTGCCCGGCTATGACTCAAGTCATGAAGGCGTGATGCGAGGTAAGGTTTTGTTTTCCCTATCAGGTGTGTAGCATGTGTGGGGGAGGGGGTGAAAGGGAATATGTGGCAAGTGTGTGGATCCTCCAACCTGTGAATGTTTTGTGTCATCCACAGATGAGCAGGAGGGTGCTGGGCCATCTGGGCTGACCGCACCATCCCAGGAACAACAGCCTGATGAGGACCCCCCGACAAGGCCGGAGTCCTCGGAGGAGGAGGAGTTTGAGGAGGAGGAGGGTGTCATGTCAGCCAGTGGCTTGCTGTTTTTGGAGGAGTCTTCCTCTCTGGCTGGCAGCAGCCAGCCCTCCATAAGGGCTAGCCCCTCCCACTCCAACCCCCAACAGGGCTCCTCTCCCAAGGGCCTTCCCTTCTCCCCGGCCACAAGCCTCAGCTGGAGGCAGGAAGTCGTCCCAGAAGACCAGGGGGGTGGCCGAGCTTCTGCCCGCCAATCTGAAAAGGGACCAGGCCCTTCAGACCCGCCATCTGGGACAGGTCAGCCAGACTTTGGGGCGGATAGAGGAGAGTCTGTCCTCCATAAAGGATACGCTTGGGGACCTGGACTGCCACTCCCGGGCTCTTACAAACTGCCTAAACGCACTGCAGACTACAACAGCAGACGTTGGGCAGGATGTGAGGGTCCTCACCCAGGCTATCCAGGCCAACACGGCAACACGGCAACACTAGGTGCTGGCCTGAACAGAATTGCCGTGGCCTTGGAGGGCAGGCCGCCAGGTGGGCAGAGACCAGGGGCTGCTCCTCCTTCCCCGGATTACCCCCCCCCCTCCCATGAGTCTCCCCTGAGGAGCCGGGGCCGTGGCCGTGGGCGCCCCAGGCGTGGCTCACGCCAACGGCATTAATTTGTTTTTCCCCTTTTTTTTTTTTGTGGTGAAGGTGCGCTTCACCACTGCACGTGTTTTGGCGTGTGCTTCATTGTATCTTTCCTCTCCTGGGGTTTGGGATGGGGTCCCAGTGCATATGCAGAGTCACCTGTAAGGGAAAAGACAGGAGGATGTTAGTCATGCATGTGCCCCTTGTGATGTGTGCATCATGGGGGGGGACAGTCATGCCTGCCACCCATGTCACTCACCAACCAGCCAGGTGTCCCCATACAGGTTCTGTTCGAATTCCATTCGGATGGGGCTCTGATTGTATATGTAGCTGTCATGGCTGGATCCGGGGTGTTTGGCACGGACGTGCCATATGAGGCCTTGGGCATCGACTATCACCTGTACGTTGATGGAATCCCAATGCTTCCGATTGCGGTATATGTGCTCTGTCTCATGGGGGGGCTGGAGTGCCACATGTGTGCAATCAATGGCCCCCACGGTGCGTGGGAATCTGGCAATTCTGTAGAAATCTGTCATTGCCTTCAGCCGCAGGTCCTCAGTGGTGGGTTTGATGATTTGGTTGGCCATGCGTCTGAGGATTGCAGGGATAACCTGGTGCACACATCTGCTCATGGAGGATTGTGCCATTCCAGCCACCACTCAACTTGTTCTTTGAAAAGAGCCACTGGCAAGGAAATTGAGTGTTGCCAGGACCTTGACCAGTGGCTGCACTGCATGTGAGCGGTGTGTGTTGGGCTGGTGATGTCCTCCTGCAGGGTTGTGGTTAATTCCAGGATGGCATGAGGGGTGAATCTGAAGATGCGATACACCTCAGAATCACTCATGCCAAAGAGGTCTATGCGGGTGCGGTATATGCTCTCCCGTGCCATCCTCCGTGCCCTCATCCTTCTTTGCTCCTCTAAAGTCAGTAGTATAGCTATGAGCGAGGATGTCCCTGGCATGTTGGCATCCAGATTGTTGTGCAACACGTGTGACTGCTGAGCTCCTCACTAACGGTGTTGCTTTCTCTGACATGTAGACGAATTGTCTAATTTTAGACCACCTTTTATATGGTCTAATTTTAGACAGGCCGTGCAGCTGTTGCGCACACTGCGTAGCCTGCGCTGCACCAACGTTCTTTTGTGGATCCCCGTAACTCCCTCATTAGCATATTTGAATAGCAAATCAATGGTGTGTCTAGCGCAGTTTTGCGCGGACGGATGCGCCTGTCTATCGAAATTACGCTGGACAATAAAAAGTAGATTTCTTGCATATCTCGTTTTGGGGATGCGGAGTATCGAAACGCATGCGCACATTTAGACTTACGCCGCGCATCTCCTGTTACGCCGGCGTAATCGCTCTGTGAATCTGGCCTATTGTTTTCAATGAGGCTGGTTCACATATGTGCGATGCATTCGCACTGCGTATTGCCGAAAAAACGTGTGCGGATTTCATGCCTTGCAGTGCGGCTCAGGTCCGAATTCAGGCCCGTTATCTTCTATGGTTACGCAGCTGATTCGCAGATGTGTTCATTTCTCTTTAGGAATTTCTCTCATTCAGCCAATACACTTCCCCCCCACTCTCCTCTCCCCTGTAACCTCTCCCAGGTCTCCAAATTTGCAGCTAAAACACAGTGGATCCACTTATGTTATCTCCCTGCAGAGATAAGAGAGCTGAAATTCGCACCGCACAAGTGTGATTCAGGCCTAAAAGAAAATAGTATGAAACTATTTGAGCAAAAATGAATGAAGATGAAGTAATAGACATCATTCAGTAAAATATATATGGACAAAAAAAATCTACATGACGAAGCATATCGGAGTCCAAAATTAGGTTTGAGATAAGAAATTTACAAAAATAGAAAATTAGGGAAAAGTAAGGGAAAGAGAAGAGAGAAAAGGTGAACGGGGGGACGACTTGTTGTCCAGGTAGGTACCTATACACTAAAATACTGATTACTGGAAAAAAAAATGTATTGGGTGTATCTTTTTTCAACCAGACTTACTGTGAAACGATGAATGTAATTCTGAATTAAGTTTCTGAATACTGTTTGGGCATTGTTCAGAAGCTTGATTTTACATAGGAGTGGCTGCAGCCACTGCTGTGATACAGAGTGAGTCCTGTCTGTCCTTGTGATCATCTTCAACATTGTAGTTTGTAGAGTGAAATGCTAAAGGCTAGCGCAGGGGCTGATCTGTGTCAGACATTTGTGAACACAGCTAAGAACTGCACAGGATTTACATGATTGTGACAGTCCAGGAAGTAAATGGTGACCCTGTATGATGGCTTCTTCCTTTTGGAGAGAAAATCAGATGAAGTCATTGTCAAGGGGAGTACTGTGGTCTCTGTGGGAAGTAAAGAATATCTGGAAGTGTTCCACTAACACATTACTTAGCATGCTGCATTTAACAGGAAAATATCTGATGCTATTTTCCGCTTTGCATATGAAAGTTTTCTTTTGGGAAATTCTGAGAGTAAAGGTTCTTTGTTTCCCTTTTCCAGGGAGAGCTCAGAGAACCCAGCGGGAGCTGCTGAGAAGATCCCCCGCTGCGCTTCTTGTAGATTGGATCAAACGGTCCGCTTGTTATTGTTTTATTTTGCGCTAGGAGACTTTTGTAGGCGTCGCAGATGCTGTAGACGGGTCATCATTATAACAACACTGCTTTTATTTGCCTCCCAAAGACCTTACCCAGCTGCAGCTTCCTTCAAACAAACACTGACTGTGTCTCTCTGCTCTCAGGGGCCACAAGTAAGGTGGGGACTCTGAAAAGGGAGCGGCTCCCTTTTACCCTTCTCGTCTAGAGGAATTTGTCAGAAAGCAAAACAACTGTGTAAGAAGCTTAGGAATGAAGCTGCTATGTCTCTCCTTGCAAGATACAAATTTAGTGTTGTGGAATTGAGTAAATAAGTAAAAGTCATCTAAATACAAGAGTCCTGTGAATTTTTTGTAGAATCTTGTTGTGCTTTGTGTATTTCTTCCAGATCTGTGTAGTATTTCCGTGTGAGACTTTGCCCCTGTGTAGGAACTTCCTGTAATAAAGACCGGTCACTGCTGTTCTCTCTCTATGTGCAGGGTGACTGGTCTTGTCTCCGCCCCCTCCTGTAGTTTACTGCAGGCAGACTGTAATGGGTGGAGCCTGCTGGGTTTCCGCTACGTCTGCACACATGATGTTTCTGTTCTGCCCCACTTTATGTAATATGTTGTATTGAAATGCATATAAATGGACATTCAGTAATTTTTTCATCTTTCCATCTCTTAAATCTTCTGCCCTTGTTGTTTTAATTGGATTGTAAAAAAAAAAAATTCTGCCAGTTAATACCTTATACGGCCCACTTCCTGTTTCTTGTCTGGTAAAAAGCCTAGGCTTATGACATCATGCACAGCTCTCGTGAGATTTTGCCAGGAAGGGAGGGGGGATGAGTCATAGGAGGACCAATGAAAGATGCAGAGCTAGAGGTGTGCCTCTGTGTCAGGGTGACCACGTGTCCCGGATTGCCCGGGACAGTCCCGCATTTTGCAGGTCTGTCCCAGGCACCTTCATTCCAGGACAATACAGTGTCCCAGAATGAAACTGACACAGCCAACCCCCCAATCCGATCTGATGCCCCCAAAAAAGGCCTCCAGGAGTCTCGGCCGGCTAGGACAAGTACTGTCAGTGAGTGAAGTGGTGATGCGGCTGTGCTGTGATTTGGTACATCACAAGCTGATTTTTGGGAGGGGGGGTCTCTGAATAGCAGTTTGGAAATGTGGTCACCCTACTCTGTGTGTCTGTGTAAATCCAGGAAGTGAACAGGCAGCAGCCTCAACTGCCCACAGTTAAAATGGATGCATGGATGGATATCTTTATTACAAATTGTGTGAGCAGACTGCAGTTCCTCTTTAAAGTAGAACTATAGGCAAAACTTTTTTTTTCATTTTGGATAGAGCGAGGAAGAATTATAACCCCTGTCAGATTTCCCTTCACTTCCTGTTCTATAGCCAAACAGGAAGTGAGAGGAAATCCCTGTAAATTAAAGGAATTCCTTGGGGACCCCCAGGTCAATAGAACTAGTGTCCCCATTGGAAGATTTCCCCTCTATTGCTTTTCTGGGGACAACCCAAAATTTTGGATTTTCTTTAATCCTTAGCTAATCCAAATCAACCCTACTTTACTCCTTTTTCCTCTTAGCTATTATTTTTTTGTTGATTTCTCAATGCTTTATTTTTAGATAGAAATAGTGATATAATTTTTAATTACAGAAAAAAAAAAAATGTTTTAAACTACTACTGGTCACAACAGAAAACACACTGATTTCTAGCCTACTCCTATCAACCAGTTGCCGACCACCCCACAGTACTTTTACTGCTATAGGGCGGCCGCGCTGTGCAGGATCACGTACAGTGCAGAAAATAAGTATTTGAACACCCTGCTATTTTGCAAGTTCTCCCACTTGGAAATCATGGAGGGGTCTGAAATTGTTGTCGTAGGTGCATGTCCACTGTGAGAGACATAATCAAAAAAAAATTCCAGAAATCACAATGTATGATTTTTGTAACTATTTATTTGTATGATACAGCTGCAAAGAAGTATTTGAACACCTGTCTATCAGCTAGAATTCTGACCCTCAAAGACCTGTTAGTCTGCCTTTAAAATGTCCACCTCCACTCCATTTATTATCCTAAATTAGATGCACCTGTTTGAGGTCATTAGCTGCATAAAGACACCTGTCCACCCCATACAATCAGTAAGAATCCAACTACTAACATGGCCAAGACCAAAGAGCTGTCCAAAGACACTAGAGACAACATTGTACACCTCCACAAGGCTGGAAAGGGCTACGGGGAAATTGCCAAGCAGCTTGGTGAAAAAAGGTCCACTGTTGGAGCAATCATTAGAAAATGGAAGAAGCTAAACATGACTGTCAATCTCCCTCGGACTGGGGCTCCATGCAAAATCTCACCTTGTGGGGTCTCAATGATCCTAAGAAAGGTGAGAAATCAGCCCAGGACTACACGGGAGGAGCTGGTCAATGACCTGAAAAGAGCTGGGACCACCGTTTCCAAGGTTACTGTTGGTAATACACTAAGACGTCATGGTTTGAAATCATGCATGGCACGGAAGGTTCCCCTGCTTAAACCAGCACATGTCAAGGCCCGTCTTAAGTTTGCCAATGACCATTTGGATGATCCAGAGGAGTCATGGGAGAAAGTCATGTGGTCAGATGAGACCAAAATAGAACTTTTTGGTCATAATTCCACTTAGGCCTCGTACACACGAGGGGATATGTCCGCTGAAAACGGTCCGATGGACCGTTTCAGCAGACATCTCCGCTCGTGTGTATGGGCTAGCGGACAGATTTCTCCACCCGACAGATTTCAAAGCATGCTTTGAAATCCATCCGGTGGAATCTGTCCGCCCGACATGTCTGCTGGTTAGTACACTTACCAGCAGACATGTCGTGCCCCACCGCCGCCGCGCCGCCGCCGAATGGATTCGGCGCATGCGCGGAAGTGTTTAACTTCCTGGTGCGGTGACGTGGCGGTGACGTGGCGGCGTCAACATCACCGCCGCGTCACCACGCCGTCCGGCGGCGGGGAATTTGATCCGATGGTGTGTACATGCCATCGGATCAAACTCCCGATCGGACATATCCGATGGAAATGGTCCGCGGACCGTTTTCATCGGATATGTCCGATCGTGTGTACGAGGCCTAACCGTGTTTGGAGGAAGAAGAATGATGAGTACCATCCCAAGAACACCATCCCTACTGTGAAGCATGGGGGTGGTAGCATCATGCTTTGGGGGGGTTTTTCTGCACATGGGACAGGGCGACTGCACTGTATTAAGGAGAGGATGACCGGGGCCATGTATTGCGAGATTTTGGGCAACAACCTCCTTCCCTCAGTTAGAGCTTTGAAGATGGGTCGAGGCTGGGCCTTCCAACATGACAATGACCCGAAGCACACAGCCAGGATAACCAAGGAGTGGCTCTGTAAGAAGCATATCAAGGTTCTGGCGTGGCCTAGCCAGTCTCCAGACCTAAACCCAATAGAGAATCTTTGGAGGGAGCTCAAACTCTGTGTTTCTCAGCAACAGCCCAGAAACCTGACTGATCTAGAGAAGATCTGTGTGGAGGAGTGGGCCAAAATCCCTCCTCCAGTGTGTGCAAACCTGGTGAAAAACTACAAGAAACGTTTGACCTCTGTAATTGCAAACAAAGGCTACTGTACCAAATATTAACATTGATTTTCTCAGGTGTTCAAATACTTATTTGCAGCTGTATCATACAAATAAATAGTTAAAAAAATCATGCATTGTGATTTCTGGAATTTTTTTTTTGATTATGTCTCTCACAGTGGACATGCACCTACGATAACAATTTCAGACCCCTCCATGATTTCCAAGTGGGAGAACTTGCAAAATAGCAGGGTGTTCAAATACTTATTTTCTGCACTGTATATATATATGCCTCCGGACGCTCACTTCTGCTTCGATTCTACACAGCGGGAGCTGATCAGAAATGCTTTAAATATATCACTTTGTGTGTAACGCATCTATATAAACTAAACTAACTAAATATCACTTTTTTAATTTGAATTAAAGGTTAACTAAAGGAAAAAAATGTTTTTGCTGAAATGACTGTTTACAGGGTATAGATGGCAAAACAATGTAAATCTCCTGCGCTCCGGTATTTCTTGCTTATGGGGACATACAATTCAATTGTACAGTGTCTTTCCAAAGTCTTGCAGCCCTCCTTAGAATCGTGGGAATTCAAAGGAACTAAAAAAGAAAAAAGAATGGAGGGCACACCGACCTAGTGTGATACTGTTACACAATTTTTATTAAAATACTAAAATCAATAGTTATACTCACAACAATGAGTTAAAAACAAGCCTTAAAAGACAATCCAACAGCGCCAGCAGAACAGGACGGTTGCTTCAGTCTACAAAGGTATCTGACCGATAATCAGGCTAGCCTAGCCTGATTATCGGTCAGATACCTTTGTAGACTGAAGCAACCGTCCTGTTCTGCTGGCGCTGTTGGATTGTCTTTTAAGGCTTGTTTTTAACTCATTTTTGTGAGTATAACTATTGATTTTAGTATTTTAATAAAAATTGTGTAACAGTATCACACTAGGTCGGTGCGCCCTCCATTCTTTTTTCTTTTACAGGGTATAGAGACATAAAAGTTAACTGATTCCATTTCAAAATGATTAAAAATAGATAAAAATCGATCATATAATGTGCCTGCAGGTTAGTTTCACTTTTGAACTGGCTTCATGTTTCTGTGAAGTAGAAATAGACACACAGAACAAAAACAAACAAATCCAGGGCAGTGTTTTGTTTTTAAAATGAATCTGATTGGTTCTGGGAAGTTTTAGACACACAGTAATGACAGCTTAGACCACCGTGAGAAAGCTCCCAGTACTGTGGTTATAAGGAAACAGACAAGCAGGAAGTGTGGAGAACAGAGCAGGATTGCAACTTCAAAGCAAAAACAAACAATAAGGACACGAAACCAGTACTGCAGTAAGGTAAAGGAAGCTATTTAGCTAAAACAAAAAAATCCTTTAGTGATCCTTTAATGAAATACATTTTTGATGATTTTTTTAATTTTAGGAGATGCACCTGTATTTTGCAGAATACATGTTGGCCTAAATTGATGAAAAAAATTGTTTTTGTTTTTTATTATTGGATACGTTTTATAGCAGAAAAAAAAAATATTGTTTTTTTTCTAAATTGTCAGCAATTTTTCTTTATAGAGCAAAGAATAAAAACCACAGCGGTGATCAACTATAACCAAAATAAATCTCTATTTGTAGGAAAAAAAATCTGGGTACAGTGTCGCATTATCAAGCAATTGTCAGTTAAAGTAACGCAGTGCCGTATAGCAAAAAATGGCCTGGTCAGGCGGGGGTGTAAATATTCCAGAGGTCACGTGGTTAATCTAAACAATCTTGAAATTCGTAAATTTACTTTGTGAAGATCCCCACTCATTTTCTTCCTTGAATTAATTAGCACTTATGTCCTATTGAAAGGCACTTTTGTGTCACACATTTCACAGAGCCTGTCTTCTGAGCTACACAGGAGCTGAGAGGAGGAGTTTAAGGAGGTGGAGTCAGTACAAGAATCATGGCTTGCAGGTTGCAAGGTACCCTGGGATATATAGTCCTTAGAAATGGAAAGTAAACAGCAGAAGAGAAGCTGCAAGGCATGCAGGGAATGCAGGAAGTTGTGTAATAAGATGACCTAACAGATTGGCAGCACTTAGAACATAAGAGGAGATTTTAGTAAGTAAGTTTATATTTTATTGTCAATAATATCTATTGTTTGCATTGTGATAACAAGGCAATGACTCGACGGCTGGTCTGAGAACCAAGGACACACACAATAACATTCCCACTTATCTGCAGCAAGGATAATTAATCCTTTCACAGCAAGGGGCATTTTTTATTTGAACTTTTGAAATCAAGTTGCAACCACAAAGGATAAAGGAAAACTACAATACATTTTGGTCAATTTTATTTTAATTCTTTTACACATTTCATAATCTGTATTATATTTTTATTTGAAAATTATTCTTTAAAGTAGGGTATTTTCTTGATACACTGGATGGGATGCTTTGGGACTTATTTGAAGCCAAACAATTGGAAGAGCAAACTAAATGTTATTCAGTTAGGGATTACATCTACTTTATTTTGGACAAGAAATATGTCTAACATTATTGTACAGTAGATGGCGCTCTAATTCCAGTCAGTGCAAATATGAACTCTAATTAGGGTTACATAAATGCAGCATTTGTTGTTTTACAACGTGTAAAGTCTGCATAGGGAGAGAAGATCAGGTGGAGACAGGTAAAAACTGCCCAAAGGTTCAAATAAAACTTTAAAAAATAATGTACTAAGACCCAAAATGTTATTTCTTAAATGTCCCAAAATAAACTGATTTGAGCAGCACAATGACTAAGTGGTTCAGACCAGTGTTGCCAACCGCCCGTAGATTTACGGGGCAGCCCGTAAAAACAAGGCACTTTTTCCCTGTCCGTAAAAGTCCATAGTAAGGGAAAAGTGCCAGTAAAAATTGTGGCGATCGGCTTGGGTCAGAACTGCTCAGTTTGCCGAAATCGGCAAGAAGATCCGATCCAATATACGAGCGCTGCCCCTGCCTGCCGTCGCCGTGCAATGATGATGTCAGCCACACCGCCATGCCACGCCAGACTTTAAAAAAGCAGGAGCTGAGGGTGGATGGACAGAGAAACCTGTCAGTGGACAGAGCAACAGACAGCAGCTAAGAAGAGTGTGGCGGAGTCGGACCCCTGCCCTGCCAATGCCAGCTGACGTGAGCCTGTAACCTGTCCAGCCAGTACACTACAGAAACAGAGTGCCCTGGTCGGTGTTGGACGGTGAGTGGCTGTGCAGATTGCACAAAGAGGTCGGGCATTGGGGAGACTCAGGAGGACTCCGACAGTCACAGTGCTCTCCTCTGCTGCTCACTTGAGTCGAGCTGACAGGCAGGGAAGGGAGGGGGGGAGAGGATGGGGGAGAAAAGACACAGGAGAGCTGCAGATGACCATGGAAAACTCAACGTGTTTGGCATTTTCCTACGGGTGGGGGTCATAGTAGGCAGTGTGTACATGAAGCCTACGTTTATTGCTATTCCATAGGGGCTTCAGCAGTCCTGGCATGTCTGTTTACATGATGGTTCTGCTGCAGATTTCTCTTATTTACTTACAATTATTCTGGTAAATGTACCAATTGTTATACCTGTTCGATTGGTGCAAAAAATACATATTCCATCAAGAAATCTAGTGAGCTAATAACTTCCTGTGCTCTCTGCAGAAGCACAGATAAAGTACAGTGTATGCCCCAGATTTCTTGTCCCTCTACGCACTAAAGAAGAGAGCTGAGTCGCATTTCCAAGATGCATCCCACCTCTCGCCCGCGGTAATTGTTCACTTACGGTCTATCATAAGAGGATATGAAAGTCCCTTTGTTCCTGTCTCTTCCTCCCAGTCACTGTTTACACCTCTGACTCACTTCTGGAACAAGATAAGAAGTTTTACAACGCTTTTAACTTGGATAAAAGAAGACACAAAGGCGTTTTCAGCCATTTAACTCAAGCAATCTGCACAGTCAGTAAGCCTTACAGAGACAAATTTTGGACACATTTAAAGGGCAAGTCGATGTATCGCTTTAAATTTCTTTAAAGGAATTCACACGATTCCCCCATCAACACATACAGTGCTGACAGGGGAATCCCTCCTGCCGAGCAATTGCTGGGAGAAGACATTGATTATTGCTAGTGGCTATAGCAGCCGCTAGTGATAAGCGTAAAAGAATTCGGCAGGCTGGTGGTACCCAAGTTGATTGATTAACTTGGTACAGTCAGCCTGCCCATTAATGTTTCAAATCTTAGCTGGTTCCTGCTGAATTGGCCGAGATTCAAACCGTGTATGGCCGGACTAACAGTCTGGGCTGATCTATACCTAGTACACGCAATGAATAGTTCCAAACCAGATTCAAGCATAAGAAAAAGTTCAAGAATAAAAGCTTGCATGTAATTGGCTGCAATATGGCAATAAAGATAGTAGATATAAGATACAAATTAATGCAGCTTCATATTCATTATTGCACCATTAAATGTATTTTTTTAACCGATTGAGATCCGCGCTATAGTCGAATGACGGCTTTAGCGTGGATCTAAATTGCCAACAAGCCGTCAATTGACGAGTGTGTATTTGAATCCTTGTGACTGACAGAACTATCTCAATTGACGGCTTGTCATTAGCACGTTCTCCGCGCGCGCTCCAGAGCGCGCCGCGGGGAAATTCTGTGTTGGCCGTGTCCCTTGGACACAGCCAATCACAGATCGCCGCGAACGATCAATCAGAGTGGCCGTTTGCGATGCGATCTGTGTGGCGAATGAGAGATGATCTCATATGTAAACATATGAAATCATCTCTCATTGCCGTTTTACAGAGACAGCGTCCTGTCTCTGGAGAGGAGACCAATCTGTGTCCCTTGTACATAGGAACACAGAATCGGTCACCCCCTGAAGCTCAAAACAAGTCCCGGACCCTTTTTTTCAGGCGGCTTCGGCGTTCGGGCATAGCCGACAATGTTAAAATCACCCCTCCAGTGAAAACAAGGCTAAAACACAACGCGTTTTGTTGCGGCAAATGGCGGGACAAAACGCCGCAATTTGTCGCGGCAAATCGCGGTACAATACGCCGCGCTATAGTGTGAATGAAGCCTAAGAGCCCAGAAAGAGAGAGGGAGAGGCACGTGTCCTGTGCATGGGAGTTGTTTAATCCAGACCAGAAGAGACTATTATGCATGTATTCCTATAACTTTTTGAGTGTGTATTTGAATCCTTGTGACTGACAGAACTATCTCAGACTAAGGGCTCATTTCCACTGGCGTTTTTACAGCCACTTTTCTGGGCGTTTTTTGCAGCTTAAAAACGCCTGTCCATGTTAGTCTATGGCCTCATGCCCACCATGAAGTTTTTGAGCTGTAGATGGCTGAGACGTTTTTAAGCTGCAAAAAAAACACGGGACCAGTGCGTTCTGAAGCTCCAGCAATAGAGCTGTAAAAACGCCAGACATTAAAAACGCTCAAAAACGCTGCCGCGGCGTTTTAAAAGCTCCAGCTCCAAAAAAATGTTTTGTTTTTTTTCTAAAATAAACATTGACAGGCGTTTTTAAGCTGTAAAAAACGCTTAGAAAAGTGGCTGTAAAAACGCCAGTGGAAATGAAGCCTTATTGTTATCTCACACACACACACACAGTGTATGTATGCAGTTGTCAGGTCACCTTCCAGTATATTAGTAGGTGAAGATGTTTATTGCTGCATAAGCATTTATGTACAGCTTTGTTATTTTAATAACCATTATTAGCTGAGTATTGAAATTGTGCACTGGAAGCTTATTGTTTGCAGCAATAGCTTTGCTTTTATGAAAGATTTCAATGCAATTACAGCACGATAAACATGAAACAGGAACTAACCACAAACAAGTGCACTGAACATAGATATACAATACAATACATCCTGTTATATCATAGAATACATGAATAATACACTATAATACTACAACGCCACCTACTGCATAGATAGGTATAGTGCATACAGTATTGTCAGTTTATTAGCAACAATGCTGTTGTTCTTCCAACAACACTGTCCCTCCCGGTCTTGGATTTCTATACTGAGTTTTGAGTTAGGGCTTGATAACCAGCATAGGCTAAAGCCAGGTTAGGCATCTGAGGGCCACTTTAGATAGTTAGAAGTCTGGTTGCATATCAGATTAGAAACTACAAGAAAGGCAATAAAGCTCAGAGTAGATTGGCTTCTCTGACTTCCAGTGCCAACCCACAATTTCTGTCGGTGAGTAGCTGCATTACAGGCTGGTTGGACAACGGTTGGACGATCTCCCCATTACCACTAATATTGTCTTTAGCTCCCTTGAACAAAGACGGATGCCATGTCACAGTCATCCTCAGGGATCCCTACAAATGAGTCTTGCTGCTTCATGGAGGTATTCTTATTAATATCTACAGTATACACCCAGATATAAGTACACAATTCCACCAAGACTATTGATGGGGTGTTTGCTGATAATACCTGTTTGCACATTAGATGTGTGTGCTATTATTAATTGTTTCTTAAATAAAGCTTGTATTATTTCCATACTGGTGTACATCAACATACTTATGGTTAATGTTATATGCTGGTTGCAGTAGCTCCTTTGCTCCCAAATGATTTGAGAAGATTAATGGTTATTTTCCCAAGAAGGGAATCCCCTCTGTTCACGGGGGCCTTGTCCTAGGTGGAGGTATTGCCATTTTTATTATCAAACCCACTCTTTCACTTAGTGAAGGTTCTGGTTCTTTTTCTTTAACTACTAAGCTCATTTACCACTCACGCCTCATAAGGACTGCTGGTTTGCATCAGGTTCCTTTCCCCATCAAGTGCAGCGGCAGCCAGGCTTACAGAAACAGTCACTCATTTCTGGTTCACTGAACAGTCTAGGACAAGGGATTGCCTTTCTTAATTTTATTATTAGGTAACTTGGATAGGACATAGGGAGCTTTGGGATACTTCATTAAAACTGAACAGCAATGAGAGGACACGCTTCACTTTGGCAATACTTCTTAAAGCGGAGCTCCAGCCGCGGGAATTTTTTTTTTTAAAGTCAGCAGCTACTAACAGTGTAGCTGCTGACTTTAAATAAGGACACTTACCTGTCCTAGGCGCCCGCGCTGACGGCCCCCCCCGATGCCGGTCCCACGATCGCTCCGGGTCCCGCGCCGCCATTCACACTATGGGAAACAGGCAGTGAAGCCGTACGGCTTCACTGCCCATTTCCTAGTGCGCCTGCGTGAGTCTCACGCTGGCTTGTGAATGGGCGCGCTGCTCTCTGAGAACACACAGTTCCCAGGAAGCAGCGCACCCCATTCACAAGGAGAAGAACAAGAAGAAAACACACCGCGGTTCAGGAAGAGGCAGATTTCGGACTTCCGCATAGCAACAGCTATTTCGGGTGAGTATTTTTTTTTTTTTTTCAGGTTTTTTTTTTTTTTTTTCAAACAACATTGTAAAATGTTGTTATCCTGGGTGGAGCTCCGCTTTAAATCAGTCCTTTTTAGTAATGGCCCAAACAATGGACAATGCTAAGACACTAGTAAAGATATCCCATGTAGCGCCCCCTTTGCTTTCAGCATGGGCACTACGCTAAAGTTAGTTGGAATGGGAGAGTTACATTGCTCCCATTCGTGATTTACCTAAATTGTGACTTCTGTTACTCCAGAAAGGTCTCCTGGGTCAGTCTGAATTCTAGGGATGTGGTATCATCTCTGGCCAGCAGATGGTGCCAGAGGGGTTTCTGGCAGAGCAAGTCTTCCCCAGCAGCAAATTGGAAGAGTTCCTCCCTCGCAGGGCATGCTGGGGAAGGGTATATCTGTGACAGGTGTCATGTGTTCTAAAATCTTCGCGGGGTCCCGGTTCCAGGTGCGGCATCCACCTTCAGGGTGCGCGCATCCATGGAGCCTGCCGGCGTGGCCCACCTGGCCAAGCTTACAGGCTTCACCGAGCTTCAACCGGAGGCGAAAGGGGACCCCAGTGACTTACTGGGTTCCCAGTCCTATTGAATGGATCCCAGGCTGGGTGCCGTGCGATTGGGGAATCGGCTCGAGGGGAACCCGGAGGCAGGTTGTCCACAGGACCCAAATGAACCAATTGGGGATCCGGTGACCGGGATGCTGACAGGTACGCTTTACTGTCTCCCGGTGACCTGTGCTACAATTTACTGGGAGGATTCGCTCTGTTCATTCACCTAATCTCATCTAAAGCAATTGGCCTGTGGCAGAGGCTCTAGAGCCAGGTCTGTGTGAAAGACCTGTTCGTCCCAGACATCTAAAGTGACACCTCGGCTGCCAGGTTAGAGAAAGAAAACCTGTCCGTGGGCACTTCACCCACTCAGGCAGGAGTGGCGACGAATTTACAAATTGGTACTGCTAAGGGCAGGCTTGCCCGTTCATATCCAGGCCTGACACCACAAGTTCTCCTCTTCTTTCATCAACTTGTCTTTCCTTCCTAACTGAAGTTGATGTTGGCTGTGTTGGCCTGGAAATAAAGCATTGGAAAAACCTTTATTGACTGTCTGGACCTCCGCTCACTACTTTGTTCCTGCATCACACCTCTAGAAAATGCTAGGGTAACTTAATTTGCCGATCCCAACAATCAATCAGCGGCTCCTTCGGGGGTAGCGCTACACGCGGGGGCTCATCCGGGATTTGGCTGTTATCCCTCGCAACCAGAGGTGAGTGACTATTTACTAAAGAGCGGAGAGAGTCCAGTGTTGTGTATTGCACTATCCGGCGGAGAGGGGTTAACCTCACATCACTAAGCTGGGGCGTACGTGCAGTACAGCACGCGCCTGCAGCGTGTCCGGACAAGTTCTTTCAGGTGGGAGGAGTCACCCTCCTCTGCGTGAGACGTGCATTGGGGATTTCGTGCCAAATGAGCGAAGTTACGTCCATCTGCGCGCCAGAAGGCAGAACCACCATTTCTTTGAGAAGGACGGATCGCTGTTGGAGATGTCCACAATCTCGAAGACCCCACCTGCCCTAAGGCGCCCCACGACTGAACCGGGGTTGCCTTTCGAGTCTTCAGGGTTCGGGATGCCCGTGACGGATACGGGCATTCGGCTGTCCACGGCGGGACAGTTCGTTCTGCTGTCCTCTGAAGGGACGGAGATGCTGGGACTTTCCTGCCCCAGATGTGAGGAGTTGGCCGTCTGCCTCCTGCCCTTTTCCCGGTGTCACCGGTGCCGGGCTCTTTTGTTCTCTACCGTGCCCGTGGTTAAACGCCTAAAGGAGTACTTCATGGATCGGGCCTCAGGAGTTATCACCGCGGGAGCGGAGGCCTTGTGGCCAGAAAACCCCTCCTCCGGGGAAAGCGCGGAGTTGAGGCACCCCAGAGAGGGAGATACCACCGCCCGTCCACCAGGATTTCAGTACCAGCTGCCTTGTTCCTTCACCCACAGAAGGCAGGCCCATCAGACGGGACGGAGGATGCCCCATCAGGCCCGCGCAGCAAGTGTGCGGGCCAACACCACGGGCGAGGTTGCCTCCATTGGCGCCGCCTCTTTCAGATGCATTGCCACGGGAGAGAGGCCTCCTTGACCAATCGATTGGGCTGTGATAAGGGAGCTTCGTTGACCTGCTACGGTCACTGCCGCAACCCGGGGTTTGAACTGCCTCCCAGCTGGAGCGGAGGATTCCACCGATACCGAATTTCAATACGGTGGGTCGCAGACGGATAGTGGCGATTTACCCGATTGCCATTTTGAGCCACGATTCCCCGAACAACGGGGCTTAGGGAGACTTTGGGACTCCGGAAAGAGGAGGAAGAAGAAGAGGCGTCCTGTTCGGAGCAAGTCTTGTGAACCGGGAGCCCCATGTCTACCTTGAGGAGCGGGTGAGTTGTTGTCACAAGTTTTTTTTTTTTTCTTTGACTCACCGCTCCTCCAACCAGGAACGCGCCATCCCAGGCGCGCGCCCGTTGTTCATGCCCCGGCTCCTGTTTTTTTCTCCCGGTTTCCCTTTCCCCCCCCCCCCCCTGCTCTTCCAGAACCACATACACTTTTGTGCAGAACTCTTGGGAGGGGTCAGGGTTCAGTCAGTTAGAATGGGGGCCTTGCACAAACTTTTTTCTGCAGTACCAGCACACTGACCGCTAGGGGCAGTGTTCTGTACCGTGACTTCAAGAAAAAATTGTGTTGAGTTTAATACTCTAACTTTCTTGCATAACCAAAAGTATTTCTCCCACAGCACTTACAAGTGCCTCAGGAGGGAAGGAGGCTTTGTGCTCAGGTTCAAGCCCACAGCTTCAATCCTGAATTGGGAAGGTTGTATGTAAACAATTGTACATTTGAATGTTTTTTTTTCCTACAGGTTTTTTTTATTTTCTCCTGGTTTTGGACCCACCTATCATCGACACTGCGGAGAATGGGCAGCTAGATAGATAGGGTTGTGTATGTTGTATGTCATTTATGACATTGTGATTCACTGTGTGCATTCTGTCCTTTTTCCTCTTTTCTCTCTTTTCTGTCTGGTTGGTCGATGGCAGGCCAGCATTCATGTTTGAATGCTTTGGACACTGGGGACAGTGTCAATTCAGGAGGGGGGAGTATGTAGCGCCCCCTTTGCTTTCAGGATGGGCACTACGCTAAAGTTAGTTGGAATGGGAGAGTTACATTGCTTCCATTCGTGATTTATCTAAATTGTGACTTCTGTTACTCCAGAAAGGTGTCCTGAGTCAGTCTGCATTCTAGGGATATGGTATCATCTCTGGCCAGCAGTTGGCGCCAGAGGGGTTTCTGGCAGAGCAAGTCTTCCCCAGCAGCTAGGGTAACTTAATTTGCCGATCCCAACAATCAATCAGCGGCTCCTTCGGGGGTAGAGCTACACCCAGGACAGGCAAGCACTAGTAATGAGACACAAGGGGTAGCAGCAGTAACAGTCACAGGGATCCTGCCCTCAAGTCTGTACTCATAATGTTCCTGGATACTTAGATGCCTTCTCCCAATATTAGACAAGCATTTTCACAGGTGAGTTCTTCAGACTGGTATCTTAGTGAAATCCCTTGCTTAGCAAAACAGGCCCCCCAGCTCTAGCATAGCTGGGATCTTGATAAGTATAGGCAGAATTTTAGCCCTTCAGGCTTGGAACTTCTTATGGACAAGAACCTGCCATGCACAAAAAGTGCACTTAGGGTGTGACACTGGTCTCCTCCCAAAAAGAAACGATCCCTTCCTGACCCCCTAGGATGCAAGGCTCCTGACAGGGGTAAGGCATGCTCAGGTCCACTTAGCCAAAGGGCCAACAAATCCCTTTCCTCGTGATCAGCTTAAGTCAAATAATGATTACAAGGTGTGAGGATATCCCAAAGAGAGACCCTAAAAGATGGAAGAAAGTAACCTAATGGTCACACATCCTCCCTCTAGATTTTAGGGCAGGCCCTGAGACATATCCCTCCACCTTGAGTGAAAAGGCAACACATGCAGTACACGAGTGCAGAGTTACACACACACACACACCCCTTGGGATCCTGTGGCTCACCTTGCCCAGTAAGTGTCACAGTTTCTGTTCCTCATAGATAGATACCTTGGGACCCTAATCATACCAGCAATGATACTATACAGCTAACCATCCCAACCTGAAGGCCAGAATGACAGCAGATAGCCTGATAAGAAGGGATACCACACTTGATCTTAGCCAAAAGGCTGTCTGACCAGTACATGTAGTTCTGGTCAGCATATAAAGTGCCACAGAATAATTTTACCATATCTCAGAACACTAGTGGGATCCCTTCCCTTTAAGGCAATCCTCCACTGAAATCCTATGTCAATAGCCCTATCCAAGAGGAAAGGACTGACCAATGGAAGTACATCACTGATGGGGCTGCTAACAGAGTTCTAGAATCACAGCTTTAAAGAATATGTAAAGGTTTGTTGGTTAGTTGCTTTTTCACAGATTGGCCTCCTATCCTCCTCTTCTGGGGTCCCTTAGCGACGCTCCTGGCTCCTACTTTTCTCGAGTGGCCTGTTGGAGAGACACTCTCCCTCTGGGGAACTCGTGCAGACGCGCTCCCGTGTCCTACAGCTGCACCCATGGACACAGACAGCAGGACTCGGTCCCTCACGGTTTCCCGTGTCATGTGAATTTGATTGACAGCAGCGGGAGCCAATGGTTCCTGCTGCTATTAATCTATCCAATGAGGACCCAAGACACTGGCTGTAGCTGGTGTGCTCATTCTTATCGATGGAAAAGGTAAGTAAAAGTGGGGCTCTAGGGGGCTGCTGCACTACAGACGGTTTTTCACCTTAAAGCGGAGTTTCGCTGATTTTGTTTTTAAAGTCAGCAGCTACAAATACTGCAGCTGCTGACTTTTAAAATATGGACACCTACCTGTCCAGGGCGCCCACGATGTCAGCACCCCGAAGCCGATCTGTCCCTCGGCTCTCAGGTGCTGCCGTCGCCATCTTGCAGCTTCACTTCCTGGTCCCCTACTGCACATGTTGAATCACGCTGCACGATCTAAATGGTCTCTGCTGTCTTCTGGGACCCGTGTGTCTCCCAGAAGACAGCAGGGGGGACGAGGACAGAGGAGGGGCCGGATATGGCATAGATATCTGCGGATACTGCGGCTATCTATATCCGGAAGTGGGAGCAAATTCTTGCATTATACAGGTATCTGCTCCCCCCTCCCCCTGAAAGGTGTCAAATGTGACACCAGAGGGGGGGGGGGGGGATCCGAAAAGCAGAAGTTCCATTTTAGGGTGGAACTCCACTTTAATGCATAGAATGCATTACGGTGAAAAATATTGAGGGTTTACAACAGGAGGAGCCAATTGTCATTTGCCCTCTGTACTGCTTTCAGTGAGGTTTGAAGCACCTACTGCTAGAGGAAGGTTAGGTAGTCCAGTCAGCGGTATTCTAGCCTCCAACATCCAGCTGGTCATCCATCAAGACTCTGCACCCCCAGCGCCGACTCCTAACTCTCACTTCCAGGGCCAGACAGGCATGGGTCTCCTCAGCCAGGATCTAGGACAGCTACTCTTCCTCCACCCTTGGCCTCCCTCTTTCTTCCCTAACATCATCAAGGTAAGGCCTTTTTTCGTTCAGGCCTATGCACCTCCCCTTGGGCTAATTCGCAGCCGTCCTTTTCAGGATAAGCTGCGCCCAACAAAGGGTAAAACGGGCAGATCATTCATCCCCCACACTCCCAGCCGTGATCGGGGCATCCCCGCTGCCTCCATCCTCAATCCCATCTCGGCCTGAACAATGCCGCGGCAAGCTCGCGGCGACCGCATTTAGGAAAGTCCGCGGCTTCATCGCCCCTTGGTGCTCCAGAGCCCCCTCCTCCCTACAATCGAGCCTCACCCAGCTGCACAGCCCCCGGTTCGGGCCTAGTCCCGGTTGGCGGCCATCTTGCTACACCCCAGCAACTGTGATATTGCTGGGACGTAGCCCCACTCCCCTTTCCCAACCCAAAAGCTGGGATTTGGCTCCCCCCCATATCTTCAGGTCCAACAGTTCCAATTCCAGGGACCTCCACCACTTAGTGCTTGATCCAGGGCTCCCCCGATCACCCTTGTGGGAACAGGAAGACATTTTTTTCCCCCCGTCATGGCAGATTGGCATAGCATGGCCAGGGTTTTTTCGCCTTCCTCTGGGTCAAACAGGGAGGAAAATTCGCCCACTTGAAAATCGCCCTTCCCATCATCATTGAATACCTCCCCGATCAATATCACTTTCCCCGGCGTTTTTCTGCGATTATGTCTAGTCTGAGATACTCTGCAGAAATCATTTGGGGTCTAAAGCCATTCGCCTCAATATTACCAGCGGTCACCAAAAAAGCTCTAAGGGCTTAGGGACGTCAATCACAGCCTGTGATTGTAAATGCCCAGTACCACGGGACCGCCGGAGGGGAAGAGAGCCCGTAAAAAGGTATGTAAAGAAAAAAAGAAAAAACACCGGCATACTGCCGGTCGGGTAGGTGGGCTCCGTGGCATGCTAGAATTTTTTTTGAAAGGGTGAACCACCCCTTTAAATTCACAATCAACATAAATGCCCCCTCAAAAAAAACGGTAAAACCGGTGACAACACACTGGACTAGATCTCAGAAGAAGCTCCATTCAGAACTCTTCACAACTACATTAGGGAACAAAATAAAAATAATCCAACTACATCAAACAGCCACAGAAACTCTTAATGCTATAAACAAGGCTCTGTTACAGTCAGCCGACTTAGTAGCGCCAAAACGCACAGCGTGCGTCTGGAAAAACAACTCCAGCTGGTTCAACGACCAGCTGTCATTGCTAAAACAAGAGCGCAGAAGAGCTGAAGCAGCATGGAAAATAAGCTCTTTAGAGGAAAACCTCTCTATTTATAAGATAATAACTAAAAAATACCATAAAGAAATCTTTATTGCCAAAAAAAAAATCATTTTTCCAATATTATCACCAATGCCCTAAACCGCCCCTGTGAACTCTTCAATTTAGTCACCAAGACCATGAACCCAGTCTGTCTAGAAGCCCCTAATTATCGGATTATTTCATCAACAAAATTAAAGAATCCGTGAAAGTATTCAGCAAAATACAACCTCCATCTACCCCCCCCCCCCTTAAATCACAAACCTAATACCCACATAATTCCGCTGCAATCACCTAACTTCACTCTTAAACTCATTTCCATCAATGCCACTAAAAATATCATCGGGACTTTGCGAAATAGCACAGCGCCCAATGATATTATCCCCACAAAACTGCTGAAAGAATGTGCCGATATTTTGGCACCAGCTATCATGCAGCTCATACACCAGTCATTCAAGGAAGGCTTGGTGCCACCCTTGCTGAAACAAGGTATATTCAAACCAATTTAAAAAAAAAAACACCCCCGACCCCAAAGACCCTAACCATCATCGTCCTATAACTGCCCTCAATGTCTTCTCCAAGGTAATGGAGAAAGAAGTTGTACATCAGCTACAACATCACTTAGCCACCCACAAATTACTTGACCCATTCCAATCGGGTTTCCGTCCTGGTCACGGAACAGAAACAGCACTGCTCAAAATATGGGATGACGCTCTAGAGGCCGCAGACGAAGGAGAATCTTGTCTTCTATTTCTGTTGGACCTAAGCGCAGCTTTTGACACGGTAGACCACAAATTATTGCTGCCTCGGCTAGTTGAAGTAGCCGGAGTTGCGGAATGTGATTTATCGTGGTTCTCCTCCTTCTTGGAAAACCGATCACAAATAGTGAAATTGGGACCTTTTACTTCTGAAAAATGCACGGTGGCATGCGGAGTCCCCCAGGGATCCCCTCTGTCGCCTGTTCTGTTCAATATCTATTTCCGCCCTCTTTTTGAAATCATCAGCAACCAGAAGTTACTTTACCACTCTTACCACAACTATATTTTCGCATCTGCAACAAAAAGGATCATTATCTCGGACTAGAGAAATGCCTTACTTTGATAGAAGATTGGATGACAAAGAGTTATCTTAAACTCAATGGCTCAAAAACAGAACTTCTCCTGTTTCAGGCCAATCGTAAGATACATCCCGCAACAACATGGACCCCCCCGCCCATTCTGGGTCAAACCAAACCCCCCTAGCACCAAAGTCAAAAGTCTCGGAGCCATCTTCGACACCTACATGACAATGGATGCACAAATAGGGTCAGTAGTCAGCGGATCGCACCATCTGCTACGCCTACTACGCAGACTCGCTCCCTTTATACCAAAAAAAGACATAGCAGTCGTGGTGGGAACAATTATCAACTCCAGACTTGATTATGCAAATGCTCTCTATCTCGGACTCCCAAAGTACCAAATCACTCGTCTGCAAGTCATTCAAAATACGGCCGCTCGACTTGTGACTGGGAAAAAACATGGGAATCAATCTCACCTTCACTGAGATCCCTTGATTGGTTGCATGTAAAAGACAGAATCACTTTCAAGGCACTCTGTCTAATGCATACGTGTATTCTGGGAAATGCCCCCCAATATCTATGCGAAAAACTAAAAGCTCACAACACCAATCGCATTCTGCGATCCACCAATCAAAATCTACTCCAGATACCCAAAACCAGATACAAATCTAAAGGAGAACGAAGATTTGCGGTCCAAGGACCCAGACTTTGGAACACTCTACCAACCAGCATCTGATTGGAGGTGAACCACCTGGCCTTCAGGAGAAAGATTAAGACCCATCTCTTCTGAGGGCCCAGGGAACGGATACCAAGCGCCCAGAGGCGATTCAGTTTGCATGTGTTGCGCTATATAAGTTTCTTACTCACTCACAACCCCTTTAACAATTTATGTAAATAGAATAAAACATTTTTTTTTTTTTATTGTAATTGTATTGTCTTCATTATTTTTAATATTTTATTATTCTTTATAAATTGGTATGTATCAAAAACACTACATAACAAGACAATAATAATGAGTGGAAATATGCCATGAAGAACAATCATCAGCTAAACAAAATTAGAACACCATAGAACAAACAAGAGTGTACAGGAAATTGCACCGCAATAAAAAGTTAGTCACTAGCACGATAAAGGCATGTTTCCCAATCAAACTACCAGTGAGATGAAAGGTGTTAGACCTCATTAAATCCCATATACATACACCTTATAATAGCGGCTACTGAAAAGAGTTGAGGTGGAGTACAAGATTTAGAACAGGTACACATTAACTGTGAGCAGTCATACACATAGTATTACTGCACACCAGAAAACATTTTAAAATATATTAAATGGGGAGAGTGACAGCCTAGGGGGGTAGTAAAAAAATAAAAAATAAATAAAAGGAGGAGTAGAGAAAAAACACCATTATTTTAAAGGGGATTTGCAGTGATTTTCTTCATATTTTCATTATTGATTTACCATGGCCTAGACCAGGGGTGCCCAACCAGTGGCCCGGAGGCCACATGTGGCCGGGGAGCCCTCTGGGATGGCTGGTTGGCAAGCCCAGATTGCAGGTTGCCGACCTGCCACACAATTGAAAATTAAGCCAGCGGTAGAGGAAGCAAGCGGCTTTTCAGAAAGTGCACCACACCTGCAAGATATAATAGATGTCTATGGCAAGGTGCAGCTAACCGGCGGAAAAAACACAGGTACACTGCGCCGCAATGGACCGCAGAACATCAGGGTGAAAGCAGCCGTAGGCCCCTTTCACATGATCGATCCGACCCAATCAGACCCTCCATTCACCTCTATGGAGCGGCAGATGTAAACAGACTTTTATCTGTTTACACCTGCCTACCTCCAATCCGATCTGCTAAAAAAACAGAAGTGGATCTGCCCCCTTCTATTTGACTGGATTGGAGGGCCCATAGACTAGATTGGGCTATGTCTGTGTCTGCTTTGCATATGCAGACTGGGCACAGACCTGTCATCTGCCCACTCCACTCATTGTGGCCCGCGACTGGATACAAAGTCGCCTAAGTGGCCCGTGGCCTTCAAACGGTTGGGCACCCTTGGCCTAGACTTTAAAAAAATGGTTTTGCATTTTAAAGTCCCTGACCCTTTTTAAAAATGCAGTGCCTGAAAAAAGCATAGCTGCAAATGTGTCCCATAGGAAACCATGTTAACTGGACTATAGTATGTTTCTGCAAAATATGCATAGATGTGAACCGTGTCTAATAGTAGGGTTTTTTGTGTCCCCCCCCCCCCCCCCTGTTTTGCTCACTTCCTGTCCCTGTGAGACCTATACAAGAAATGGCGGGAAAGCAGTTGTCACTGGGTAGACCACAAGAAAACATCAAACATTCTAAATTTGTAAAAAAGTAAAAAAATAAAATAACAATCTTTTAAAGACGAAAGCAACATTAATCAATGATCAGAATGTAGTTTAGTATGCAATTAACGAGCAATTTGACAGTACAGTCGGTTCGTTTTGGCATGTTTCAAAGTATAACAATATCCAATCATGGGACTCTTGGACAGCCAGCGAGTAGCAATGATGGAGATTATATGTAAAGAAGGATTACAGACGATCACGTATTTCATAATTTGCAGATACATTTGTCTTTCTAAGACTATAGTTTCGGACTAATTAAAAAGTTATTAAAACTGGATTTATGACTAATATGACTTGAATGACCAACTGCCACAATGACGCCGTAAGATTATTCATGAGCGTACAGTGTTGGATAATTATTCTGTCCCTTCTGTGACCTGATCAGTGTGGAAGGTGCTAACAGTATTGTCCAGGATTGTCACAGCAGTATTTTCCATGTCCTCACTCATGGAATATTTCCCAGCATTCCTTTGCTCACAAAGGTGGAATTTCTGTGACGATGACTTGCCATGCTAAGTGGCCCTGTCATCTCTTGGGTGTGCTGGGTTATGACTTGATTAAATAATACATGACCTTAGTTGGTACTAGACTCTTTTGATTCATAGCAGGACAGAAATCCTATCATGTGAGTCTAGCCTCTGCTTTCATACTTGTTTCCAGGTACCTAAAGGCGAAGGATGAGGATGACAGAGCATGTGCTTTTTCAAAAAATAAAATATCAGCAGTAGCAGCAGAAAAAATCAATTGATTTCCCCATTTATACCACAGAACACAGAGCTGCCTGAATGCAATGGTGCTGTTGAACAAGGATTGCATCTAATAGGATGCAGTTACTGTTTGGGCCGATAATTTCCACCCAGTTCAGTCGATTTTTAAATTGACTGTTGACAAGCCAGTAGCAGCTGGTTGGTTTTTGTTCTCATGGGCCAGTCCATCCAAAACAGATATTTCCATTGCCATAGATATTGGTGGAGTGAGTAAGCTAACAGTTTCTTCTGGCCGCTAAACACCTGAGGTGTCTACTTCACCAATACCAGGCCAATGAGTAACACAAACTAATGGCACATGCTTCAATCTTCCGAAATGTCCCTTATTGAGACTATGATTGACCAATAAAAATAAGAGCCCCTTATGTGTTTAATCCCAGAGGGGCTTTAGCCATAGCTCTGTGCTTGTACAGTGAAACTGCTTAAAGAAGAAGCTTGTTTGGCTGGGCTTCCACTTCCAGACACCGTGTCAACACGACAATAAAGTCTGGATCCGCCATGTGCCTGGACTGACACCCGGCTCAGCCTCTCAGCCTCTCAGCCTCTTAGCCTCTAACATCCGTTCCCCACCGCTCCACAGATTAGCGCTGCAGTGAGCGCAGGGGGAGGGGGGTAGAGTGGGGAGCTTGTGATTGACAGTCAGCAGCTCTCTGCTCAGAAAGCTGAAGGAACCAAGCCATCGGCGGTGTTTGATCGCTCGGTTTTTAGTTTAGAGGTGCGGGGGACAGATGCAGCATCAGACAGATGGTGCATTCACCTAGGTAAATATGATCCTGAAAAAAAAGAAAAAAATACATACTTCTCTTTTTAAGTGGTTGTAAAGTCCGAATTTTTTTTTTTATCTTAATGCATTCTATACATAAAGACAAAAAGCTTTCTGTGTGCAGCAGCCCCCCTCAAACCCTTAAGGCCTCGTACACACGATAGGTTAAACAGAGGACAACGGTCTGATGGACCGTTTTCATCGGTCAAAACCGATCATGTGTGGGCGCCATCGGTTATTTAACCATCGGTTAAAAAAAGCCAACTTGCTTTAAATTTAACCGATGGTTTGATAACCGATAGGTCAAAACCAATTGTTAGTAGGCACGACCATTGGTTAAAAATCCACACATGAATCAAGTCGACGCATGCTTTGAAGCATTGAACTTCATTTTTTTCAGCACGTTGTTGTGTTTTACTTCACCGCGTTCTGACACGAACGGTTATTTAACCGATGGTGTGTGGGTGCGACGGACCATCAGTCAGCTTCATCGGTTAACCGATGACAACGGTCCATCAGACCGTTTCCTCTGTTTAACCTATCGTGTGTACGAGGCCTAATACTTACCTTAGCCCAGGGGTAGGCAACCTGGGGTCCTCCAGCTGTTGCAGAACTACAAGTCATCATGCCTCTGGGAGTAATTGTAACTCCCAGCCCTGCAATGCTTAATCAGAAATGTAGTTCCACAACAGCTGGAGGGCTGGATGGCTACCCCTGCCTTAGCCCACCTAGATCCAGCGATGTTGCACAAGAGACTCAGTTGTCCGGGACTCCACTCCTAATTGGCTGAGACAGCAGAGCGGTGACATTGGCTCCTTCTGCTGTCAATAAAAGGACAATGAGGGACACAACTTGGCTTGGCTTGGGTGCCCCCATAGCAAGCTGCTTGCCGTGGGGGCACTCAAAAATGAGAGAGGGGCCCAAGAAGAGGAGGATCTGAGCTGCTCTGTGCAAAACCACTGCACAGAGTAGATAAGTAAACCTGTTTATTATTTTTAATGAAAAAAAATGAGACTTAAGTATCACTTTAAAATATCATCTTTCCCCAGTCACGTAAAATTTAAAAGCATTACAAAAATAAAATAAACACAAATAGATTGGAAAAAAAAATGTATATAGTTAAATGCAACAGCAAGCATGACAGATGGTACTGATTAAATATGTTTACAAACAAAAAATACATAAACAGCTACTTAATATGCTAATTAAAGTCCCATCTGTAACTTAACCCTTGCTGCATTTTAAAATCTAAAAATGCAAGACTTCTTACTCTAGCATTCTCTGATGTAAATCACCCCCTCTGTGGGATTGTAGAACCCTCTTTATACCACGAAAGTTGAAAATGACATATTTTCCATGTTCCATAAAGAAAACATTTGGATTGTTTGGTGCAATGCCCAAGGGTTCTATCTATCACAAAAAAAAACCTGTTCCATAGGGTGGGGGATGCAACCCAAATATTGTAGCAAGCATGGCGGCACACAGGAGTAGCACAACATATGATATACAGTTCAAGAAGGAATCTTTCCCCCCAGTGTCGGATTACCAAAAAGGCAGAGTAGGCTCTCGCCATTAAAGAGCCCCACGACAAAGGATCAAAATAATATTGATTTGATCTTGAAAATGACAATGAAGCTTTCATAAATTGTTTACAAAAGAATGAAAACAATAAATCAACTAAAAAATAAATAAAAAAACTTCACTTTTTAAGTAGTTGTAATCCCCATTTATTAAATTTAACCTAAGCACATATATCTGTAGTGTTTCCTTATCTCTCTCCAAAACTCTAAATCAGGGGTGGCAAACACAAGGCCCGCGGGCCGAATCCGGCCCGCCAGGCCTTGCCATGTGGCCCGCGCAGCAGGTGCCAAGTATTGTCATCCGCTGCGCGGGCCGTCACACCACGCGATCAGCAGAGTGCTCCGAAGCTTCGGCCATAGGAAAGTCCCCGGCTTCGGCCTAGCTCCGGAGCGGCGGCCATCTTGGTACACCCGGCGGCGGCTGGAAGTGACGTTTCGCCGCCGCCATCTCCGCCCTCCCGTACCTCACTATTGGTCAATTAGCTTGATAGAGGCGGGTCCGTTCCCAGGTGTGGGCGCGAGTCACAAACTTCCATCCAATCTAGGAGGTTTCCTGAGCCGCTCGTGTCAGTAAGCCTGTCCCTATGTAGGCGTGTAGTTCACAGGGCGGCTCTTGTCCGGGGAGTCTGTGGGGTTGGATCGGTACCGGGGGAAGATCCTTCTCATTGAGAATGTGGCGTCACTCTGGGGGACAACCGAGAGGGATTACCGGCAACTCAACCAGCTGCAGAGCGACTTCCGGGATCGGATCCAGGTCCTCGGCTTCCCCTGCAACCAGTCGGGCACCAGGTGAGCCAGAGGACGGAGATGACAGGGGGGCTGTTACCTCTGGGGGTCACATGGTGTTTTGGGAATGAGGGGGGACTGTTACCTGGTGGGGGTCGCATGGTGTTTTGGGAATGAGGGGGGTTGTTACTTGGTGGGGGTCGCATGGTGTTTTGGGAATGAGGGACAAGAGGAGAAAGTATCTGAGATCTGCACCTGCGGGTAGGAGAGACACCATCACCCGGGGAGCATGGCTGTCTGTACTGAGCGGAGGAGGGGGACACCAGAGAGGAGAGGAAGGGGACCAGTGTCACTGGGGTCCCCCTTCTCTCCTCTCTGGTGTTACTGAGGTCCCCCTTCTCTCCTCTCTGGTGTCACTGGGGTCCCCCTTCTCCCCTCTCTGGTGTCACCGGGGTCCCCCTCCTCTCCGGTGTCACTGGGGTCCCCCTCCTCTCCTCTCTGGTGTCACTGGGGTCCCCCTCCTCTCATCTCTGGTGTCACCGGGGTCCCCCTCCTCTCCTCTCTGGTGTCACCGGGGTCCCCCTCCTCACTGGTGTCACTGGGGTCCCCCTCCTCACTGGTGTCACTGGGGTCCCCCTCCTCACTGGTGTCACTGGGGTCCCCCTCCTCTCCGGTGTTACTGGGGTACCCCTCCTCTCCTCTCTGGTGTCACTGGGGTCCCCCTCCTCTCTGGTGTCACTGAGGAGAGGAGGGGGACCCAGTGACACCAGAGAGGAGAGGAGGGTGACACCGGAGAGGAGGGGGACCCCAGTGACACCAGAGAGGAGAGGAGGGGGACCCCAGTGACACCAGAGAGGAGAGGGGACACCAGTGACACCAGAGAGGAGCAAGCAGCGCACTCCTGAACCCTGCGCTCCCTATGCAGTGTAAGAAAACTGGAGTACACATACAACCGGCCCTTTGAGGGCAACCAAACTGCTGATGTGGCCCCCGATGAATTTGAGTTTGCCACCCCTGCTCTAAATGCTGTGTCTTTCTGCTGCTTAATTCCTCTGTTATCAGCTGAGTCACTTCTGACAAGTTCTCCACAGAGGAGATAACATCAGCTGGAAATTTGTGTCAGGGAGGGAACTTTGAGGAAGTTTAGCAGGGAGCTTGTCTATTCAGAATGCAGCTCTGCAAGTTCCTTCGCTCCTCTGCCTATGCGGAGTGGGAGGTGTGCCTTTCCCCCAATCAGCACACACAGTGCATGCCCAGACTCCACACCCACTGCTGAATGAGGAAGAAAAAATTGTAACGTGATCTGCACTTTCTAAAGAGTGTAGAAATGGAAAGACAGCAGATATGCATGTGAGGCCGCGTACACACGATCAGACCGGTCAGATGAAACTGGCCTTAAGGCCAGTTTCATCGGACCAAATCGATCGTGTGTATGGCCCATCGGACCGGTGTCCATCAGACCAAAGTTTTAAAACTTGCTTTAAAATCGGTCCGATGGACGCCTGACCATCGGACCAAAACGATGGTTAGTACGCAAAAGCATCGGACCAAAAAGCAGCGCATGCTCAGAATCAAGTCGACGCATGCTTGGAAGCATTGAACTTCGTTTTTTCAGCACGGCGTTGTGTTCTACGTCACCGCGTTCTGACCCAATCGGATTTTGGACTGATGGTGTGTACGCACATCAGACCATCGGGCCACTTCAGCGGTAACCCGATGAAAACGGTCCGTCGGAACATTCTCATCGGACCGGTCTGATCGTGTGTACGTGGCCTAAAACTTATGTAGGGAGATTTGTTTCATCTCTGTGTATCATCTGAGGCTATTCACTTCACTGGATATAGGAGACAGTTTACTTCCACTTTTGACACTCTATAGAGAAGATACTGCATGAATGTAATGTACCCAATTTAATTAAACCACAGACATCAGGTTAACATCACAGGTTGTCTCTCAAAAATCTCATCTTCCTTCAGTTGTCAGTTTTAAAAAAAAATTTGCGCAACCGATGTATGTGTAATGTACAGTAGTGATGGTCATCTCCATCTAGCGGCTGAAGTGCACATAACTTAAAGTGATACTAAAGTCTATTTTTTTTAATTTAAAAATAACAAACATGGAATATGTACCTGCTCTGTACAGCAGTATTGCACACAGAAGCCCTAATCCTCCCCTTCTTGGGTCCTTCTTTAGCACTCTTGGCTGCACCCTCTTTCCGAGTGCCCCCAGAGAAATCAGCTTGCTATAGGGGCACCTCAGCCGAGCACCAGCTCTGATATAATAATATATAAAGTGCTTCTAGTGCAAAGAGTGACCATCAAAATATTTGAGTTCAACAAACTGGAGTAAACTCTTTGAGACAGCAAAAAAAAAATATATACACATATATATATATATATATATATATATAAATGTTCTATGGTGCAGAAAATAGACAAAAATTGTGTCTTAGTGTTGTAACTTCCAAAGTGGCTTATGCCTGAATCTGACAAAGCTTCCAGTACAAATAGGTGAGTGACATGAGCTCCCCTCCTGGTTCTACACTCACCAGAAAGATGTACCCTGCAAGGGTAAAGCACATTCAAGCAGAGTTGCCTCTGATCTCAGTGCCAATATTGCTTCCTCCTCCACGGCCATGGTGGTATTTGCTATAGATGATGTTTTTTCGTTTATATGGATCATCACTTACACTGAGCACCTAGAGGATGTTATGATGTAATGCACCATCCACACATTTATTTTTACACATTTGGCAGTACCATCTTACCGCTCCCGCATCATTTTATACTATCACTGATTTTGATTGAGAGATCCTATCTCTCTGATCCTCTTCTTCCACTGTCTCAAAAAATTAACCTGATATTTACAGAGCCAGTGGACAAGCTGCACATTCTCAGTTTGGTGAATTCTGGTAGAGTTTTTTTTATTTTTATGGAAGGTTGCATGTGATCAGCACAGGGCCAATCAGCACTGTCCAGACAGAGGAACAGGGTAAATGAAAACTCCCCCTACAAGGTTTACTAGGAACTGATAGAAGTCACAAGACTGCTATATACTGCTGATGAGAAAAGGTATTTAACAGTTTATATTTACTAAAATAATTGCATTTCCATGTTCTGTGTACTGTGAGAGACTAGATATAGCGAATGCCGGGTCCAGGGTTTAGTAAAACTTTAAGCCTGGAACACACAATGAGATTATCAAATGCATGACAGTCCTTTTTTTTGTTTTTTGTTTTGTTTTTTGCATGCTAATCTCCATATCGAAAATTAAAAGGTTATTAAAGGTACAAAAATTCTCCTATGACAGAATAAAAATTTGGAAGTAATGTATTTTTATTGTATTTTCAGACAAAAACTGTACTGATAAAACAAAAATCGGACAATCTGGTTGTTTACGAGAATGTTGTGTTTGTCCCTTTGAATAATTTTCTGATTGTGTGTACTAGGCGTCAATGTTATCTCACTAGAGCGTGTGCAAGAGAAACCTCCAGAAACCTGTGAGGGGGGGCCCCAAAGTTTCAACTGCATAGGGGACCTTACAGAGTTCAATCCAGCACTGCCTTCCAGGCACTAAAGAACAAATCTAATGGGATTTTCATGCACAATACCTGCAGGTGCCTCCACCTACTAGGGACCCTTAGAAGAAATCCAAAAGAAGAGATTTTTTTTCTTCTTGGAAGTATCCTCAAAAGAACTGGAAGAAAACATGGATCCAAAGGGGATCCTTTATGCTGCAGAGCCAACACCTCTTGCATAGTAACTAGAGTTGGTTACAAGAATACATTAAAGGAGTTGTAAAGGAAAAAATTTTTTTGCCTAAAATTAATGTCTGCAAGGTAGACAGACAGAATAGTGTAATGATTCTGTTAACAAACGAGTAAATACCTATTAAATTCCTTCATCGATATCACCTCCGGCGTTCTAGTTACTGTTCTCTCATTCACTTCCTGGTTTGCAACATTTGTTAATGTAAGAACTACATTTCCCAGTATGAATTGCGGCGCGCCCAGTAATTCACACCTTCTTGAAGTCTCTAACACATAGAGAGCATCCTGCCGCAAAGATGTAGTTCCCTGGAGGGGGCGAGCACGTTACTGACCACCGCAGTAAAGTCTCCCTTCACGGTGGTCAGTAAAATCAGACAAGCAGGAAATGAACAGAACAGAGAAGAAATAGAGCAACTTCTGAGCAAAAACGAACAATGAGGAAGTGAAAAGAGGAATGGCTGTGGGTAAATGATGCTTATTATAAAAAAAAAATCCCTTTACAACCCCTTTAAAGGCAAATTCCTTTTAACAATATATCTGTCTGAGAAAGCCTAGTCACAATAGTCATTAAATTACTCATATGCACAGGGGTCATCTTATCTTTTAAAACAGTGGTTCTCAACCTTTTAGTGCCGTGACCCCTTGATAAAATTTCCCAAGTTGTGGGGACCCCCAACAGTGAAATTATTTTCATAGCATAGGTTGTCAGCACCCAAGGCAAGACAAGTAATTTGCGACCCTAACTCACGGAAATGTATCACTTCCACTCGTACAGTATTAAAACCCTTATATGGTACATTTTAGGATGTACCACTCTTTGTTCTCCTTTCTTTTCCTTTTTATCTCTGGCTATCCTAATTTATTTTCCCCCCATCCCTCTCTCTAGCCATCTTTCTTGTTTTTTCTCCTATTCTTTCTCTCAATTTTTTTTCTTCGTGCCCCTCTTTTCCCCTCCCTTCTATGCATTCTCTATTTGTATTCCTTCTCTTACTCCTTGGTGGGGGGGGGGGGGGGAATGGGATGAGTGGCAGTGCTGGGGGGAATTCTGAACAGCCAACTTAGGTGCTTTTGATCAAGTTCATCTGCTGATCTGATAACTGTAGTAGGGACTTTTAATGGGAACTATAATCACAGGTAGTGTTACCCAGTGTGTCTCCGACTTTGTGGTGTCTCATAGCAGTGACACCAATGCTGAAATCGGACCTCTAATCTCTGATCCCCAGCCATGCCGTGAACTGAATAGGGCACTGCGAAAAGGCTGAGTGGGTGGCCGTGGGCTCCAGGAACAGCCCAGCTGGGCAGCCACAGGCTCCAGGGACAGCCCTACTGGGCAGCCGCATAAAAGCTGGAAGCGGTGCAGGTTCCAGGAACAGCCCAGGAATTGGTGACCCCTGGCAAATCATCATTTGACCCCCGAGGGGATCCCGGCCCCCAGGTTGAGAACCACTGTTTTAAAAGTTCCCTATATCTACATTCAGCATTGTATTTACCTTGATTTATAGGCTATTTCAGGTAACTTCCAGCACATAACTGTTTACTCACATTAATGGATTCTACCTCAAAAGACTGAGTAGTAGAACAATTGCGTGTAGCTTTGATGTACTCATCTTTAGGGAATGCCTTTACAGTATGTGCAGGATGACAACTAGTAGCCCTTAAGGTGGAATTACCAACAGAATGTTTATGCCTCGTACCACATTCCGACCGTGTGTATGGCCATCTGAGTTTTTCCATCGTAAATTCCGATGAATTTCATCAGAGTTTAGATAGAGAACATGTTCCCTTTTACTCCAATGGAATTCCGTCGGAATTCCGGTGTGAGTATGCCCATCTGAGTTTTTCCATCGGAAATTCCAACTTTGTGTATGCCCATCTGAGTTTTTCCATCGGAGATTCCGATGAATTCCATCAAAGTTTAGATAGAGAACATGTTCTCTTTTACTCCTATGGAATTCCGTTGAAATTCCGTTAAAATTCCGATGTGAGTTTGGTCAGACAAAGGTCCAATCATGTGTAGAGGGCTTTACAGTAAGTAGAAGAAACTGAGATAAAGAACATTTATGTTAGTGGCATTATAAACATAGGTAATATATAAATGAATAATTCATTGGAAGACAACTTGATAGAGATGCATTGATACCTGTTATTTAATAACGAGTAAGAGTACCGATACTTTGTTCAAGTACTCACCAAAATACCATTATTGTACGGTGTGATGTGATTTGAACCCATGCAAAATGAATAGGCTGAAATTGCACTGCAAAAAAAAAAATATCATGTTTGGGGGTTCTAAGAAATTTTATAGGAAAAAAATAGATTTTGACTTGAAAACAACAAATCTCAAAAAACGGCTTGGTCCTTAAGTTGTTAAAATGTAAAAACATGACAAAAAATAATAAACACAAATAGATTGGAAAAAAAACTGTATACAGTTACATGAAACAGCAAGCATGACAGATGGTATTGATTAAATATTTGTACAAACAAAAAAAACAAACAGCTACTTAAAGTGGAGTTCCGCTCAAAAGTGGAACTTCCGCTTATATGCTTACCCCCTTTCATGGGGGAAGGAGGAACAGGAATCCATTTTTGACAGGTACCCTTCCCCACTTTCGGGAGAAGGGCATCGGCCCGATCTTCCAGAAGTTTGGCCCCCTCCAAATTTCCCCTGCCGCCAGGCCAATTACAAAGCACAGCACGATTCGTGCAAGTACAGTAGGGAACCAGCAGTGAAGCCGAAAAGGCCAAAAAGGGTTCCCTTACCAGAAATGGTGATAGCAGCACCCGTGAGTCGATCCGAAAATCAGCTGGGGTGCCAACATTATGGGCTCCCTGGACAGGTAAGTGCCCTAATATTAAAAGCCAGCATGTACAGTATTTGTAACTGACGACTTTTATTTTTTTCCCCCCTCTTTAATATGCAAATTAATGTCTCATCTGTAATTTAACCCTTGCTTCATTCTAGAGCAGAGTCTAAAAATGCAAAACTTCTTGCTCTAGCGTTCTTTGATGTAAATCACCCCCTCTGTGGGATTGTAGAACCCTCTTTATAACGTGAAAGTAGTCACTCACCATTTAAGGGCCCCGCGACAATGGATCGAAATTTGATCTTGAAAGAAAATACAATGAAGCTTTCAAAAAGCTTTCAGAAATTGTTTACAAAAGAATAGAAAAAAAATCAAAACTCAAAGAAACAAAAACGTTACATTAACTTGGTTGTAAATCCCATTTATGAAATTTGACCTAAGCGCATATATATCTGTAGTGTTTACTTACCTCGCTTCAAAGCTCTAAATGCCGTGTCTCTCTGTTGCTTCATTCGTCTGTTATGAGCTGAGTCACTTCTGACAAGTTCTCCGACACACGAGATATCAGCAGCTGGAAATTTGT
This sequence comes from Rana kukunoris, assembly GCA_029574335.1. Classification (NCBI taxonomy): domain Eukaryota; kingdom Metazoa; phylum Chordata; class Amphibia; order Anura; family Ranidae; genus Rana; species Rana kukunoris. The sequence continues at coordinate 428,274,303 of CM056051.1, forward strand.
GTCAGGGAGGGAACTTAGAGATAGATTAGCAGGGAGCTTGTCCATTCAGAATGTAGCTCTGCAAGTCCCTTCACTCCTCTGCCTATGTGGAGTGGGGGTGTGTGCCTTTCCTCCAATCAGCTCACACACAGTGCATGCCCAGACTCCACACCCACTACTGAATGAGGAAGAAAGATTTGTAACACAACCTGAACTTTCTAAAGAGTGTAGAAAGAGGAAGACAGCAGATATACATGTAAAACTTATGTAGGGTGATTTGTTTCATCTCTGTGTATCATCTGAAGCTGTTCACTTCATTGGATATAACAGAGAGTTTACTTTCACTTTAAAGACTCTATAGAGAAAATGCTGTATGAATGTAATGTACTTATTTTGAAAGTACATAAACCACAGACATTAGGTTCACATTACAATTTGTCTCTCAAAAATCTCATCTTCCTTCAGCTGTCAGTTCTTAAAAAAATGTGGTGCAACCGACATATGTGTAATGTACAGTAGTGGTGTTCACCTCCATCTAGCGGCTGAAGAGAACATGACTAAGTCTATGTTTTTTATTGAAAAATAACAAACATGTTATACTTACCTGCTCTGTACAGCAGTTTTCACAGAGCAGCTCTGATCCTCCTCTTCTTGGGTACCGAGCCAAGTCACAGCTCTGTGTGTCTATTCAGACACTGAGCCATGGTTCAGGCCGCTCCCTCTCTTTCCTCATTCGCTCACTGACTTTGATTGAAAGCAGCGGGAGCCAATGGTGCTGTCTGTGTGTCTCAGCCAATGAGGAGGGAAAGCCAAGTCTCTCTTGCAACATCACTGGATAGAGATGGGCTCAGGTGGGTATTAGGGGGGCTGCTGCAAATAGAAGGTTTTTTATCTTAATGCAAAGAATGCCTTAAGATAAAGAAAAACTTCTGAGAACCACTTTAAGCCTTTAAACAATGAGATTATCAGACAAATGATAGTACGTTTTTATTTTGCATGCTAGTATTGAAAATGAAGAGGTTACTAAAAGGTACAAAAATTCTCGTATGACAAAATAAAAATTCAGGAAGTAATGTACTGTATTTATTGGGGTATAACGCGCTCCCGCATATAGCGCGCACCCCTAAAGTGGCCCCCATTCCTGTGGAAAAAAGTTTTTTGTACTTACAGTTTTGGTGTCCTGTGCGGCGTCCATCGACGGTCTTGTCGGGTCCGGCTGCGGCTTCGGGTGTCCTCTTCGTCGGGTCCGGTGTGCGTCTGCGGCTTCGGGTGTCCCCTTCGTCGGGTCCGGCGTGGGTCTGCGGCTTTGGGTGTCCTCTTCGACGGGTCCGGCGTGCGTCTGCGGCTTCGGGTGTCCTCTTCGGCATCCTTCTGCGGCGTCCTTCACACTCAATCCCCGCTTTCCAGCGCCGAGTTTGAATACTGCGCTGACATATACCGAGCGCAGTACACTCGTGTATAGTCGGGCAGGCTCGGCTACTCTCACGCTCACATCCTGTACGTCCAGGACGTGAGCGCGAGAGGAGCCGAGCCTGCCCGACTATACACGAGTGTACTGCGCTCGGTATATGTCAGCGCAGTATTCAAAACTCGGCGCGGGAAAGCGGCGTATGTAACGCACCCACGATTTTGCCCTGATTTTCAGGGCAAAAAAGTGCGCGGTATACACCGATAAATACAGTAATTGTATTGTATTTTCAGACAAAAACTGTACTGATTAAACAAAAATCGGACGATCTGGTATTGTACGGAAAAAAAATTGTGTTTTTCCTTTCAGGTAATTTCAGTCGTGATCGGCTCTCAGAAGCTGTGTAGTAACGATCAGATTATCGTATGTTCTCTTTGCTTTTCTGATTGTGTGTACTAGGCTTTAGTATAATGTTATCTCACTAGACTAGAGCGTGTGCACGAGAAACCCGTGAGGGGGGCTTCAAGGTTTCAACAGCCTAGGGGCATTCACTGCGTTTTAATCCAGCACTGCTTTCTATAGACACTAAAGAACAAATCTAATGGGATTTCTTGTGTATGCCACAATTCCTCCAGGTGCCCCCACCTACTAGGGAACCCTAGTAGAAAGCCAAAATACAAGATTTTTTTTTTTTTCTTGAAAGAATCCTCAAAAGAACTGGAAGAAAGCATAGATCCAAAAGGGAGCTTTTCTGCTACAGAACCAACACCCCTTGCTTAGTATCTAGAGTTGGTCACAAGAATACATGATGGTTAGGCACATTCCAATATAACTGCCTGTATTCCTCAGAAAGCTTAGTCACAATAGTCATTAAATTACTCATATGCATAGGGGCATCTTATCTTTTAAACGCTCCCTATATCTACATTCAACATCTATTTACCTCCATGTATAGGCTATTCCAGATAACCTCTAGCACATAACTGTTTATTCACATCATCAGATTCTATCTCAAAAGACTGATGCCGCGTACACACGGTCGTTTTTTGCGATGAAAAAAAACGACGTTTTTGTGAAGTAAAAAACGACGTTTTTGAAACGTCACTTTCAAAGACGATGTTGCATACACACCATCGTTTTTTTCACAAAAAACGAGGTTACGTTCACCACACTTTTCCATTGAAGCTCGCTTCATAACTAGCTTCTGGGCATGCGCGGGTTGAAAAACGTCGTTTTAAAAGACGTTTTTGCTACACACGGTGACTTTTTGTGAAACAAAAAACGACGTTTTGAAAAACGACACAAAAAATTCAAGCATGTTGGAATTTTTTTTTGGTCGTTTTTTTTAAGACAAAAAACGACGTTTTGCCCACACACGATCAATTTAAATGACGTTTTAAAAAACGTCGTTTTTTTTCATCGCAAAAAACGACCGTGTGTACGCGGCATGAGTAGTAGAACAATTGCGTGTAGCTTTGATGTACACACCTATACTATAGACCAGTAGTCTCCAAACTTACTAAACAAAGGGCCAGTTTACTGTTCTTCAGACTTTAGGGGGGCCGGACATCGGTGTCAGTGGGAGGAATAATGCCCAATGGTTGGTGTCAGTGGGAGAAATGGTACCCCATTGTTTGTGTTAGTGGGAGAAATGGTACCCCATCATTTGTGTCAGTGGGAGAAATGGTGCCCCATTATTGGTAAAAGGAGGAATACTGCCCCATTGTTGGTGTCAGTGGGGGAAATAGTGCCCCATCAATGGGAGTGGGAGGAATCACACCCCATCATTGGTGTTAGTGGGAGGAATAGTACCCCATCATTGGTGTCAGTGGGAGAAATGGTGCCCTATTATTGATAAAAGGAGGAATACTGCCCCATTGTTGGTGTCAGTGGGGGAAATAGTGCCCCATCAATGGTAGTGGGAGGAATCACACCCCATCATTGGTGTTAGTGGGAGAAATAGTACCCCATCATTGGTGTCAGTGGGAGGAATAGTACCCCATCATTGATGTCAGTGGGAGGAATAGTACCCCATCATTGGTATCAGTGGGAGGAATAGTACCCCATCATTGGTGTCAGTGGGAGGAATAGTACCCCATCATTGGTGTCAGTGGGAGAAATAGTGCCCTATTGTTGGTGTCAGTGGGTGATATAGTGTCTTGTATCAGTAAGAGGAAAAGTACCAAATAAGGGCCAGATAAAGGCAAGCAAAGGGCCGCATCCGGCCCACAGGCCGCAGTTTGGAGACCACTTCTATAGACATAGGTAAAATATAAATCAAGAATTAAAGCGGAGGTCCACCCCAATTTTTTTTAAAAGACAGCAGCTAAAAATACAGCAGCTGCTGATGATGTCAGCAACAGACAACTCGTCTCTCGGCTTCCACCGCCGCCATCAGAAAGTGAAGCGTTGCGGCTTCACTGCCCGGTTCTCTACTGCGCATGCGTGAGTAGTGCGGCGCGCTCTCACTGGTCTCCGCTCTCTCCTAGGACCAGTGTGTTTCCCAGGAGACAGCAGGGGTACGGGAAGTGGCGTAACTCTCACGGGAGTCTATGCCCGGAAGTGGGTGCAAATACCAGTCTTAGAGGATTGCGAAAAGCGGAAGTTCCATTTTTGGGTGGACCTCCGCTTTAATAAGAAGACAATTTGATAGGGATGCACTGATACCTGTTTTGTAAGACCGAGTATGAGTATGAGTACTGATACCTTTGCTCAAGTACTCGCCAATACCATTATTGTGCGGTGATGCAATTTGAGCCCATATTCAAAATGAATAGGTTCAAATCGCACTGCAAAGAATCGCATGTGATTTGAGTGCCATTTCTGCCTGAATCACATGTGGTTTCATGCACTGCTCCTGTAGCCATGTGCACTGCCAAAAAATGTGTTTGTTTTTGTTTCATTTGTTTTTTTTGTTTTGTTTTCCGGGTCATTCGTTATGATCGATCTTCGTTATTTTGAATAAATTTGTAAAATCAAAATAGGAAATTTCCACCCTTGTTTCATCTTCATCATCTTGTTAGATGGCAACAGATTTTTGTCAAGAATGTCTTGGTACATGTTTCTATTCATCCTCTCTTCAATGACATGAAGTTTACCAGTACCGCATTCTGAAAAACAGCCCCACATCATAATGTTCCCACCTCCAAACTTCACTGTTGGTAGGGGGGTGTTTTTAGGGTGATGTACAGTGCCATTTGACCTCCAAACATGGTGTGTATTATGGGATCCAAAGAGTTGACCAGATTATATTCTTTACAGGCTTGTCTAAATGTTGTGCAGCAAACAAGCTTCAACATGCTTCTTCTTCAGCAAGTGAGTGTGCGTACAGGCCACGGTTGAGTGCAGGGCCGATCCTAGGGTCACAGGCGCTTGGGTGCAGAAATATTTATGGCGCCCCTACAAGGGCGTGGTCACCTTACTAACCCCTCCCCCTTTACAAATGTTTCTAAGGCAACGATTCAAACACAGAGATGCTCCCCTAAGGAGTCATCGTTACCCTGGGATCCTCCCATGATCTCTTAACAATAAACAAAATACAGGAAGAGAAGCATAGTACTCTAATTGGACCTGGAGGGGGGTCTTTCTAATGGACACAGAGAGGGCCTCTGTTAGGGAGTCTGTTTAGAAAGAGCCCCCATACATAATACAGGAGATGGTCAGAGACTTCTAACATGATACAAGAGATGGTCAGAGACTGTAGACATGGTGCAAAAGATCAATGCAGCCTCACCAGTGCCCATCAAATGCAGCCTTATCAGTGCCCATCAAATGCAGCCTTATCAGTGCCCATCAAATGCAGCCTTATCAGTGCCCATCAAATGCAGCCTTATCAGTGCCCACCAAATGCAGCCTAGCATCGCTCACCAATTACAGCCTACCAGTGCCCACCAAATGCAGCCTTATTAGTGTCCACCAAATGCAGCCTATTAGTGCCCACCACAGAGAGAGAGAGAGAGAGAGAGGTGAGGCTGAAAGAGAGAGAGGTGAGGCTGAAAGAGAGAGAGGTGAAACTGAAAGAGAGAGAGAGAGAGAGGTGAGACTGAAAGAGAGAGGGGGTAAGGGTGGGAGAGAGAGGGGCTCAGAAAGAGAGAGTCTCAGATAGAAAGAGGGGCTCAGAGAAAGAGGGGCTCAGAGATGGGACTGAGAGAGAAGGACTAAGAGAGAGGGTAGTGGACATAGGGAGAGGTGGGGCTGAGAGAGAGGAGTGGACAGAGAGAGGGGCTAAGAGAGAGAGAGAGAGGGCTCAGAGAGGGAGTAGTGGACAGAGAGGGGGCTGAGAGAGAGAGAGAGAGGGGCTCAAAGAGAGGGTAGTGGACAGAGAGGGGCACAGAGAGGGGGCTGAGAGAGAGAGGCGCTCAGAGAGAGGTAGTTGACAGAGAGAGGGGCTGAGAGAGAGGGGCTCAGAGAGGGGGCTGAGAGAGAGAGGGGCTGAGAGAGAGAGGGGCTGAGAGAGAGGGGGGCTGAGAGAAAGGGGCTGAGAGAGAGGGGGGCTGAGAGAGAGAGAGGGGCTCAGCGAGAGGGTAGTTGACAGAGAGAGGGGCTCAGAGAGAGGGGCTGAGAGAGAGAGAGAGGGGCTGAGAGAGGTGGGGCTCAGAGAGAGAGGGGCTCAGAGAGGGGGCTGAGAGAGAGAGAGGGGCTCAGAGAGGGGGCTGAGAGAGAGAGGGGCTCAGAGAGAGCATAGTGGACAGAGAGGGGCTGAGAGGGAGGGGCTCAGAGAGGGGCTGAGAGAGAGAGAGGGGCTGAGAGAGAGGGTAGTGGACAGAGAGAGGGGATGAGAGAGAGGCGGGCTCAGAGAGGGGGCTGAGAGAGAGAGAGGGGCTGAGAGAGAGGGTAGTGGACAGAGAGAGGGGATGAGAGAGAGGCGGGCTCAGAGAGGGGGCTGAGAGACAGATGGGGCTGAGAGAGGTGGGGCTGAGAGAGAAAGGTGGGGCTGAGAGGGGCTGAGAGAGAGGGGCTGAGAGAGAGGGGGGCTGAGAGAGAGAGGGGCTCAGCGAGAGGGTAGTGGACAGAGAGATGGGCTGACAGAGAGGGGGGCTCAGAGAGGTGGGGCTGAGAGAGGGGCACTTGTCACCATGCCTTGTTGCCAGATGCAGCATGTCACTTGTCACCATGCCGGTTGCCAGATGCAGCCTGTCACTTGTCACCATATGCAGCCTGTCACTTGTCACCATGCCTGTCGCCAGATACAGCCTATCACTTGTCACCAATGAGTGTCACCAGATGCAGCCTGTCACTTGTCACCAATGAGTGTCACCAGATGCAGAGTGTCACTTGTCACCAATGAGTGTCACCAGATGCAGCCTGTCACTTGTCACCAGATACAGCCTGTCACTTGTCACCATGCCTGTCACCAGATGCAGCCTGTCACTTGTCACCAATGAGTGTCACCAGATGCAGCCTGTCACTTGTCACCAATGAGTGACACCAGATGCAACCTGTCACTTGTCACCATGCCTGTCGCCAGATACAGCCTGTCACTTGTCACCAATGAGTGTCACCAGATGCAGCCTGTCACTTGTCACCAATGAGTGTCACCAGATGCAACCTGTCACTTGTCACCATGCCTGTCGCCAGATACAGCCTGTCACTTGGCACAGTGCTCACTGGTACATTCAGAAGTTTAGATTTTGTAACCAATGCCATTAGTATGTTTTGCAACAATAAGGTTGCAAAGGTCTTGAGAGAGCTGTTTGCTTTTGCCCATCATGAGATGTTTCTTGTGTGACACCTTGGTAATGAGACACCTTTTTATTGGCCACCAGTTCAGCCTGAACCAGCAGATATTAATTCGCACTGACAAGGGGCAGGAATGTTTTCTTATTACTGATACTGATTACTGATTACTGTGTCTTGGCTTTCCATGCCTTTTTGCATCTCCCTTTCTTCATGTGTTCAATACCTTCTCAATACCTTCTCCTATATATATATATTCTGTATATGCTCATCTTAATCCTAACTGCACGGCATTTAGTTTGCTCTGTGCACTGTATAACAAACAATAGCGATTTTGTTCCCATAAAATCTTTTTTCCCATCTCATTCACTTCCTGTCTATATGCACTCGCTCCAGCGTCGGCTACAAATTATTGCACTGTCTTCTTTATAGTGATGGTGGACCATACCTGTGCAATGTGTTTCAGCACTGCCATTTTGGTCCCCACCAGGAAAATGAGAGATGGGTTGACAACACAAGGAGCACAATTGGGAGACGGTTGTCACCCCATAACAGGTAGAAACTGAACAAGGACCATCATAGCTAAATTACCAGATTGAATATTGCAAATTTAAAAAGATTGAAACACCTTTTGAAATGCCATTGAAGCGGAACTCCACCCGAAAGGGGAATTTCTGCTTTAAGCACTCAATTTTTTGGATGGGAGGAACAGGTACAGTACCTAGTTTTGACAGGTATCTGCTCCTACTTCTGTTTGGGTCACCTAGGCGGCTCCAGTGGAAATTCTCCTCTCCCCCTCCCTCCTTGCAATCTTCTGGGACGCGTCCCAGGTCCCAGAAGATAGCCTGACCAATGGGGAGGTGCTGCACAGTTCGCACATGCACAGTGCCGGTGAGAGGTGAGGTAGAAAATCGAGGGTTCGGGCGGCCACATCGCTGGACTGTGGGACAGCTGAGAGCCGGTTCACACTGGAGCGACTCGTCAGGCGACTCAGCCGCCTGACAAGTCGCGTCCCATTCTATTCAATAGAACTGTTCTAATAGGAGCGACGCAAAGGTTCTTGTACGATTTGGGGCGACTTGCATTGACTTCTATACAGAAGTCATTTGCCGAGTCGCCCCCGACTCAGCCGCCTGACAAGTCGCGTCCCATTCTATTCAATAGAACTGTTCTAATAGGAGCGACGCAAAGGTTCTTGTACGACTTCGGGGTGACTTGCATTGACTTCTATACAGAAGTCATTTGCCAAGTCGCCCCCGAAGTCGTGCCGCTCCAGTGTGAACCGGCTCTTAGTGCGTTTATTAAAACACTTTTAATAAACACAGAAATTAGTTGAATTCTGCCTTAACTTTTTAACCACTTAAGGGCCACCTCCTGCACATTTACGTCGGCAGAATGGCACGGCTGGGCACATCCACGTACAGGTACGTGCTGTGCTAATACCCAGCCATTGGTCACGGGCACGTGCCCGCCCGCACCGTGCTCCCGTGACCCAGTCCGAAGCCCTGGGACCGGGACCGCGGGATTCGCGGACCCAATCGCCGCTGGTGTGCGGCGATCGGTCCTCGGAGCTGAAGAAAAGGGAAAGCCGGGAAAACACGGCTTCCCCGTCCTTCACTGTGGCGGCAGCATCGATCGCGTCATCCCTTTTATAGGGGGGACGCGATCGATGACGTCACACCTACAGCCACACCCCCTGTAGGGTAAGATAAAATATGCCCACCTTGGTAAAAGGACCCCTTCGGTACCGGGAGAATGAGTTTAACCTTGCAGTAACAAGACACACGGTATTAGGTTAAAGTCACTCTGGTTTAATATGGCACGAACAGTTTCTTTTATAAAAACATACAGAGATTCAAAGGAAATGCACAAATACATGTCTTAACATCATTGGTTAATACACTGTTACTGGGCGGACGCCCCCCTTTTGGGTGATGCTGTTAAAATATCATTGGTTAAAAGTTACCGTTATTTATTGCTTAAGTTAGAACTCGTCTCATGATTAAGGCTTGTATATATGTCAACCGCCACAAACTGGTTATAGAAACCACAAAACTTAGGTCACAAGACATTCAAACTGACTACTACTATATATGGTCATCACAAGAATTGCTCATGTCATTCTGATATACAGACAGCATATATGCAATCTATGGACAACTTATGTTAACCCTTACAATCCCCTCTTAGAATCCAAATAATTCTAAATTATGTGGTTCTCCTTCTCCATCCTTCTTTTATCATGATACATGTTCAGATAGATTCTATTCGCAGCTGCTGGGTCGGGTGTTCGGGACATTTTAACAACTATGCACATTATAAGCCTATAGCAAGCATATAAGAGTAAAACCAAAAAAAAAAATGGAAAGGGTTAAACTCATCAATAACTGTCCCACTGGGGAGGTCACGGTTAAGAAAGTTCATTAGAGTGGTGTTTAGGGCAGGTTCTGAAGTGTGAAAATAAGGGCTCTCAATTGAAGTCATTGAAAAATTAATTTTAGCTTGTTGGCAAACTTCAGCTCCCTTTGTGGAGTTCCCCAACCCAAAACACCAGTCTGGGAAATAACTTCTTTATAGATATATATATCTCAACATTATCAGTACCCTATTGTGGGGTCACTTCCATATCTTCTCTACTTAGTATGACACCAAAGGGTCCACAGTACTACTTCACATCTATGTGGAGCAAAGATCTTCTTAAGGTGTATGTGGATACATATCTTTACTCATTCATATCACCCATCTTGGCATCATACGAATCTACTAATCTGACAATCTGATAACACTATCTCTTCCCTGGGGTGATCTTCCTCAGTTCTAATTGTCACTGTAATAATAATTGTATTTTAACAATAATAGAACATTTGTGATATTTAAAAGTACAGCCATATCCAACATTTTTCATATCCAGACTTCTGGGCATAGGCATATTTAAACTTCAATAATAACATTTTATCTGTAAAACCTTCTGAGTTCTCATTTCTCTTGTGTCTATTATGTGTGTTATTCATATTGTCCTGTTGTGGAGTGTTGGAATTTCCACAAATGCTCTTTATATGTCCCAAATCTTCAGGGTGATAGATACAGTTCGTTATCAGCCAAACTGGCAGGAATACGATCAGGACAGTCCAAAATAGGAGGCACAAGGCTTTCCCAGAAGTCTGTGGTGAAATAAGCAACGTCATCTTGTCGGAGGTCAGGGCTGTCTGCCCCCGTTAGTACCTCACTTGTACTTGCTTCTAGTTGGAGGCCAGGGCTGTCCGCCCCCGTTAGTACCTCTCTTTGTCTGGCCCTAGGCACCAGTTTTACTCGGGTGGCATGGATCCATGTTGGGCTCTCTTCCGTCAGTATTGCGGTCCGGGTAACGGCTACCACTATCATCTCTGGACCATAAGCGCAGTCTTTGGCTCTTTTATCTTTGGTCAATCGTTTTACAACTACAACATCTCCTGGTATAAAAGGGTGGGTGTTTTCCTGTGGAAGAGAAGGAAACTTACAGACAACTTTTTGTTCTATCTCATCTAGTTTTGTTATAAGTGACCTGACATAATGATCCTGAATCTGCTCTAAATCTCCTTCTTGTAGAGTGAGGGGTTTCTTGGCCCAAGGTGTGGGGAATGGCCTTACCATTAAAATCTCGAATGGCGAGAATTTTAAAGATTTGTGGGGTGTCATTCTTATTTCTGCTAGAATAATTGGTAGCACCTCCTTTCATTTATGAAAGGTACCTCCTGTGGCCTTTCTCAGTTTTAGTGGGATATATCTCTGGCCATCGTGAGAACATATCCACAATTACCAGGGCATATTCCTGCCTACCCTTATCACAGGGAATGTGTGTAAAATCAATTTGGAGGTGTGTTAATGGAGTTGTTGGATATTTGAGGTGTTGGTGGACTGCCCAATTAGGGTTGTTAGGATTTGCCCGGAGGCATGTAATACACCTCTGTACAAACCCAGCTACTAACTTATCAAACTTAGTAATGTAAAAATCATTTTTTTTAGCAGTAGTAGCGTTGTGGCTTTACTGTTGTGGCCTACCCCATGGTGCTGGGCTATAAAAAGTGGTGCACTAGCCTGTGGGATACATGGTTTCCCCTCTTTGCAAATTAGTCCACTCTTTGGACTCTTTTGCAACACTGGATAACACCAGTCATTTAGATCTGTGTCACTTGCCGAGTACTGGAGTTCCACTATCATTTGTGTGTCATCTAACAAGGGTGGTGTTAGTACGGCCATTTGTAAGGTAGCTAATTGTTGGAGTGCGGCTTCTTTCGCTGTTCTATCTGCCAAGGCATTGCCCCTGGAAATCTGATCACTGCCCCCCGTGTGTGCCCTACAATGTAGTATGGCTATCTCTGAAGGGAGGTGGACTGCAGCTAGTAGATCATTGATCAACTGGGAGTGAGAAATTATTTTCCCATCCGCTCCTATGAACCCTCGTCTGGCCCAGATCACTCCGTGGTCATGGACCACGGAGAAGGCATACTTTGAATCTGTGTAAATGGTGACAGACTGTCCCTGACAACTGGCATGCTCTGGTCAAGGCTATCAGCTCGGCAGCCTGAGCCGACTGATAGGGGATGGGTTCTGCTTCATGTATGCAGTCAGGTAAATTTACAACGACATATCCTGCGTTGTATGTGGTGTCATTTGGTCTTGTGCATGACCCATCCACAAACACAACATGTGAATCTGGTATGGGCAGGGTTGCCATGTCTAGTCTAGGGGAGGTTTCTGTTGTTACAGAAGTTAAATAGTCATGGTCTTGTGGAATGTCATCTGCCTCACCTTTCAATCCCAATAATGCATTTAAGGTAGGGGCAGGGCCTGCATTTGGGGAACAGTATCTGATTGACAAGGATGTGTTTACTAAGAGGATGACTTTGTATCCACTTAGACGTAGGGCTGACATATGCTGGGTGTGTACCCCTCTTAGAAGATGGATGACATGGTGGGTAGTGTAAAGTGTGGTGGGGTGGCCCAGGGTGAAAACTACTGACATCTCCACCACCATTGCACATGCCGCTAGGGCTCTCAAACAAGCGGGCATACCTTGTACAGAAATTGGCATTACCTTTGAAAAAAACTACGGGTCTAAACTTTCCTCCGTGTTCTTGTGTCAGTACCCCCGCCATGGTTTTACAGTTGTCCCTTGTATATAGCTGAAATGGCTTTACATATTTAAGGGAGGCCCAAAGCAGAACTACACATCATTGCTAACTTCAACTTTTCAAAAGCGTTTAACATTTCTTGTGACCATATTATATCTTTTGGTTTGTCTGACAGTGTACATTGCCTCAAAATGTTGTCATAGTAAGAACAGTCCGGTATCCACTGTCTGCAGTAATTTATCATACCCAGAAAAGATAGCATTTCCCTCTGAGTATTTGGGTTGACCAGGCCCATGACAGATTGGATACGGCTAGGACTGATTTTCCTACTCCCTTGACTGAGGACAAAACCAAGATATTCCATTTACACCATTGTAACTTTTTGGGTGAAACTTTGTGCCCACATTCATGTAACCATCCTAACAACGATAAACAATCTTCCCTGCAGGCCTCCCTTGATAGACTACAAACGAGGAGATATCCACATATTGTAGCAGGACAGAACCTTGGGGGGGGTGCCAGGGTTTTAATGTGGCTTGGAGGACTATGCTGTACACAACAGGTGAATCAGCATATCTCTGGTTCATACGGCACCAGGTGAGTTGTTGACCCTCCAAAGGAAAATGCAAACAGAGGCCTATTGTCCTCGTGTACAGGTATACTAAAAAAAAAAACGTTCTTCAAATCAATTACAGAAAAATAGGTGGCCTGTGCAGGGATGGAGGAAAGGAGAGAGGTGACATCTTGCACTATCTTGCACTATCGGGGCAAGTGGGATGATTAAACTATTGATAGCCCTTGGGTCTTGAACAAATCTGACACTACCGTCTGGTTTGGAAACAGGGTTGATAGGGGTACTATATGCAGAGCAGATAGGGGTTAAGATTCCCTTCTCTAAAAAAAGTCCTGTATCATAGGTCTGATTCCATCTAGTTTCTCTTTTGACAAAGGATATTGTTTATGAAACACTGGTTGAGCACCTGGTTTCAGGGTAGCCCGATAGGGGGTACAATCAATGAGACCTGTGTCAAAATCGTTCTGTGACCATATGCCGTTATCAACAGTGAGTAGTTCATCAGAAACCGCTAAACTGACAAAAATGGGACGGGTTATAGGTATCACCCTAGATTCCATACTGAGTCCGTCCGGACCCGAGTGGATCCTCCGGGCCTCGTCACCGTGGGTGTTGAGTCCAGTCTATGTCAAATCTATGTTGGGTATTTGTCTTGGGCAGGCCAGGGTTCTGGTCTTGGGAATTGGCCCTTCTGTCAGGTAGGGGGCAATTTCTGGCCCAATGGCCGGAACGGCCGCAATTGTAACAAGGTTGGTCCTGTGTGTTTCTATTCATGTGATCCCTGTCCATTCCGCTATATTATCCACCCAGGGATTAATAAGAAAATAATCCGTGCCTCCTACTCGGGCAACGTATTCTTTGCAGGTTTCTTGGACGTTGGGACATGGGTAGGAGGTAGGTTTACTATGTCTGGTCCCCATTGATCCAAGCACCGGAGTTGGTCAGTATAATATACTGATCCCAATTTTCTTCCGACAGTTGTATCAATGCAAAAATCTTCGTGCCACACACACTGGAAACAGGATCCCGGTTTGATCGGATCCCACACAGTACAGATTGTGTTGGGCAATTTAACTATGGCTTGGATAATACAATTCTTATAAGTAAAGTCTGTGTTTTGCAAAATGAAAGTAACTTTGGCATTTTGCGCTGACACAGGAAGCAAGTCATTGGTTTACACAAGACGACAGTAAGCTATCTATATGCTATACCAATTAAGGAAGTGTCGACTTCACAATGAAAGTTTTTTTTTTTTTTTGTATTTTTTTTTTTTTTTTTTTATGCTGTCCACTTTCGGGTTATTAAACTATTAAATTAATAAGTGACTTCTGTGTACTTCTCATATCTCTGGAGAGGTTATTGTATTTTAGTGTCTAAGTGCTCAATCTATGTTATGTGTCAATCGGTATGCAATTTCACTGTATGTTGCTAGATTGCATGCTGATCTGTGTGTGTGTGGGGACAGTGGAAAGAGTGATTAACACTGGGATTCAAGCTTACAGGATAGCTGGAGGAACCCTAGAAGTGTGTAGTAATTGCTAGACTGTTTCCCAACCCTTAGCGTGCAGCAGATTGTATGTAAGATCTGTATCTGCCTGTGTGTGGTCAGCTAGTTGGATTGGAGTGGAGTCTCCCTCTAGAAGTGGTTAAAGGTAATGCGGGCTGTGAAGCATCACAGCCAGTCTTACATGCTTAGTAGAAATTCCTTCTTATTCTTTTAGTTCCTCATACAGCCTCGTCACGAGACGCTCGCTCGTTGTGGTTAGTAATTCACCACTGGCAAGTGTGATCGTGACAGATTGTGAAAAGTACAACCTTATTGTCTATCTGGAAAATCTACCCTGCGACCTAAATACTCTGTACTTTCTTTGGGAGAGATTATTAAAACTAACTTTGGCAGATTTTTTTTAAATTCCACTCAGTTATATTAAATACTAAACAAATTTTACATCAAGGACACGTCATACAATATTACACAGACGCCTGGCTCAGTATCACTTGCTTTCATCAACCGTGGGTCATATAGCTTTCGCCTAGCCACGGAGATGGGGCGTCTTATACTTTGCCACAAAACGTCTCAAAGCAGTCCTTGGCTTAGCTCACCTTCTAAGCACCTGTACCGCACAAACAGATAATTTCTTATTACTTTAAAATTCTTAATACTTTAAACATATACTTCTAAGCAGCAATAATTTTAAGCAGCAAATAATATAAGCAGCAGTAATGGGTAATTGTACCAAGGTGATTTCTATGCCTCCCCGAGACACTTGATTCTTAGTTATCCCTGATAACCTATATTATCTGGACATCCCCGATGTCTATATTATGGCGCCAACCACTCTTACCCGTATCTAAAGCACAATTAATTTACAGTCCCTGACTGCCTGGATTCATAAGGAATTCAGGAATTGATCGAGCCCCGCTGACCGAATGAACGGTTTACAGGGAGACCACCTAAATCCCCGGACGAGCCCCCAAATTGTAGGGTAAGATAAAATATGCCCACCTTGGTAAAAGGACCCCTTCGGTACCGGGAGAATGAGTTTAACCTTGCAGTAACAAGACACACGGTATTAGGTTAAAGTCACTCTGGTTTAATATGGCACGAACAGTTTCTTTTATAAAAACATACAGAGATTCAAAGGAAATGCACAAATACATGTCTTAACATCATTGGTTAATACACTGTTACTGGGCGGACGCCCCCCTTTTGGGTGATGCTGTTAAAATATCATTGGTTAAAAGTTACCGTTATTTATTGCTTAAGTTAGAACTCGTCTCATGATTAAGGCTTGTATATATGTCAACCGCCACAAACTGGTTATAGAAACCACAAAACTTAGGTCACAAGACATTCAAACTGACTACTACTATATATGGTCATCACAAGAATTGCTCATGTCATTCTGATATACAGACAGCATATATGCAATCTATGGACAACTTATGTTAACCCTTACACCCCCCTACAGTTGTAAACACATAATAGGGAACACATAACCCCTACAGCGCCCCCTGTGGTTAACTCCCAAACTGCAACTGTCATTTCCACAGTAAACAATGCAATTTAAATGCATTTTTTGCTGTGAAAATGACAATTGTTCCAAAAATGTGTCAAAATTGTCCGAAGTGTCCACCGTAATGTCGCAGTCACGAAAAAAAAGCTGATCGCCACCATTAGTAGTAAAAAAAAATAACAAAAATGCAATAAAACTATCCCCTATTTTGTAAACGCCATACATTTTGCGCAAACCAACCGATAAATGCCCTTTGCGATTTTTTTTTACCAAAAATAGGTAGAAAAATACGTATCGGCCTAAACTGAGGAAAAAAAATATTTTTTATATATATTTTTGGGGAATATTTATTATAGCAAAAAGTAAAAAATATTGTTTTTTTTAAAAATTGACGCTCTATTTTTGTTTATAGCGCAAAAAATAAAAAACGCAGAGGTGATCAAATACCACCAAAAGAAAGCTCTATTTGTGGGGAAAAAAGGACGCCAATTTTGTCTGGGAGGCACGTCGCACGACCGTGCAATTGTCAGTTAAAGCGACGCAGTGTCGAATCGCAAAAAGGGGCAAGGTCCTTTAGCCGGGTCTTAAGTGGTTAAAGAACATTTTGGATTTTAGCAATTAGGCTTATATCTACTGTTATTTTAATAGACATCCTTTATTAAAATCTGACATGGATCCTCAAGGATCTCTGTCTCTGTTTCAGGGGAATGTTCTTTTCTTTAATAAAATATTCCCTTTTCTGGTCAGAATTACAAGGCGTGTTACGGCAGGTTGGATGAATCTTTGAATATCTTAGAACAGATCTGAATGATACAGAGAAATTATGTTATACATAGCAATCTATCTGTGAATGGTTAAAGGGGTTGTAAAGCTTTTTAAATAACAAACATGTTATACCTCCACTGTGCTCATTTTGCACAGAGTGGCCCCGATCCACGTCTTCTGGGGTCCCTCGGCGGCTGTCTTGGCTCCTCCCCACTTCTGATAACCCCCCTGGGAAGCGCTCTCCCAGGGGGGTTACCTTGCGGGCACGCTCCCCAGTCCTGTATCCGGCATTTATAGCTGCCCACTACAGGACTCGGCCCCGCCCTGTCCCTCGCGTCATTGAAGTTGATTGGTCCAGAGGTGCAGGGGGCTGTGTAATGTAAAGGGGTCCAGTGGTGCAGGGTGCTGTGTAATGTAAAGGGGTCCAGAGGTGCAAGGTGCTGTGTAATGTAAAAGGGGCCAGAGGTCCAGGGTGCTATGTAATGTAAAGGTGTCCAGAGGTGCAGGGTGCTGTGTAATGTAAAGGGGGTCCAGAGGTGCAGGGTGCTGTGTAATGTAAAGGGGGTCCAGAGGTGCAGTTGTGGAGAGGGGTACACAGTAGTGACAAAGAGATATTGAAGGATGCAGGGGACGCAGTGGGGTGTTTTTACATTTTACCGTGGGGGGGTGCCAGATATAGGATCCGCCCCGGGTGCCAAATGCTCTAGGTACGCCCCTGGGTAGGATACCTTTGCATGCAGCCTTCTCTAAGGTCATGTCCACATATGATGCTGAGCCTCCACGATTGACAGAACTGAAATCCAATGAATGAAGTCAGGGACCCACAGGTTGGGGAGGAAAGCACTGAATGATGCTGGACGTTGTTCAGCCAGGGAATAAGGCAGGCTCTATCTAATTTGTTGCAGCTTTTAATGCTCATTATGAAATGTCCACAGTGTACAGTGAAATCAGAGAAAAACATTTTAGTACAGGAGAGCAGCCTTACAATTGTGCTAGACTGAAGGCCAGGCTGGGAAAGCTTTACTATATAAAGAGTGATATACAGAATGAAATTGCAGAGGCTTAACAGGGTTATGCTATTACTGTCACATCTCCCTTACCTATTGTATTTCTTCCTTCTCTCTTTAGTATTGAAAACTTGTTTGAGCAGGGCTGTCGTTACTTGTGTTTCACATATTTGAGATGTTGGGACTAAATAAATCAATAGTAACAGTATCTATGTATTAATCCATTAAATTGCTCCGTAATAATAACTTGCATGCATCATACATTCTAGGAGGAGAACTTCTGGGGGAGTCAGAAGGATCTGGGGGTTCTGGTAGATTATAGACTGAATAATAGCATGCAATGAATGCCAAGCTGCAATTTCTAAAGGTAGCAAAATCCTTTCTTGTATTAAAGTGTTACTAAACCCAGGACCCTGCATTCACTATATCTGGTCTCGCCTAAAAAAAAAAAAGAAAAAAAGAAAAAGGTGTGTTGTTCCCTCCTATATTCATACTAGACTGTTAGGTCTGGTATGGATTTTGAGGGGAACCCCCACGCCATTAAAAAAAAATGGCGTGGGGTCCCCCCCAAAATCCATACCAGACTTGTATCCAAGCATTCAGCCTGACAGGCCAGAAAAGGAAAGGGGCACCCCCTTCCCCAAAGCATATTGTAAGCATGTTGATGGGAACAAGGGCCTCTTCCCCACAACCCTGGCCAGTGGTGTGGGGGTCTGTGGGCAGGGGGTTCATCAGAAGCTGGAAGCCCCCAGATTCTGCCCCCCATGTGAATGCGTATGGGGTACATTGTACCCCTCCTCATTCACCAAAAAAAAGCGTAAAAATAAAATAAAAACACAGAAGCATTTTTGACAGTTCCTTTATTAAAAAAACAAAAAAACAAAAACAATATCCTTCGGTGTAGATCACCTGTCAATGATGATGAACACAGGATGACCAGGAAAAAAAAACCTCTGCAGCCATTGCTGGCTCCCGCTGTTTGCCCAGTGCATGCTAAGTCGATAATATCACAGGGGGCGGGGTCCAAGAACGGTCAGACAGTGGAGTGGGCAGGTGTTGGGAGCCAGCAACGGGTGCGGCGGCGGCATTCATCTTGATTGACGCTGGATCTACACCGGGGGGACATTTTTTATTTTCCAGCCCGTTCCTTAGCAACCAGCTAAAGACGCCGGCTCCAAAAATTCCCATATGAACTGTGTCTAAATTGCAGCTGAACCCCTGAACAGCTGCTTTGGAAATTCGCAATTCGTGAAAGCGGAGGATAAATTTGCACCGCAAATGTGCAAACCTAGCCTTAACCACTTCAATACGGTCAGACAGTGGAGTCATTTGACGTCCACAGATGGGATCTCCCATCCTGGGTGGACGTCAAATGATGTCCTGGGCTTTGCGGGTGAATATCTGAATGATGCCTGCAGCCAGAGGCATCATCCAGATATCCTCTTGTTCAGCCGGTGATTCTGCACAACATAAGAATGGTCATAGCGGCGGTTCCGCCGCTTGATCGTTCTTACAGGCCACGGGAGGGGACATCCCCCCTCCCGCCGCCATCCGGTGCTTCTCCGGGCTCTCCCGTGCCTTCGGGAGCCCGGAGAACGAATCGTCCGGCGTAGGCAGGAAGCATAGAGATGACTGGTGACCAGATCTCTATGACCGTCGGAGGACTCATGATGACGTCACGCCCAGGTCCCCGTTAGTAAACAAAGCCGCGATTGCAGCTGTAAGCAACTATTCATGAGATCGGTGAATTTTTTTTCACCGATCTCATGGTTTCCAGCCTGGAGGAGAGATGTGGGGTCTTATTGACCCCGCATCTCTCCATAAAGAGGACCTGTCACACACATTTCCTATTACAAGGGATGTTTACATTCCTTTAAATAGGAATAAAAGTGAAAAAAATTTAAATTAAAAATAGTGTAAAAAAATAAATAAAAAATAAGTAAAAAAATAAATAAAAGATTAAAAAATAAAATTAAAACGCCCCTATCCCCGGAAGCTTGCGTGCAGAAACGAACACACACATAAGTCCTGCCGACATATGTAAACGCTGTTTAAACCACATATGTGAGGTATCGCTGCATGCTTTAGAGTGGCAGCAACAAATCTAGCACTAGATCTCTTCTGTAAATCTAAACTGGTAACCTGTAAAAAAAAATTAAAGCCTATGGAGATTTTTCAGTACTGAAGTTTGGCGCCATTCCATGAGTGTGCACATAATTAAAGCGTGACATGTTGGGTATCTATTTACTCGATGTAACATAATCTTTCACATAATACTAAATACTAAATAATAATAAAAATATTGGGCTAACTTTACTGTTTTGTTCTTTTTTTAATTCATGAAACAATTTTTTTCCAAAAAAAGGGTGTTTGAAAAATTATTGCGCAAATACCGTGCAAGATAAAACGTTGCAATGGTCATACCCTACAACAAAAAGATATTCATCATCACCTGATAATAGGGAACACCATTAAGGTTTGCACTGGACTGCTAGTGTGAAACCGCCTCTCGTCGGAGGCCTCATCTCTGCGACCAATTTTGGGCTGCCCAGGTTTTATGCCCGGACTAGGAGATGCCAGATTTATTGCCATGTGCGAGTCGGGATACCTTTAGGCCTCACATTTCAGCGAGTCGGGTCGGTGGAAGACGTCGGCTCAGTTGATGGACCACTCGGGTAACTATCAACTGGACTTTATGAGGGCCTGTCAGCTGAGCCACTTCCTTAGGACTATGACTCCCCCCTCCGCCGGTCAACTCCTTACATCTCTGGAGGAGCTGTGCCTGGAAGCGGGGGCGCTGCCTCATGCACTCTCACTTTTACACGCACTGCTGGTTGAGCCACAAAGGGATACCAGATCCCGAGCCTCGGTAAGTGGGAGCGAGACCTGGGATACCAACTTCCGCCCGTTAAGAGACAACATATCCTTACTTTAATGCACAAATCATCGATTTGTGCTAGGGTCCAAGAGACCAATTACAAACTGCTGACGAGGTGGTACAGAACCCCGGCCTTACTGAATAAACTGTTCCCGGACACATCAGACCTCTGCTGGAGGTGCCAGTCGGAAAAAGGCACTTTGATACAAATTTTTTGGTCCTGCCCACGCATTAGATCATATTGGGAGGAGGTCAGGCGAATCACCCAAAAATTTACGGAACGCAAGGTACCTGATGACCCGGCGTTTTTCCTGCGGCCACCCCTGCGTGGATATATAAAAAGTCCATTGTTCGACACTTGTTAGACGCAGCTAAAGGCTGCGTCCCACTATGCTGGAAATCACCACACCCACCAACAATAGTCATGTGGCTGAAGAAGGTAGACGACATTAGCTGGCTGGAGAACCTAGTCTTATCAAAACAGGATAGAAGCGAGCTATACTCCCAGACATGGCAAATGTGGACAATGTTCACATACTCAGAGGAGGGCCGGACCCTCAGGGGTGAACAGCCGATCCCCCTAGTTGGACTGAGTCCCCCCCCACTCGCCCCCGAGGCTCCCCCGATTTGATTGCGGAGACCGTCTCGTGGCGTGGGTTACCAGCCAGCGGTGGATGTCCATGGCCGCAAGATCTCCCCCCCCCCCCACTCTCTTCCCACTTTTATCTGTAATTCCCCCTTACTATTTACTCGCTGGACTGCTCACCGAGCAGCTCCCACAATCTTTCTCTTGTCTTCTTAACTTCCTTCACACTTAGAAAATGGAAAAAAGTAGGAGGTTGGCTCACGGTTCCATGATACAATGTTGTAGAAAGTGCCGCATAGATACTGTTGTGAGCGGACGCGGGTTGGATGGGTGGTGGCGGATGTGCAGCACAGACGGCGGCTCCCCCTTTGATGTCTGCACTCCTGCCCTAGAACGGAAATCGAACCTGACCAGGATGCTCACCGGTCTGACAGAAATCTGCTTGTATTTACCATTTATGTACGTATGTTTGCTGGTGCCAGCTATTGTACTGTTGTTATTGTGACCCATGTGGGCCGGCCTCCTGTATAAATAAACAATTTAAAAACAAAAAAACGTTGCAATGACCGTCGTTTTATTCCCTAGGGCAGTGATGGCGAACCTTGGCACCCCAGATGTTTTGGAAGTACATTTTCCATGATGCTCATGCATTCTGCAGTGTAGTGGAGCATCATGGGAAATGTAGTTCCAAAACATCTGGGGTGCCAAGGTTCGCCATCACTGCCCTAGGGTGTCTGCTAAAAAAACATATATAATGTTTGGGGGTTCTGCGTAATTTTCTAGCAAAAGAATGATGATTTGTACATGTAGGAGAGAAGTGCCAAAATAGGCCCGGTATGGAGGTGTGTATAAAAGCCCGGAATTGAAGTGGTTAATGTTGCAGCATTTGTTTTTGTTTTTTGTTTGTTTTCTTATGGGAGGTCGTAGGTTTACTTTAATGTCCTATGGTGACACTTACTCAACATTATGACTCTAGGACCCAGACAATACCCCCTACCCCCTGCTCTTTTCCATAACTTAGGGTGAGATTCAGAGTTAGCTGAGAACAATGTAATATATATAAGTGCAATGCAGCAGACAGCATGAGAAGTTATCAGCTTGTAAAAGGATCAACAGCTATTTGTATGCACTTATTGAACAGACATTGGAAAACACTTTTATTGGTATACTTATCAACCCAGACAGGAGCAAATAAAGAGTAAATTATTGTTGGAGTTTACATACCCTTTAAATCAATTCCATTTTACTAAACATGTCGTGATTAGGTATTTAGTGTTCCTCCAAGACTGTATTGTGTTTGGCGATAATGATGCATAAAGAATATCTGCAAAGCAGGCTGGCTGAATGCACGTCCCTAGTTGTGTGCACAGCATTGGACCTGAACGTTAGCTGTGACCTGTGTAGAGAGGTGCCACTCCTCAGCCAACTCCTCCTGCGCAGCTCCTGGCAGAGCAGCCTTTGTGTACTGCTGTGTACACTCCTCTGCCCTCCCTCCTCTATACTCTACAGCCCAGCCCTGAACCTCAGGGACATTAAAAGCTGAGTTATCTGAGGAATCCCAGGCTGGAAACTCTAGGTGGGAGGAGACCTGCCAGTTACTAAGAGAGGAAGCTGTGTGTGTGGAGGTGTGCATTGGTGTGTGTCTGTGTGAGCTTTGGAACACTGTGCTGAAGGCTGCATACTGGGACTTGTTGAGCTCTGGGGACTGCACCAACTGGAACAGTGTGTGCTGCTTTATGCACAGGGACCCTGATCGGAAAGCTGAGCCAAATACAGGTGACCGGCCCTTTACCTGCACCTGACGTGTACTGCAGACTGTGTACTGGGACGTAGCATGCACTGGAAATGTGTACTGGCGCAGAGAACTGACTGGAGAGTGAATTTTGAGGTATCTAAGGAAGGCGTGTATCTAATTCGACCGTTACTGGGAGTTGGCACAGACAGGAAAAACTAACTGAAGGCTGTATTCTGGGACGTATTGCATACTGGAAGTGTGTATCACCACCGACAAACTGTATACTGGATCCTAGTATTTACTCAAGTTGTACACTGGGATTTTGAGTGTACTGGAGGTGTGTACTGGAAAAGTTGGATAGTGTTATTAAACGTGGTACCCAAGACCTTCTCCTGGGTATTGAGTGTACCAAATGTGTATACTAGAACAAAGAATATACTACGGTTTGTAATTTGGGACCATCACGTAACCTAGATTGCACACTGGGGTTAAGCCTATACAGGAGGTGCACATTTTAAAAAGCAGCTTGTTGAAGGCTGTAGCCCAGAGCACACTAGGGTTCCAGGGCTCAATAACTGCGTACCATTGGTGGGCAGTGGTACGACAACCTTCCTGGCACTAGAGACTAAATAGCACAAGTAGACCACTTGCATCCAACATGGCAATGGTGGCATCTCCGAGTGGTGAGCAGGGGTACATCAGGACAGTCCTAAGCAGAGATAACTTTATGGACTTGGGGAGCTCTAGCCTGGCACTGCCGTCCGAAGAGACATTGAAAGTGGGTCGGCAGGACCTCGAGAAGTCCATGCGGATCCAGCACCAGGTCCAGATGACCATGGCCAAGAGGACGACTAAAAAGAGTTTAGCTAACGGTATGTATCTTTGCAGCTTCTACATGTCATTCCGAAGGCAAGGGTCTTGTAGATGTTGGGGGACTAATGCCACGTTTACACTAAGCGGATCAGTTTGGTACTATTCGGTACGGTACGCTATTTTGGGTGTTTCCATTATAAAAGTGTGCCATAAAACCTGAACCGTACCGGACCATTCTGGGTCCTGCTTCAGATGTGGGGCCAAAGAAAATGGAACGGTTCGGTTAGGTCGGAGTTACAATACATTCCACTGATTGGTGGACACGCTAGGCACTTTTTCTAAACCCTGCATGGCCCCTGACGGTCCGACTTGCAGTGGAAACGTTAACCAGAATAGACCGGTCCATTCTAAAGCCCCATACACACTATCAGTTTTCCTGATGGTTTTCTCTTCAGGTTTACCAAAACCATCTAATATGAGGCCAAACCTCAAGAGTTTCAATTTGTATGCAATCAGGCAGGCCCTTGCACTACATGGTTTTGGTAAACCTGAAGAGAAAACCATCAGGAAAACTGATAGTGTGTATGGGGCTTTACTGTTCCAAATGTACTGACCCGAACCATTCCGCTCAGTGGAAATGAGGCATAAGAGTCTCTGTGTGGTCTGTCAGTCAACCTGGGCTTGTAGTCCTCCAACAGCTATGGGTTGCACAGTTCTTTTCTTACAGTCTGGACTTTTGTAATACAGTTGATGTGATGTGTAAAGACTTTGCAATGTGCATTGGGCAGCATGCTGGTTAAGTGGTTAGAATTCTTCTCCGTCAGCACTGAGGACTTGGGTTTTAGCAAGCATGCTGTTTGCATGACGTTTATATGTTCTCCCTGCCTTAGTGTGGTCTTCTTCCCACAATAAACATACTTGTGGGTTAACTGGTACCTTACTGAATTGACCCAAGAGAGGGTGTGCAGTAGGAACATCAATTTGAAAGCAGGGCTGATGGGACTTTTTGGAGTATTTTTCCATGTGATTTGTAAAATGCTGTGTACTATTGCTAATAATCTGTCCAAATTCTTAAGGCAAGAAAGGTAGTATTTCTTATTATACTGTGTAGCACCAACATATTCTATTCCCCAACCCCAAAAGTGCGCCATGTCCCCAACTTCATGATGCTGTTTGGAATATTGAATAACATGACAATAACATTCTTTTTTTTCATTCTTTTATGCTATTATTCAAATGTTCTTGTCATTTTGAGAGATTAAAACATTTGAATTAAAACCTATGCATTTTCTTTCCAATTGTGTTTTCATTGAAATCAATGTAAGCGCATGAAAATGCAATTTGACACACATTGATGCGCTATTTAATGTGTGCATTGAGATCATTTTGATGCATTTTCATTGTTTTTAATTGAAAACACATAAAGCAAAAATGCAAAGATGGGAATCCAGCCGAATGATAAAGGAAAAAAACATTTTGTTATCCTGTTCACTGAAGCTATATTTGTGAGGTTAAGCCCTGATTCACATTGCCACGACTTGTCATTAAATTGAGAGTTTGAAGACGCATGACAGGTCGCGCCCCATTAACTGTTCTAATCGGTTGCGACTCCATACGCTCCGAATTATAAAAAGATTCTTGCTCTACTTTGGTGCAACTTCAATACAACTTGCATTGACTTCTGCTAAAGAAGTCATACATATGCAAGCCACGATGGAGTCACACAGGGATGTCGACTTCAAAGTCGCGCAGCTTTGAATTTGCGGCAGTGTGAACCCTGGCTTAGTCCTGCAGCAGTTATGCAGTCTTATGCCCCGTACACACGATCCAAATATCGGATAAAAGATCGTCCGACTGTTTTTGGCTAAATAGTCGCAAGTAGAAATTGAATAGGTTACCAAAATCCAGAAAATTGTCGTACGTCAGAAAAAAAAAAAATCTGAAGTGATGTCATGTGTTGTAATGTATTTGTATTGTATTTTCGGACGACAACTATACTGACTAAATGAAAATCGTACAATTTGGAATCGTACAAGGAAATTTTTTGTGCTTGTCCGATCTAATAATATTGGATGAATTGTCGTGATTGTCTCTCAAAAGCTGTGCACTAAGTGTCCTATTATCATACGATTCTTCCTTGAACTCATTCTATAGGAGGTGTGGTCAATTTTTTTTGATATGGTGGTCCTTAAGTGCAGCCCTCAACACCACCAAATTTAAAATTCTGTGAATATTCAGTGTCAGAAACAACATACACACAACAAAATGTATACAGAAGATGGTTAAAGAGTGCAAATAGGAGACAAGAAATACCTGTAGTCAGAGACTGTAGACATGTAAGCGATGATCAAACTGTGGGTATAATACAAAGGATGGTCAGAGACTATGGACAGGATACAAAAGATGATCAGAGACTGCAGATATGATATAAGAGATGGTCAGAGACTGCAGACATGATACAAGAAAGGGTCAGAGACTGCAGACATGACATAAGAGATGGTCAGAGACGACAGATATGATATAGGAGATGGTCAGAGACTGCAGACATGATATAAGAGACGGTCAGAGACTGCAGACATAATACAAGAGATGATCAGAGACTGCAGACAAAAATAAAAGAGGTGGTTAGAGACTACAGACATGAGGCAGGAGACTGTGAGAGACCATGAACATGCTTAGGAGTTGTAGGAGACTGGGAACATGCCTCTAGAGACAGTCATAGACTGCAGATACATTACAGGAGGAATTAATCACGGCTTTACCAGGGCAATAGGGAAACACAGATTAGTGTCTGCAGGGGTCCTGAGGGTCGCACATAAAGTGCCAAAGGGCGGCAGGTTGGGCTCTAATGTTTTACTGTGTTTTTCTGCACACAGCAATACAACAACCCAGGAAAACATCACTGTTATAGACAAGGTAAAAAAGGCGTTACAAAAAATACGTCTGTAACAGTAGACACTGAATCCACCCTTCAATGCAACTGTACAAGGATATCAATGGTTGTTGTGTTGTTGTTTATGACCATTTGAGACATAAGTGTGTTCCATACAAAGAGTACATCCTAGCAAAATTATTGAACATTCAGGGCCCATTCACACTTATGTGTTATGTCAGTATTATTCATTGTAAATGGTATCCCAATGCATTATATAGTAGAGAACTCACAACATACTACAGCCCACTGCAATACATGTACTGTGCATTGTGGTGAGCTATGTCATTAAAATTGGTCATGTTTGTTTTTTCACGTGTTGTGGTTCAATGCAACGCACGTTATATGTACCAAATTGCGCATTAGGCCATGTGTGTTAATGCACAGCAATGGAACTCTGCAATATACTGTATTTTTCATTTTTTGAGGGGGGGGGGGGGGTTTTACCCCCATTATCTACCACAAATGCTACAGTACACTTCATTCAGACTTTACATTATTTAATGTATTATTTTTTTTGAGCCAGTATAAAGGAAAAGTAATAGTGTAAAAAAGCAATTGGGGCCTTCAAGCATAATTCATTATTAAATAAAAAATGATTATACAAGGTTAAAGGGGTGTTCCAGCCAAAATTTTGTTTATTAAAAGTCAGCAGCTACAAAAAGTGTAGCTGCTGGCTTTTAATAAACACTCACTTACCTGGTCCTGCGTTCCAGCGACGCGCCGACCGGGGCTCCGCTCCTCTCCCCCCCTCCCCAGCCGGCGTCTCCATCTCCACTGTGGGCACCCAGCCGTGACAGCCTTCGGCTTCACGGCCGGGCACCCACTGCGCATGCGCGAGCCGTACTGCGCATGCGTGCGCGGCGCGGCTCGCCGCTGATTGGAGAGGCGATCGCATGGGACCTGTCAGTGTCCCATGTGATCGCCTACAGGGAGGGGGCTGGTGTAGGCGATTAAGCTTAATCGCCTAACCAGCCCCTCGGCGGAAGCAGGAAGTGGGACAGGAAGTCCCACTCCTACTGAAGCCCCCACTCCCCCCCCAAAAAAATTACATGCCAAATGTGGCATGTATGGGGGTGAGGAGTGGGTTAAGAAAAGGTCATTTTTTTGGGTGGAACACCCCTTTAATAGTGGATGTTGCAAATATATAAATGTAATACTCACAAGTTTGTCCCTCCTGTTGTGGCCGTTGCAATCATGATTGTGGGCATGTGAAGCCCAATCGATAACTCTTCTGGGAGAAGCGTTGGAGAGGTGCATGCTGGGTAACCAGCATGCACCTCTCGATCTCACGCATGCAGGATTCACCGGCGGCCATAGCGCCAATTGTTTCTAAAGTTGCCATAACAATGGGTGCAGACGGAAGAAGGTCCTGTCCAATTGTTATGATTACCACCTTAAATCACGTAATTTCCTGTCAGGAAATAATGTGATTTTTGATCACAGTACTGCCCACAGACTCCTGGGAAACGATGACACATAATTTGCCAGGAGCACAGGCGATAGAGGAAGTGACGAGGAGCGCCATGGACCAGGAAGTGGCAGATTAGGAGGACTACATAATGTTTCTGCTAAGTATATAAAAAACATTTCCTCAAAATGTTTTTTTATAGGTTTAAAGCAGAGGTCCACCTTAAAAAATAAATTACATAAAAAGGCTCCTAAAATACATAAAAAAACTCTGCTTTAACACCAGTCTGCTTAACTGGGGGACATGGCAGGGGCGTGTCCTTTGTCTATATATTTTGTGCTACAATGTCTCCCTGTTGAATTTGCTTAGATCATTCATTAATAATATTGATCCTGCAGTCTTTTATTCCAGTTTTTAGATATGGAGGTAAATGTTATCAGTCTAAGGTAAACAGTATTATCAGTGTGTACTAATGTGCCTTGTTTCTGCCTATAGCTTGTACC
This sequence comes from Rana kukunoris, assembly GCA_029574335.1. Classification (NCBI taxonomy): domain Eukaryota; kingdom Metazoa; phylum Chordata; class Amphibia; order Anura; family Ranidae; genus Rana; species Rana kukunoris. The sequence continues at coordinate 428,302,698 of CM056051.1, forward strand.
CATATGGGTACTTGCTCACTACATGTGCAGGCTCTGACCCTCAGAGACCTCCAGCATTCCAGAATTGGGAAACAGGGATTTGACTTAAATCTGACCTCCAGTCTTCCCTTCAGTCTTCTTGCACAATTTCACAGGCCCTTCTCCTTTACTGAAATTGCTTACTCTGATTTCACTGCATCCTGTGAGCCCCACACAGTGTTCATTAAGAAGCTGCAATTCCTTTATTTATTTTTTTAAAGCTGGCATTCCTGCCTTGTAAATCCTCGTTCGAGCACTTCCTGTTTTAGGGTGTCCCTTATCTCCCAATTGTATTCCTGCAATGTCACCCCGTCACACAGGCTTTTGATTGGGACAACAAGTGACCTTTTAAACACACATTAGGCAGGCATGTTCCATTGCTGTCATCATGAGAAAAACAGCCTTGAGAAATGCCTTGCAGCCATTGATGGAGTGCATGAAGACTGGATATGGCTGCAAAAAGACTGATGCCGCGTACACACGATCACTTTTTGTGATGAAAAAAACGACGTTTTAAAAAACGTCATTTAAAATGATCGTGTGTGGGCAAAACGTCGTTTTATGTCTTCAAAAAAACGACCAAAAAAAAATTCCAACATGCTTAAATTTTTTGTGTCGTTTATCAAAATGTCGTTTTTTGTGTCATAAAAAGTGACCGTGTGTGGGCAAAACGTCGTTTAAAACGACGTTTTTAAACCCGCGCATGCTTAGAAGCAAGTTATGAGACGGAGCTTCAATGGAACAGAGTGCCGTCGAAAGTGTCTTACGTAACCGCGCTTTGCAAGAGCATTGTGGAAAAACGATGGTGTGTATGCAACTTCGTTTTTGAAAATGAAGTTTGAAAAACGTCGTTTTGTTTCGTCACATAAAATGACGTTTTTTTTCATCACAAAAAGTGATTGTGTGTACGCGGCATCAAGGGGATTCACATCACTCGACAATAACAAAGGACGAGTAAAAGTGACAATAATGCCGCGTACACACGGTCGTTTTTTGCGATGAAAAAAAAAACGACGTTTTTTAAAACGTCATTTAAATTGATCGTGTGTGGGCAAAACTTCGTTTTTTGTCTTAAAAAAAACGACCCAAAAAAAATTCCAACATGCTTGAATTTTTTGTGTCGTTTTTCAAAACGTTGTTTTTTGTTTCACAAAAAGTCACCGTGTGTAGCAAAAACGTCGTTTAAAACGACGTTTTTCAACCCGCGCATGCCCAGAAGTTAGTTATGAAGCGAGCTTCAATGGAAAAGAGTGGTGAACGTAACCTCGCTTTTTGTGAAAAAACGATGGTGTGTAGGCAACATCGTCTTTGAAAAGTGACGTTTCAAAAACGTCGTTTTTTACTTCACAGAAAACGTCGTTTTTTTTCATCACAAAAAATGATCGTGTGTACGCGACATAAGGATTTGATTTAAAAACAAAGTTACGAACACTGTTCATGATATGCTGTGCTTTAGCAAAATATCATCCAGTAATGCCTTGTACACATGACCGGTTTTCACAATTACATATTTTTTTTTTTCATAATGGTCGTGAAAACCGGTCGTGCGTATGCTCCCTAGCAGTTTTCTCGATGAAAAAAACTCTCTGCAAAAAATTGAAACCAGCTCGTTTTTTTCTCGTTGTGTTTCCCGTCAGTTTTTTTCTCATCACGAAAAACAGTCGTGTGTCCGAGGGAAAAAGAAATGTGCATGCTCAGAATCAAGTATGCAGCCCAAAAGCAGCCCAAAGGTTGGCGCGATTTGAAAGGAACTTCCCTTTTATAGTTGTACGTCACCGCCCTTTGGTCGGACATTTTTTTGCATGAACGTGTGTATGCAAGTCAGGCTGGAGAGGAATCACGTCGGGAAAAACTTTGGCCCAGATTCACAGAGAATTAGATTCTCGTAGAGTATCAGAAATACACTACGCTGCCGTATTTTACCTGGCTCTACGTGGAATCCAGGTAGATTTTGTCCAGTAAACGACGGCGGCGTAGTGTATTTCTCCCGTCGCAATCCATCTAGACGAGTAGGGGGCGTGAAGCATTTAAAATAGGCGCGTTCCCGCGGCGATCGAACTGCGCATGCTCCGTTCGCAAATTTCCCGCCGTGCATTGCGCGAAAACACGTCGTTACGTCATTCGTTGTTTGAGTAGCGTCGTATACGGACAATCCTAGTCCCGAACGAGTTACATAAAAAAAATAAAATAAAAAAAAAAATCGACGCGTGAACGGCGGCCATACTTAACATGGGCTACGTACCGTTAGACCAGCAAAAAGCTGGTCTAACAGTACGTAAAAAAAAATAGACGAAAGCGATTGCGAAGACCACTCGTATCTTCGTGGATCGCCGTAAAAACACATTTGCATATCCCGACGCATAAAAACGACGCGAACTCCTCCCAGCGGCCGCAAAAATGTCGCAGCGTAGATCCGAAGGCTTACGAAGACGTAAGCCTCTCGGATCGAAGCCCGAAGCCGCCGTATCATGGTTTGAGGATTCAAACTAGTGATATGGCGCGCAAAATTTGAAATTACTCCTGTCTAACACCAGTTAGACAGGCGTAATTGCTTTCTGAATCTGCCGAAAAAAATGGGGAGGGATTAGCGTCCTTTTACACCCAGTGCTGGATTTAAAAGGGGACAAAAGGGGAAACAGTCCTGGGCCTCCTGATAGATGCCCCTCCCCCATATGAAATGAATATAAAACAATCTATGGGAAAAAAAGTGTGTGTGTTATATATATATATATATTTGTGTGTGTGTGTGTGTGTGTGTATATATATATTTATATATCCTGGGCCAGATCCACAAAGATGGGACGCCCGCGCGGCATATCCCATTTACATTACGCTGTAAGCCACAGCGGCGTATTACGAATCCACAATGAAATGCCGCTGAGGCTTACTGCGGCGTAGCGTAAATGGGCCGGCGTACGCGGGTGTAATTCAAATTTACTAGTGGGGGGCGTGGTTTAGTATAATTATGAATGACCCGACGCAAACGATGCTTTTTTTACACTGCGCATGCGCCGGCCGTGGACGTACCCTAGTGCGCATGTGTGAAATCACGTCGCAAATAGTCAATGAAAACGACGTGTATGTAATATACGCAATTCCCTATTCGCGAACGGGTTCCGCAAACGACGTAAACGACGTCCAATACAACGCTGTCTTAACATTGGCTGCGCCTCACTATAGCAGCTTTATCTTTACCAGTTACGAGTAAGCATCACATGATGCGAAACATGTCAGCCCCTTTCTCCTTGTCCACTCACCGTTTTTGACTGCATGCATTTTGGCTGTTTTTTTTCTATTGAAATGTTATTGTTTGCTTATGCTTAAATAAAGACATCGTTTTCCGAGGAGTGCGGCGATCCAGGATTTTTTCCTTCATCCCATGCTAATTGTGCACAGCCAGCACCCTCTTGGTTTGATTGGGACAGAAGCAACGGAGATTATTTGTTTTTATGGAGCGGTACACTTCTCTTTACTAGCTTTATCTTTACGCCGTACAGACGCTTACGCAAACGACGTAAACACACTGCGCCGGGCGTACGTACGTTCGTGGGTCGCCGTATCTCCCTCATTTGCATATTTTACGCGGACGCGCCTCTAGCGTCCAGCGTAAATATGCATCTAAGATACGACGGTGTAAGAAACTTACGCAAGTCGTATCTTAGCGTAAGTCCGGCGTATCTTGTTTTCTGGATAGGTGGGAAATTCGAATCTACAGATACACCGGCGTAATTCTCTGTGGATCTGGCCCACTGTGTATATATATATATATATATATATATATATAAAAAATTGTTTTGGTTTTAGATACAGCATGGAAGGGATGAGAAGGAAAGTCACATTTTAGCTATAGATACATTTCAATAATGTAGACATTGCACAATAAAACTGACTAGATGAATTACATCCAAACCACCTAAACATCGCCTGAGGTTTCACAAAATAAACACCTCTGCCAGAGACACGTGTGCACCATAATTACATCCCAAGAACAAAACTCAGTGCTCCCATGCTGACAACATTTGTAGGTAAATTAACCAAAAAATTCAAGTTTCTTTATAGCAATGAGCTAAGCAATTCTTTTTAGCAATTATGAGCAATAGAGGTTGCAGCCAAAATATTACAGCTGCTTCATCCTACTGCAAGAAAGTGGTGTGTCTGCTAGTGATAGTGTTAGCTTCATATTAAAGCATTTCTAAACCCAGAGTCAAAAATGTATATATTGCAGATGTTTTCTTCATAAATGAGGTGGCTGCAAAGGTTTTTCCTTTTTTTTTCTCTCTGTATTTTCACCTGGTGGCCCTACTAAGAACACAGGCCCAGATTCACAGAGCGATTACGCGTGCGCAACTGCTGTTGCGCGTGCGTAAGTCTAAATGTGCGCGTGCGTATAGTTGGACGCGATTCACAAAACAATATACGCCAGAAATCTACGTTTTTTGGTCCGGCGTAATTGAGTTAGACATTCGCTTCCCTTCGCGCAAAACTGCGCTAGACACACCATTGATTTGCTAGTCAAATATGCTAATGAGGGAGTTACGGGGATCCACAAAAAAACGCAGTTGCTGCGCAGGCTACGCGATGTGCGCAACTGCAAAATGTCCTGTCTAAAGTTAGAGCACATAAAAGCTGATCTAACTTTTGAAAAAAAGTCTAATTGTCAGATAAAGCAACACCGTTACTGAGGAGCAGACCACACACACGTGTTGCACTACAATTTGACTGCCAACATGCTAGGGGCATCGTCGCTCATAGCTGCACTAGTGAATATAGATGACCAAAGAAGGAGGAGGGCACAGAGGATGGCACGGGAGAGGGTATACCGCACCCGCATACACCTGTTTGGCATGAATGATTCAGAGGTCTTTCGCATCTTCAGATTCCCCCCTCATGCCATCCTGGAATTAACCACAACCTTGCAGGAGGACATCACCAGCCCAACACAACGCTCACATGCAGTGCAGCCACTGGTCAAGGTACTGGCAACACTCCATTTCCTTGCCAGTGGCTCTTTTCAGCGTACAAGTGGAGTGGTGGCTGGGATGTCACAATCCTCCATGAGCAGATGTGTGCACCAGGTTGTCCCTGCAATCCTCACACGCTTGGCCAACCAAATCATCAAACCCACCACTGAGGAGCTTCGAATCAAGGCAATGGCAGATTTCTACCGAATTGCCAGATTCCCACGCACCATCGGGGCCATAGATTGCACACATGTGGCACTCCAGCCCCCCCATGAGACCGAGCACATGTACCGCAATCGGAAGAATTGGCACTCCATCAACGTACAGGTGATAGTTGATGCCCAAGGCCTCATATGGCACGTCCGTGCCAAACACCCAGGGTCCAGCCATGACAGCTACATCTACAATCAAAGCCACATCCGAACAGAATTCGAACAGAACGTGTATGGGAACACCTGGCTGGTTGGTGAGTGACATGGGAGTCAGGCATGACTATCCCCTCCCGTGATGCACAACAGAAGTGGCACATGCATGACTAACATTCTCCTGTCTTTTCCTTTACAGGTGACTCTGCATATGCACTGGGACCCCATCTCATGACTCCTATCCGGAACCCCCAAACCCCAGGAGAGGAACGATACAATGAAGCACACATCAAAACCCGTGCAGTGGTGGAGCGCACCTTTGGCCTCCTGAAGTCACGTTTCCGATGCCTGGATAAGTCTGGGGGTACACTGTTGTATTCCCCAAACTTCGTGTGCCATATCATCGCTGCATGTTGCATGCTACACAATCTCGCAGTGAGGAAGGGCCTGCAGGTTGAGCTACGTGATGATCTGACCCCCCAACCAGAAAATCAACCCCTAACCGAGGATACCCCGTCTTCTGAGGGAAGAGCAGTCAGGAGGCAGCTCATATTGGGCATCTTTGCACGTTAAACACACACATTAATCATGGCACAATGAGAATGCATGCATGCACACCACTATGGTCCCTAGCACACACACCCCACATCCTCATCAAATTGGATTGGCACCAGTCCACCATGCAAGACTGGTGAGCAGTAACGCCACGTCAAGGCTCCAATTATGTCACTGTACATTCATACACCATTCACACGGACCTGGGAATCACTTCTCCCTGGTCCTGGGGAACCCTTCTCCACCAAAATTGAGGGTGACACCCCTTTTCCAGCAGGAATGTCACCCCCACATTCAAACATCATTCACAACCCAAAATATGCCAAAAAAGTCAAACAAACAAAAATGCATAGAAACAAAAAATGCATAGGAAAAAAAAATTGCTTAGAACAAAAAAAAAAAAGCAGAGAACAAAAATCAAAAAGCTTTCAAAACAAACAAAAGGGGGAAAAAAAAATTATTGCCCTCTGCCTGAGCCACGCCTGGGGCGCCCCCGGCCACGGCCCCGGACCCTCAGGGGAGACGCATGGGGGAGGGGAAAAGCCGGGGAAGGAGGAGCAGCCCCTGAGATCTGCCCACCTGGCGGCCTGCCCTCCAAGGCCACGGCTATTCTGTCCAGGGCAGCACCAAGTGTTGCCGTGTTGCCCTGGATAGCCTGGGTAAGGGCCCTCACATCCTGCCCAACGCCTGCTGCTGTAGTTTGCAGGTCATTTAGGCAGGTTGTGGAGGCCCGGGAGTGGGAGTCCAGGTTACCCAGCCTATCATTAATGGAGGACAGGCTCTGATCCACCCGCCCCATAGTCTGGCAGAGCTGTCTCAGAAGGCGGGTCTGGGTGGCCAGGTTCCTTCTCAGACAGGCGGGCATGAGATTGGGCGCCCCCCTGGTGCTTTGTGATGACCTCCTGGCTCCAGCTGATGGTTGTGGCCGGGGAGAAGGGGAGGCCCTTGTGAGGGGAGCCATGTTGGGGGAGGAGGGGGGGGGGCTGACCCTTAGGGAGGGCAGGCTTCTTGCAGCCAGAGGGGAAGAGTCCGCAGAAACCAAAGGGCCAGTGCCTTCCATGGACTCCTCCTCCTCATGATTCTGCTCCTCCTCATGATCGTCCTCCGCATGATCCTCCCCCTCCTCTTGTTCCTCCTCTGCGGACTCTGGCCTTGTTGGGGGGGCCTCATTAGGCTGCTGTCCTGGGGTTGGAGCGGTCAGTCCAGATGGCCCTGCACCCTCCTGCACAGCTGTGGATGACACAAAACATTCACAGGTTGGAGGATCCACACACTTGCCACATATTCCCTTTCACCCCCTCCCCCACACATGCTACACACCTGAGAGAAATAAAAACCTTACCTGGCACCGCGGGGACCGGACTTGTGTCAAAGCCTGGCAGGCCCTCCACTTCATGCCGGTGAAAGGTCAGGGCCACCACACGCTCCGTCGCTGAAAATCTAACCCGGCATGGTGGGCCCCCTCCTGTGCCCCTGGCATGGGCATTTATTGCGGCCAGTTTTTTTTTCACCTCACGCCGGAGGTCATTTATTTTCTTTTCTATCCCAGAGCGGGTCCGTGTCTCCCCCTCCCCCGATGAATTGACCTGCTCTGTGATCATATCCAAGATCTCCCTCCTCCTGGCCGGGGTGGTGGTGGCACTCTGCGGGCCGTGGAGAAAACGCCCATAGTCGGTAATGGCCCGGGCAAGAATTCTTTTTTCCCCCACAGTAAAATTGAGCTTTCTTTTTCTCTCAGTCATACTTCCAAACAAACTCACTAGCAGTCACCAAAAATCTGTCACAAATACAAGCACAACCAATCAGACAAGAACACACACAAAGAGAAAAAGAACAGCCAAAAATCACACTAGCACTCAGCAAGAAACACACACAAAAAAATCAGATGAAAAAATAAAGCAAGAAAACAAACGCTCAGAAATCTATCAATCAAACAAACAGTCTCAAACACTTATCAAAATACACTTTCACAAAACTACCAACAAGCACTAGATCACACAGAACACTAATCTCACAACTACAAAACACACTCTAACGAACAACAGAGCAAAAGCACTTGATTCAATGGGAAGGGACACAAAGGGATGTACTTTTGCAATGGAAGGGCGTTTGTGTGTGTCTATTTATGCTGTCTGCGTAGTTCACAACGTTGCCCTAGTCCATTTCCAATTTCAATGATTGCGCCGCTCCCGAGTTGTGAGCATGCGCACAACGGAGCTGACATGGTTTCCTTCACGCGCGCATGCGCGAGTCGGCCGGCCCTTCATTTGCATGGGGTCACGGCTCATTTCAATGTAACACGCCCACGTCCCTCCCAATTTGTATTACTCCTCCTTACGCCTCCGGAAAAAACCTTACGTTTGCGCAAGCTCTTGCGTAAAAGCTACGTGAATCGCCGGATTACGCGGCTAGATTGCGCAAGTCTAACGGAAAAGTGGTGCGCTACGCCGGAATGATAATGCGCCGATCTACGTGAATCTGCCCCACACTTTTTAATACATAATACTATTTATTTTTTATTTTATTGTCAAGAAAAAGCCAACATGTTTCTAGGGTCGTAAAAGTCCTCCTTCTTCTGGATCTTAACCCTTTCATGCCCAAGCCTCTTTATGACATTTAGTGTTTACAAGTTAAAATCCGTATTTTTTGCTAGAAAATGACTTAGAACCCCCAAACATTAGATATATATTTTTTTAGCAAATAATCTAGAGAATAAAATAGTGATTGTTGCAATATTTTATGTCACACAGTATTTATGCTGCAGTGTTTTATATTTCAATATTTTTATTAAAGAAAAGAAGTCCAAAAAAAAAGGACAAAATAGTCAGTATACATAGGCCAATATTAAAGCATCTACAATAACCAGGAAAGTGCGGCGGTGTTTTAAACGCAACTTTTTTGGAAAAATTGAATTTCATGAATTTAAGAAAAAAAAAAAAAAAGTTAATTTTTTTGCATAATGTGAAAGATGATGTTACGCTGAGTAAATAGATACCAAGCATGTCACGCTTTATAATTGCACGCACTCGTGGAATGGCGACAAACTACGGTACCTAAAAATCTCCATAGGCAATGCTTTAAACTTTTTTAACGGTTACCAGGTTAAAGTTACAGAGGAGGTCTAGTGCTAGAATTATTGCTCTGACGATCACGGCGATACCTCACATGTGTGATTTGAACACCGTTTTCATATGCAGGCGCAACTTCCGTATGCGTTTTCTTTGTTGCGCATTTTTGCGGGGACGGGGTGTTTTAATTTTCTTTTTCTTATTTATTTCTATAATATTAAATTGTGTTGTTTTTTATTAGTTTTTTTACATTTTGGTCACTTTTATTGCTGTCACAAGCAATGTAAACATCCCTTGGGACAGTAATAGGTGGTGACAGGTACTCTTTATGGAGGAATTGAGGGTCTAAAAGACCTCCAATCCCTCCTTTGCACTTTTAAAGTATTCAGATCGCCGAAAACAGCGATTCTGAATACTGTGTACTTTTTTAAATCCGGCGCTATTGGCAGCCGAGAAACCGGAAGTGACGTCATGACATCGCTTCCGTGTTTACATTGCGGAGACTGAATCAAAGCCGTTTACATCGAAGATCGGGTCTCCCGGTGGGACGGGAGGCCCGATCAGAGCGGCGAGAGGCCGGCATAACAACCGAGCGGCTTTTAGCCTCATCGGTTGTTATGTCAGGATAGCCAATCGCCGACTCTCTACAACGGTACCGGGATGATGCCTGCAGCTGCAGACATCATCCCGGTATAACCCCTGAAAGCCAAGGACGCATATATGCGTATGCTCGGTGTGAAAGGGTTTTAATAATATTTGCTTCCGAACTGGACCAAGACATAATCCCAGAAGGCACCATTGGTATTAAATTACAGTGAAACTTTGAATTGCGAGCATAATTCGTTCCAGAAACATGCTTGTTATCCAAAGCACTTGTATATCAAAGCAAATTTCCCCATAAGAAACAATGGAAACTCACATGATTTGTTCCACATTAATTTATTAATAGGTCCTTCAGTTTATAGTCCATATAAAAAGATTATAGCAATGTGACCAGGTTGTGTAACCATAAAATGTCCATTTACAAATGGAAGCCTCCACAAGGGGATTAGCAGCAAATTTAAGAAAAAGCTACAGAGTATAAAAGAGAAGAGAGGCGCCTTTAATGCCGCGTACACACGATAGGATTTTCCGATGAAAAAAGTCAGATGGACTTGTTTCATCGTAAATTCTGATCGTGTGTGGGCCCCATCAGACTTTTTTCCATTGGAGTGAAAAAATAGAACATGTTTTAAATTCTTCTGAAGGAAAAAAATCCGATGGGAAATTCCGATCGTCTGTGTGGAATTCTGTCAGAGAAAAATCCACGCATGCTCAGAATCAAGTCGACGCATGCTCAGAAGCATTAAACTAAAATTTTCTCGGCTCGTCGTAGTGTTTTACGTCTCCGCATTTTGGACGGTCGGAATTTAGTCTGACAGTCTGTATGCAAGACAGCTTGAACGGAATTCCGATGAAAAAATCCATTGTATTTTAGACCATCGGATACTCCAATCGTGTGTACGCGGCATAAGTGTAGCAATAAGTTGCTAAATGTTCTACCTTCATTACATGTAACCATATTGCTACACTTAAGCCCTGTACACACAATCGGTCCATCCGATGAGAATGGTTAACCGATGAAGCTGACTGGTGGACTGAACCAATCGTGTTAGAATGCGGTGACGTTAAACACAACGACATGATGAAAAAAACAAGTTCAATGCTTCCAAGCATGCGTCGACTTGATTCTGAGCATGCGTGGATTTTTAACCGATGCTCGTGCGTACTAACGATCGGTTTTGACCTATCGGTTAGCCGTCCATCGGTTCGATTTCAAAGCAAGCCCCCTGTTTTTGGACCGAAGTATAACGGACCGATGGGGCCTACACACGATCGGTTTGGACCGATGAAAACGAACTTCAGTCCGTTTTCATTGGTTTGAACCGATCGTGTGTACGCGGCTTTAGAGGCGCATCTCTTCTCTTTTATACACAGTTGTGACATGACACTACTCTTATATCAAGACACTACTTGTATATCAAGTCATATTTTATAAAAAAAATGTTGCTTGTCTTGCAAAACGCTCTCAAACCAACTTACTCACAACCCAAGGTTTTACTGTACCAGATTTCAGGCTATTGATCCTTTTCTGCCCTGAAGAAAGGGGTAATTACAACCCCTGAGACATGTTGGCTTTTTCGTAGCAATTTTTCGTATTTGTTATGTCTTCGTCTTAAGACGTAACGAATACGAAACGTGCGTAAAGTGGCCACACGCACACCTACACGCACTTCCGGGATTACCAGCGAATTGTTTATGGAACGCACGCCGTTCCCACGCTGGTGTGATCAGCTAATCGGACATTTTTAGTGCTTGTGTATCTGCAGTGCCTATGTGCGTTTAGAACATAGGCTGCTGTCAATTTGTTGTTATATCTTTTTATTTATTTTTTGTGCTTTATGCCATCTTGACTGCTGACTGTGCTGTAATCCTGTCTCAGCCTGGTGTCATGATTTTTATTTATTTTATACCTTTTGTATTTTTGCACTTGTGCCTATGTTAATTCTTGGCAGTGGCAATAAAATTATTTTTATACCGTTAACGTACCACACTATGGAAGCCTTTCTTTTTTGCTTTGGAGGAACTTACTGAACCCCATACCACTAGCTACTTATATCAAGGACACACATCAGGAATCCAGGTGATTCATTCGGAATCCAGGAAAATGAGCCACGACACGGTGGAACATTCGTTTGACTGACACGCATTCTACCCCTGCAGGGGTGATTGCCTCTGGTGAGTGGGGACCCATAAGGGGCAGCACCGGACCCACTGCGATATTCACTTGATGTACCACCTATTCATAGAGGTGCACCTGTGCACCTTGACTGCCACATCACCTACATTCACCTGCTTTATGATTTATGGACTATTTTATGTGAATTAACTCATTGCTTAATTTGATCACTGTTTTTTGATTTACAAATCCTGTTCATATCGGTGACACCAACACCACTGGTAGCACTTAGAAGCATTACGACCAGGGCCGCCATCAGGAATTTTGGGGCCCCTTACACAGCTTCAGGCATGGGCCCCCTGGAGCAGAGAACCGGGGGGGGGGGGCTGCTGCCGCAAATTAAGTAGCGGGGGGCCCTTTACAAAAAGAAGAAATAAAGAAAAATATATATAAAAAAGGGGGTAGCCGTCCGGGGCCCTGGGGACCTCTGTGCCCTTTAATAAAAAGAGAGAATATATATATAATATATATAATATATAATATTTTTAAAAGGGTGGTTGCCAACTGGGGCCTCGGGGACCTTATTTTTTTTTATAAAAGGAAATTACAAAAAAAGGGGGCTTTTCATTCGGGACCTCTGGGCCCTTTAAAAAAAAAAGAAAGAAATAAAAAAATATATATATGAAAAAAAATAAACATTTATATATATAAAAAAAAACAAAACAAGGGGGTTGCCTTCCAGGGCCCTGGGGACCTCTGGGCCCTTTAATAAAAAATAAAAATATAAAAAATATATATAAACAAAAATAAAAATACAATTATAAAAAAAGGGGGTTTGACACATGGGGCCCTGGGGACCTCTGAGCCCTTTAATAAAAATGCATCTATATATTAAAAAAAAGAAATAAAATAATATAAAAAAGTAAAAAAAAAATTATAAAAAATTATAAAAAAGGAGGGCCCTGGGACCTCTGGGCCCTTTAATAATAATTATATATATATATATATATATATATATATATATATATATATATATATATATATATATGAAATATATTAAAAATATATGTTGTCACCTGGGGCCCTGGGGAAAAATAAAAGAAAAAAAAATTGGCCCTTTAATAAAACATAAAAGAAAAATATATTAAAAATATATATTTTTTTTTATAAAAAAATAAATAAAAAATAGGGGGTTGCCATATGGGGCCCTGGTGGTCTACGGGCCCCTAGACCCCTAAAAAAATGGCCCTTTAATAAAAAAATAAAAAAAAATATATTAAAAAATATATATATATTTTTATAGAAAATAAATAAAAAAAGGGGGGGTTTCCATCCGGTGCCCTTGGGGCCTCCGGGCCCCTGTGGACCTCCGGACCTCTAAAAAAAAATTAAAGAAAAAAAATTGTCCCTTTAATAAAAAAAAAAGGAAAAATATATTAAAACATATATATTTTTTTATAAAAAAAAAGGGCTTGCCATCTGGGGCCCTGGTGGCCTCCGGGCCCCTGGGGACCTCCGGACCTCTAAAAAAAATAAAAGAAGAAAAATTGGCCCTTTAATAAAAAATAAAATACAAATATATTAAAAAAATATATTTTTTTATAAAAAAATATATTTTTTTATAAAAAAAATATACTTTTTTTATAAAAAAAAGGGCTTGCCATCTGGGGCCCTTGGTGGCCTCCGGGCCCCTAAAAAAAAAAAACAGGTGTAATGCCTGTACCCCCCTGATGGCGGCCCTGATTACGACTGTTGCTCACTTAAGGTTATCCCTTTTTTATTATATTACTTTAGGGAATGTTGTCCCATTAGAACTTACCCACCAACCCATTGGGTCAGTTAACAACATATTAGTGACAGCACCATCACCCCCAATACCTCTTTATTATCATCCTAATGCTGGCTACATGCTATACATTTTTTATACAATTTTCTTGTACAACTTTATCAAAACCATATAATGCTAGGTCAAACATAAACACTTTCGAATAGTATGCAATCAGGCAGGCCCTTGCACTACATTGTTGAAGGTAAATTGAAAAAGCAAATTGAACAATAAAAATGGTATAATGTGTATCAAGCTTTAGTCATGCCACTGATGCATCTTGCCCTCATCCAATGGGACTAATCATAGAGGCCCTTTATGGTTAAGCCCCGGTACAAGCTTATCTGGTGGAGAGAGATGTAAATGGTCACAGTCTGTGACTCCTCCTAAGTCACGGCTGACGCATTTCGCCCCACCCAACGGCACTTAATCGTAGAGGTCCTCTATGGAAGCATATCAGGGGTGTGGCTTAGGAGGATGAGGCTGTTTACATAACTCTCCACCAGATGAGCTGGCGGCATGCAGTGTCTTCTTGTCTCTATGTTTTTCAATGTTGTCTAGGTTAGGTACTTGACAGCCTGAACCCATTTAATACTATGGGGCACTGGATTTGCTCAGTCGGTGGCTATGTCAGATGGGCAGAAAATTGTTTAGATGCAGGCACTGTTCAGGTATTTTGGCAGCTGGTGGGGCTACAGTAGCTGTCAAAACACAATAGCAGCAGGCAGTGATTTGGCCATCTGTGCTGTGTAGTGTAGATGGAAGAAAAGTTTTTGTTTTCAGATTTGGTTTAATTACCGCAGACAACGCAAATTTGCTTTAATAAAAAAAAAAAATTGAATTACAAGATAGCTGAGGAGCTGCTTGCAAAGCACTAGTACTACAAATTACGAGTTGACAGAGACGAAGCATGTGGACAGGATTTTCCTTATCTGTCTGAATACACAGCCTGAACCTAGGACTCAAGGACAGCCCTGGAGCTATAAAGCTATAAGAGGATATTGTACCTCCTCTGTGCACAGGGTGGGCTCCACCCACAATTTGCAATAATATAATAGGTGTACATTACACCTCTGGGTTCAGGATTCCTCCAGGAACCTCATGGCTGACCTCCTCAATCCATTAATTAATTATACTACCAAAATTAGTGGGTGCTGTAAATTGGCTCCAGCATTGCTCCTAATTCTTCTTGCTGGAGGCTGCCATTTTGCTGAAGCCCCTGAACAACAGTTAATCATAAAGTGCAACTAAACCCATTGATTAAAGTAGTTGTAAACCCTCTGGCAGGTGACACCTACAGGTAAGCCTAGATTAAGGCTTACCTGTAGGTGCTTGCAATATCTCTGAGACCTACACAGTCTCAAAGATATTTGCAATTTCCCCCAGCGAAAACTTCAACAGCGCTGTGCCGTTTCAAGCCGGGGTCATGCCGTGAAAGGCGGCTCCCACGAGACTCCGGACAGTCAGAGAGCCAGAGTTTGTGGCCCCCAGAAGAAGAGGGGTGAAGATGGACTCTCACTCCAGGCCTGGAATACGGTGACATTGCGGGCTTCTACTGCAGGTAGGTGTGACAGAATGGGCTACTATGCGATGCATAGTAGCCCATAATGCTTTACCTTTGCAGGGAAAGAGAGAGGAAGTAAACCCCATCAGCTCATTCGGAGGAAGCTGTACCTGTCTTCCTGGCTTGATGGTTTGCTTTTTCTTCACGACAAAGTGGCCAATCAATTCACTGGCACTAAGGACACCAATAAAGCAGAACTCCAGCCAAGAAATTACAGGATAAAAATTCACAGACAAAATAAAAACAAAATAACAAAACCAACATTTGCTGCAATTGCTATCTCACCTTCTAAGCAAAGATTACCCTTGCAATACTTTTTTCTGCCACTAGATGTCCTCAGTCTGATGGCCAGCATCATTCAACCTGTAGCCTCTGAGTCCAGGTGATCCTGGACTTGCCCCCAGCTTGTAACTGGACAATAAAAGTATAAGTAGCAAAGCCATGAGATAATCACCCTTTCACTCATTGTGTTGCTTCTCTTTTGTTGTCCAGTCACAGGTTGGGGATGGGTCTTGGATACCCCCAAAATGGGTTGAATGATGCAGGCCACCGGATTGAGAACATCTAGGGGTAAAAAACAGTATTGTAGGGGAAATCTCTTAATTGAAGCAAAATAATACAGCAAATCCTGGTTTAGCTATTTAATCTAATTGACTATTGTCTTATTTTTGGAAAAAGCCTTGCTTTAAAGGCTTTAAAGGCCATCACCAGCCAAAACATTTTATTTTATTTTGGATAGATTGCAAATGGTTACAAGCAAATGTCAATCCTGGCATTCCAGGAATATATCTGTTTGTTTAAAGTTTTTAACTTTATGTTACACATAAGACTATATTAAGGCTTACCTGTAGCTAACCAGGATATCTCCTAAACCTGCATGGTTTAGGAGATATTCCCTGTCTCCTGTATGTGCCGATGACATCGGCACATGCGCACTAGAGCAAACTGACGCAATGGCACCTATGTGTGCCGCTGCATCAGTATGCGTGCCGTTTCCAGCACGCATGCGAGGGAGTGACGTCATCATGGCTCACAGCGCCGGAGCCGCAAAACCCGGAAGTAACCCCGGGAGAGATGTCTGCGGCTGGAAGGGGGAGACAAGGACGGCTTCAGGGGGCTTCGATCGAAGGAAAGTAATTCATAATGAGCTAGTAAGACAACTGTTAAGCAGATCAGCTCAGTTTTAGATGCAAATTTGGAGACCTGGGAGAGGGGAGGGGGAAGGGGGGAAGTGTATTGAGCTGAATGAGAGAAATCCTGAAGAGAAATGAACACATGTGCGAATCAGATGTGTATCCCATAGAAGATAATGGGCCTGAATTCGCACCTGAGCCGCACCGCAATGCCTAGAAAACGCACACGTTTTTCGGCAATGCGCAGTGCGAATGCATCGCACATATGTGAACCAGCCTCATTGAAATCAATGTATTTTATAATGTTATGCAAATTGGATGCGGTTTAAGCCGCAACCAATTTGCATAGGTGTGAACCCGGCCTTATTGTCCAGTTACAAGCTGGGGGCAAGTCCAGCATCACCTGGACTCAGAGGCTACAGGTTGAATGATGCTGGCCATCAGACTGAGGACATCTAGTGGCAGAAATAAGTATTGCAGGGGAAATCTCTGCTTTGAAGGTGAGACAGCAATAGCAGCAAAAGTTGGTTTTGTTTTTTTGTTTTTAATTGTCTTGAATTTTTATCCTGTAATTTCTTGGCTGGAGTTTTGCTTTATTGGTGTCCTTAGTGCCAGTGAATTGATTGGCCACTTTGTCGTGAAGGAAGAGCAAACCAATGGAGCCAGGAAGACAGGTACAGCTTCCTCCGAATGAGTCACACCTACAGTAATGACTCATATTTCTCTGTCTGCTGAATGGATTTAGGAACTACTTTCCTCAGCACATGCTTGATGAAACACAAGACTCCAACAACCCGTTCTAAGTTTGCACATTCAGCAACAAGAACATGCCGGCCCGCAGGCGTCACGCCCACAGCAAACTGACGGGTCTCTGTGGCTCACGGCTCCTCTCACAGACTCGCCTTTTAAAAGGATTGTGTTCACTTCTGATCTGGTCTTGTTGAAACTCGAAGGAACCCCTTTTCTCAAAGAATAACAAAACAAGGGATTTTCTAAATACATGGCTTATGGCCAACTGTCGCTAAGAGTGCATTGCTTTTCTGCTTTGCTTCCAATATAAAATGCAGCTTTACCTCAAAGATGAAGCTCAGCTTATCTGTCCTCTCAACCCCTTTACCCCCACATTTTGAACTTTTTGGGGGGCAGATCGGGGACCTGGTTTCGAGTACACCCCCCTTCTTTTCTCAGCAGCCTTCTGAAACACTTCACAGGCAGGTCCCAGGAGATTGCGGCCCAGTCACAAAGTGCAAAGCACTTTGTGGATGCGCAGTAGGACACAGGCTGTGGAGCCGCAAGGCTTCACTGCCAGTTTCCCTTAGTCAAGATGGTGACACCAGCACCTGATATCGGATTAAATAATCGGCTCAGGTGAGGACACCGCTGGATGCCTGGACAGGTAAGTGCCTTAATAGAGTTAGGATCACAGATTACAGGGTGCCTTGGCGCGGCTCTGTGGCTCACGCATGCGTTTGCAAATGCGTGCGGACAAAACCCCTGTTTTTAGCACATACTGTTAGACAGGTTAATTGGTTGTTCTGCGAGCTGGTCGGTAAGTAGGCTTGGTTTTTCCCTGGGCATTCCCCAGGTTTTTTTGTTAAGTGCCTTAATATAATATAAAGTCAGCAGCTACCTTTCAGGGAATCCTTGCTCTTTAGATACATTGTTATGACCGGGTTTTCCGATGGGAAAACTGTGAGGAGAGCTTTTGACCGGGAATCCCGGCTGTGTGTATGCTCTATCGCTGTTTCTCCGATGGGAAAACTGCTGAAATCGGCTGGCCAAAAAAAAAAAAAAGAATCGTCGGGATTCCCGTCTGATTTTTTCCCGGTGGAAAACTGATGTTTTTGGCAGCTTTCCTGTGGGGGAAAAAGACACATACACACGGTCAGGATTCCCGAGGAAAGGTTCTCATCTGAGTTTTCCCGACGGGAAAACCGAACATGTGTAGGGGGGAAAAGTAAAGAGCAGGTTCTCGGTTTTCCCCTCTGGATTTCCGATGGACCTTTTGTGGTCGGGAATCCGGGTCGTGTGTACAGGGCATCATACTAAAATATTTATATGTGCAACACACATCAATCTGCAAGGTGCGATTCTGAATAAATGGCATGTAACCTGCAGTGATGCAGGATGCGGTAATTCTCATTGTAACTGCACCATTTTACAAAGAGATATTGTGCCCTAAGCTCCAATATATTCCTTTTGGGGGGGGGTAGATTTTTTTCGCAGTAATGTGGATAATGGAACATTGCAGAATGCACGCCAGTGGGTGCCTGAAATGAACCACCTCTTGCCTATTGTATGCATTCTGTACTTGTTATTTGCAACTGAAATTTGAGCTGGTTGAGGCGCGTGTCACCGTCTGCCAACACTGCCCATAAGCAGCCAGCCAAAGTGCTGTCTCTAATATCCACAAATTTGCATCAATTCCTACAATTGTATCAGTCATCTACTTGGTGTCATGCAGAATGCTGTTACGGTTGGGAGGCTTGCTGATCTATGTACTGCTTGCTGCGTGGGCTCGTTGCTTTGTAACTTCATAGTTTATCTTTCTATAAATGTGTGGGATCAAAGAGAAACAATCTAGTGAGGTTTAAATGGCATGACGCCTGTTTATTTTCACTTTCAGAGACAGGAGATGTAGAGTTTGGGTGTTTTAGCGGATAAAAGGCCAATCCACCTGCAGGCAGTGTTTCGGTTATAAGTGGAGTCTTGCAGGCTAAGTCATCGGATGCTCTTGAAGAATCCAGCTGTGGGATCCACACCCCAAGCCTCTAATGTATTTTAAAGCTGACCATACACAGACCATGGGTGGCCTCATCAACACCACCCGCATAAACAAACTTTATTTGAGAAACTGAAGAAGTCAGGTGGAAAATAGTAGGATGAACCATGACCACGTCCCGCATTTTGCAGGTCTGTCCCAGGTCCCAAGCACCTTCATTCTAGGACTATACAGTGTCCTGGAATCAGTGGAGGCTGGTGGTATAATGAATACACCATCAGCCACCCCCCCCCCCCCTCGCCCCTGGGTTGTTCGGGTCGGGTCACCCCGGTCAGTCGATGAGCCTTGCACCTACCCCCAGGCAGCACTTCCCTCTGGGCGGCAGCTTCGTCCTCTGCATCTCCTCTGGTTGCCCCACCTCTCCTCCCTCCTCCTCTCTCTTCGTCGGACAGATGACAACCTCGGAGGGGTGGGAGGACGACACATCCTTAGATCTCAGGGGTTCATGCCAGGACTCATAGTCCCTCACTTTTGGGGGGGAGTTGACCTCCCCCAAAAGTGAATGACTACAGGTCAGAGAAAGAACCCCTCAGAGCTGAAAATGTGACCCCCCGCCTCTCAACTAGTGAAGAACTACAGGTTCCAGCATGAACCTGTGAAATATATGGGGTCACATCCTTAGATATCAGGGGCATATGCTGGGACTTGTAGTCTTTCACTTTTGGGGATGTGACCCCCCTCCCCAAAAGTGAAAAACGACAGGTCCCAGCATGAACCTGTGAAATCTATGTAGTCACAAAAAAAAAAGTATGAAAAAAAAATCATATTTTTTCGGTAAGGGGAGGGGGGGGGGGGTGTTTTGGTGGATCCCTGAATGGCAGTTTGGAAATGTGGTCACCCCATCGATGACTGCACTCAGCCATGGATGTCGGCATCTGTAAATGTGTCCATCTACACAGTTTAGTGTTGATGGGGAAATTAAAGCAGGGTTTCGGGCATACATTTTGTTTATTTTTTTTTTGAAGGCTAAAATTAATCACATTAAATAGTCCCTAAAACATATTGATAGCTCCCCAATCATTCCAGAAATCCTTGCAAACACTTGCCTTCAGCTCATGTTGTGGCCGTATCCATCATATGTGTGGGCATATGAAGCCCAGTTCCTTTTTCTTCCTGGTTTTCAGGGAGAGGTGCATGCACAGCAATGCCCAGAGACTGCTGGGAAATGAGTGTCATCATTTCCCAGGAGGCAATGGGGTCTTAGGACAGGAAGTTGACCCACCTAGGACCAGGAACTAGGCAGATTACGAAATCTGCCTAGTAACAGCCAGATTGAAGTGAATAAAACATTTTTTTTTTACATAAAACACAAGCTGTTAATAGAAGGTTCATTTTTAGGGTGGAACTCTGCTTTAAGTGTTTTTCTCTCTTCAGCCTACATATGGCCAGCTTAAAGCCCAACTCTGGAAACTTTAATATTATCCGTTGCGCTTGCACTGCAGTCGTTAATTGCTTGGTTTGTGAAGGGAAGAGGAGAAGCTCTATTACTTACCCGATTCTCAGATCCCCCATGCTCTGAGCAGGGCTATAGACCCGCAATGGTATTGATCAAGGGTTCCCAAACTTTCTAAAAAAAGCACCAGTTAAGTGTCTTTCAGGCTTTAGGGAGGCCTGACTGCGGGAAGTCAGAGAAGAAATAGTACCCCATCTTGGTGTCAGTGGGAGGAATAGTGTCCCATTACTGGTGACAGTGGGAGAAATAGTGGCCCAACGTTGGTGTCAGTAGAAGGAACTGTCTCATTGTTGGTATCAGTGGAAGCAGTGCTTTAAGTGGGCCGGAACGCGGCGGTACTCAGTACCGCCACTTCCAAAAATGGCCCTGGAGAGTACCAGCACCTCTCCGTGCGCCCAGTACGTGGGTTTCCCATACCGGAACGCACTGGCGTAGGGGGGGGGGCTCCTGCACCGGGCGAAAAATTGCAGGGGGGCAAAATCCTGGCGTCCGCGGAATGCGCCGCCGCCGCCACCGCCTTAGGAAAGGCCGCGGCTTTGGCCTAGCTCTGGAGCTTTCGGCCATCTTGGTACACCCGGCGGCGGCGCGCAATGATTTTTTTTTTCAGCCCTTCCGCCTGGTTGGCTGGTGGAACTGTCTGTCTCCCTTGATGTGGGAGTGGCGGGAAACACCAGCCAACTAGGCAGAAGGGCTAAGAAAAAACAGATAACGGCGCAGGAGATTTGCAGGGGCAATGGAGTGGGAGGCGCTGTACCTCTGTGCTGCGCTGATTGGCCTGGAAGTTGGAACATGTGTTTACAGCGCGGCGGCAAGTTTCTCCATCTCCAGCAAGGTAAGCAAAACACTCTCCTGTACCACAGGGGAGAGAGAAAAGGGGGGGGGGGGTCGGTGTAAATCTAAAGGGGTGCACTGCCTAATCCCCACCTATCCACCTCAGAGCCTGTCATTTTAGTAAGACTGCTGGGACTTGTAGTTCTCCATCTTCTCCTGGGGCTCATGGAGATTGGAGAACTACAAGTCCCAGCAGGTTATACATACAATAAGGCTCTGAGGTGGATGGGTGTGGATTGCATGCACCTGAGCCCCAGGAGAAGATGGAGAACTACAAGTTCCAGCAGGTTATAATATAAGGCTCCGAGGTGGATGGATGTCCGGACACCCATCCATCTCGGAGCCTTATATTATAACCTGCTGGGACTTGTAGTTCTCCATCTCCTGGGGCTCAGGTGCATGCGATCCACCATCTATGGGACTACAAGTCCCAGCAGTAAGAAAAACTGAACAAAGATGGTGGATCGCATGCACCTGAGCCCCAGAAGACGATAGAGAACTACAAGTCCCAGCAGGTTATAATATAAAGCTCCGAGGTGGATAGATGTCTGCATTTGATGACATGGCACAGTGGTTGCGTTTGTTGGCATGGCACAGTGGTGACAATTGATGGCACAGTGGCTGCATTTGATGGAATGGCACAGTGGTTGCGTTTGGCATGGCACAGTGGTGACAATTGATGGCACAGTGGCTGCATTTGATGGCATGGCACAGTGGTTGCGTTTGGCATGGCACAGTGGTGACAATTGATGGCACAGTGGTTGCGTTTGTTGGCATGGCACAGTGGTGACAATTGATGGCACAGTGGCTGCATTTGATGGCATGGCACAGTGGTGACAATTGATGACACAGTGGTTGCATTTGATGGCATGGCGCCCTGTGATTGGGTGTATGTGGTCATGCGCTAAAAAACGTTCTGCCCCGGGGGGGGGGGGGGGGCACCGGCGCCTAATAGAGTACCGGCACCTCTTTTGGCACACTTAAAGCACTGAGTGGAAGCAATTGTACCCCGTCATTGCTGCCAGTGGGAGGAATAGTGGCCTGTCGTTGGTGTCATTGGGAGGAACAGTGCCCTATCATTGGTGTTAATAGGAGGAATGGTGCCCCACAGTTGGTGTCATTTACCAACACTGATGTCAGTGTGAGGAATTGTGCCCCACTGTAGATGTCAGTGGAAGAAATAGCGTCCCACTGTTGGTGTCAGTGGAAGGAATTTTCCCCTATTGTTGGAGTCAGTGGGAGAAATTATGCACTATAGTTTGTGTTTTGGGGAGGAATTGTGCCCCATTGTAGGTATCAATGGGAGAAATAGTGCCCCTTTGTTGATGTCATTGGGAGGAATAGTGCCCCATTGTTGGTGTCATTGGGTGGAATTTTGTACTATCATTTGTGTCAATAGGAGAAATTGTGCCTCAGGGAGGCATAAAGGATCGGTTAAGTAAATCTTCTTTTCTGTGCCCCTGGATCTAAAGGATCATATAATCCTTGCAGTGTAGGTGCAGTTAACCAGAATTGGGCTTTAGGTTGCAAAAGTGTGAACCTCCCAGCAGGTCTTCAGACCTAGAATCTGATGCCATAAGAGAATCTGACTTGCTTGGCTCCATTAAGCTGAAAAACAGAACTTAACACCTACAGTTCCTAATTTTGTAAATCTTCTACATGTGCCTGACTGTTAGCGCCAGTATGTATGCTGTTTATATGCCATTAGGACACCCCAGCCTCAATTTTAGGCTCTCTATATTTTTCCTGATCATTTCACCATTGTCCAAGCCCTGAGGAAGGGGAAGTCTTGTACATGGAAATGTGTTTGTTTTGTCTCTTTGTTCTAAAGACAAGTCCTTAATTTTATACGAGATGGAAGTTTTTCTAGGCACTCCTATCCATACAACCAGAAGGTGTTCATCTGCTAAACAATTGGACTATTGTGATCAGAGAGGCAGCAGCCTGGTTCTCTACCAGAAAACCTAGAAATTTGAATCTTTTCTATCACTCATTTTAATTACCTTCTATTCACTTTCACAGCCCATAACACACCTACCAGACACTCTAGGCTTAGTCCATAAATTAGACTTCATGTGACACATCGAGATCTAACCTTGTCAGGTTCAAGTTTGAAAACTGAATTGAACAGGCTGGAGCTGACACACCCAGAAAACTGTCAGAATGCTGGCTGTCCAATGGGGTGACACTGCGCAGTGACTCAGTGAGCAGACAGGGCTTACCGCACTCCTGGGATACAATTGACTCTTGTTTCATTACCTGAATGATGACAGAGAACCTGGCAGAATTTGAATTTTATATCACTATGAGTCAACATTGACCAGTTAGTGATCAACACTCGTCAGCAATGTCTGGCTGTCTGCTGCAGAGGCTTTACGGAAAGCAAAACGGCTAAAACACACACAACAGTGAATCAAATACACGGACTGTTCATCAATCCTCCCTATGTATACTTTATGTGTAAAAAATAAAGTGTATAATGCATGCCTAATACTAGCAACAATTATTTTTTTAACCACTTGATGACCAGCGATGTACCTGGACTTTGAGTGGTTTTTTTTTCAGCCGGCAGTCAGCTTTCTTGTAAAAGCAATCCTAAAGGCTAAATAGCCACTGGATTGCTTTTATAAGCAGCAGAAGGAGCCAATCTTCCCATCCTGCTGTCTTCCACTGGGAGACCCAAGTGTGCAGCCAGCAGGTTCGAGTTGCTTGGAGGCCCAAACAGCTTTCACCATCTCTATGGTAAAGGAAACAATAGAGCAATGGAACATTTTATCACTTCCAGTATCACAGTTGTGAACAAACCCTAAAGCCTCGTACACACGGCCGGGTTTTCCAATGGGAAAACTGCGGGGAGAGCTTTTGGTCAGGAATCCCAGCCATGTGTATGCTCCTCACAGTTTTTCCGAAGGAAAAGAGAACCTGCGGGATTCCCGGCTGACTTTTTCCTGGCAGTTTTTGGCAGTTTTCCTATGGGAAAAACTGCGATGGAGCATATACAGTATGGTCGGGATTCCCGACCAAAGCTCTCATCAGAGTTTTCCCAATGGGAAAACCTCTCGTGTGTGTACGGGGGAAAAGTTACCGAGCAGGTTCTCAGGAAACCTCTCGTGTGTACGGAGGAAAAGTTACTGAGCAGGTTCTCGGTCCCCCCCCGGAATTTCCGACTGATCCTTTCCCGTCTGGAATCCCAGTCATGTGTACGAGGCATTAGTGGAATGAAAAAACATTGGGCCAGATCCACAAAGAATTACGTAATTTCAAATTCCTGCCGGCGTATCTTTGTTTTGTATCCACAAAACAAGATACGCCGTAATTCCGCTAAGATACGAATGGCGTAACGTTATTACACTGTCGTATCTTAGTTGCATACTTACGCTGGACGCTAGGGGCGCTTCCGTCGTTTTTCCATGTTGAATATGCAAATGAGCGAGTTACGGCAATTCACGAACGTACGAGTGGCCGGCGCATTCCTTTTACGCCATTTGCGTAAGCGTATGTCCGGTGTAAAGTTACCCTTGCTATATAGAGGCGTACACCATGTTAAGTATGGACGTCGGGCCAGCGTCAAATTTTCCGTCGTTCACGTCGTTTGCGTAAACCGTTCGCAAATATGGCTTTGCGTAAGTTACGTTTGCGTCATTTTCATTGACTATTTGCGACGTGATTTCACGCATGCGCACTGGGATACGTCCACGGCTGGCGCATGAGCAGTTAAAAAAAAGTCATTTACGTCGGGTCACGATTCATTTAAATAAAACTTGAATTAGACGCGCGTACGCCGGCCCATTTACGCTACGCCGCCGTAAGTTAGGACGCAAGTGCTTTGTAAATACGGCACTTGCCATTCAAACTTACGGCGGCGTAGCGTAAATGATATTCGCTACGCCCGCCAGAAACTTAAGCTGGGCTTCGTGGATCTGGCCCATTGTATTTAATTATCTTGGTATGATCCAAAGCTTTTAAGGGCAGAGGAGATATCTGGGGGTCTAGACCACAGATCTGTATCCTCTCCCAGCTCAGAGGGGTTTCATAGTATATATTCCTTGTAATAACAATAAAAGTGAATTAAAAAAAAAAAAAATGAAAGTGGCGATGTAAAAAAAAAATGTAAAGTTCTCCCATCCCCCTGTGCTTGTGCGCCAAGACGAACGCATGCGTCCTTCCCGCATACATGCAAACAGCACAATTGTGGGGGGGGGTAATTCTAGCAGCAGACCTCCTATGTAAATCTAAAGTGGTAACCTGAAAAGGCTTTTAAAGTGTCACCTATGCAAATTCAAATTTAGATTGTCGCTGTTGCATAAGTGTGCGCAATTTTGTAGAATTACATGTTTGGTATCTATTTAGTCTGTGTAACATCATCTTTTATATTTTACCCAATAATTGGGTATTATATTGTGTTTTTGTGAATTAAAATAAAAAAAATGCATTTGAAAAACCACTGCACAAATACCATGTGAGATAAATTGCAACAACTTTGCTTTGAAATAAATATATATATATATATATATATATATATATATATATATATATATATATATATATATATATATATATATATATATATATATATGTTTGGTGGTTCTGGGTAATTTTCGAGCAAAAAATGCAGTTTGTAAACAAAAAGTATCAGTAAAGGTATGTCCTTCAAGTGGTAAAATATGCGTATGTATTGATTTAAGGGACCTTAGACTGTAAGCTCCTTTAGGGCAGGGAGTGACGTGAATGTACAATATATATGTAAAGCGCTGTGTAAATTATTGGCGTTGAACTGTATACATACAGTTAATAAATAAATACCTGTCCCTATGGCACCCAGCACTTGGTAAGATGACACTATTGTGTAATGCTGAACACTGAAAAAAGTAAAAAAAAAAAAATTGCAAGCAATTTCTTTATTGAAGAAAGGACGTGCTATATCTTTTTTGCCTGTTGGCGATCTTCTTTAGAATAATCAATCACAGCTCAGTGCGCATTCTTGACACACCTTGGAGCCAGAATGAATAAACAGTTATGCACATGTACGGGAGTTACATCCTTTCCCTGCCATCCTAAGGCTTAATGTACACAGACGCTTTGAAACCTCTCCTAAAGGATTTCATTTGACAGATAGTTACCGGCGATTAGCCGCGTTTAGCAGCATTTTTTTTTTTTTAACAGTCAAAAATGTATCTCTATTAGAAACGCCTGTAAACGAAACGCAGCTAAATGAGCGAGTTAAAATGCATCTAAACTCAACCGCCTAGAAACGACTATAAACGACCCTGTGTACATGTATTGATAAGATAACAGAGGAGAGTTCAGGAGCAGCTGAAAAAAACACCTAACTGCTCCTAAACATCTGTTTACCAGCAGCAGTGTACATGAGGCCTAATAAAGATGGCGGTGGATCTCAAAATGGGAAAAAAACTGAGATGTCAGAACCTGGCGAAGAGGAGTATAGGGCTGCTTGAAGTACATGTAAACCCTAATGTCTTGTACACGCGACCGGTTTTCACGACGAGAAAACTGACAATTTTTTATATTGGTCGTGAAAATTGGTCATGTGTATGCTCCCTAGCAGTTTTCTGAACAAAAAAACTGCCCGCAATTTTTTTTAACCACTTCCTTACTGGGCACATATACCCCCCTCCTGCCCAGGTGAAATTTCAGCTTCCGGCACTGCGTCGCTTTAACTGACAATTGCGCGGTCAGGCAACGTGGCTCCCAAACAAAATTGACGTCCTTTTTTCCCCAAGTAGAGCTTTCTTTTGGTGGTATTTGATCACCTCTGTGGTTTTTATTTTTTGCGCTATAAACAAAAAAGAGCGACAATTTTGAAAAAAAATACAATATTTTTTACTTGTTGCTATATTATAGCCCGATTAAAAAAACAAAAAAACATTTATTTTTTTTCAGTCTAGGCCGATACGTATTCTACATATTTTTGGTTAAAAAAAAATCGCAATAAGCGACTGGTTTGCGCAAAAGTTATAGCGCCTACAAAATAGGGGACAGAATATTTTTTTTTATTATTTTTTTTTACTAGTAATGGCGGCGATCTGCGATTTTTATTGGGACTGCGAAATTTTGGCGGACACATCGGACACTTTTGACACATTTTTGGCACCATTCAGATTTATACTGTGATCAGTGGTATAAATATGCACTAATTACTGTATAAATGTGACTGGCATTGAAGGGGTTAACACTAGGGGGTGAGGAAGGGGTTAAATGTGTACCCTGCATAGTGTTCTAACTGTAGGTGGAGGGTTGTGACTGGGGAAGGTGACCGATCTGTGTCCCTATGTACAAGGAACACAGATCGGTCTCCTCTTTCCCTGAAGCCCCGTACACACGGCCGAGGTTCTCGGCAGAAACCAGCGAGAATCTCGCTGGGAGCCGCATTTTGCCGAGAACCTCGGCCGTGTGTACGCTCTCGGCGAGCCCCACCCGTCGGGAAACCCGTCGAGCAAATGGAGAGCAGGTTCTCTATTTGCTCGACGGCCCGTCGGGATGAATGGCTGGTTGCCTTTCCCGACGGGCGGGTCGCCGAATCTGACGGCCGGCAGAGAACCTCGACGGGCGGAACGATGTGTTCCGCCGGTCGAGGTTCTCTGCCTTGTGTACAGGGCCTCACAGTAACAGGACACAGCCAGCTGTCCGGGGGAATCCCAGACAGGTGGTAACCCTACACAGGAGTCCTGTGAGTATTTGGCTCTGTTCCAGGGCCGAATTCAGGCAAAAATTGAGGTCTGATTGGTTCCTGAAATGCAGAACAGGGACGCACCTGTTGGAGGTGTGAACCCAGCCTGATGCCGCGTACACACGATAATTTTTCGGCTTGTAAAAAACAAAGACCTGCATTTTTCTGCACTTAAACGCAAGTCTCTGCAAGGGCACACAGAAAAGTGTTGCGTTCTATGCAAGTGTGAACAAGCCTTTTATTGTTGCAAAGTTTTTTTCCCTTGTCTCACCTCTGTAGTAAGAATGATGTTTCTTGCTGATTAACAACTTCCTAATCCTCCCTTGGTGCCTGCAGAGCGCAATAAATTTTCTTTTACCTAACCCAAAGAAGTGACTTTTTATTTTATTTTTTACACGCCTAACCACAAACCTTTATTTACAGGGTCAAAAAGTTAGTTCAACTATAAATGAGCAGCCCAGAGCAGCTTTAAAACATAGTCCTGACCTAGGCCTCCTTAAATACGCAATTAGTGCATATCATAAACTCATACCAGTTCTCATCCAGTGGAAGCTTAAAGTTTAAATTTGACAAAAAAAAAATGTTTTAGTTATAAATAACAAACATGTTATTCTTACCTGCTTTGTGCAGTGGTTTTGCACAGAGCAGCCCAGATCCTCCTCTCCTCCGGTCCCTCTTCTGTGATCCTGGCACTTTCCTCCTGTTGAGTGCACCCACAACAAGCAGCTTGCAATGGGGGCACCCGAGCCGAGCCAGAGTTCCCTGTGTCCATTCAGACATGGAGCCACAGCCTGGCCCCATCCCCTCTCTATCCTCATTGGCTGACTGACTTTGATTGACAGCAGCGGGAACCAATGACGCTGCGTTGCTGTCTCAGCCAATGAGGAGAGAAATCGCGGAGAAATCTTAGCCGGCGATACTGTGCACCATAAGAACGATCATAGCGGCAGTTCCGCCGTTTGATCGTTCTTATAGGGGATGGGAGGGGACATCCGGGCGCGATGTTATGACGTCACGCCCGGGTACTGGAAACTAAACAAAGCCGCAATCGCGGCTAAAAGCATGAGATCCGTGAATTATTTTTCACAATCTCATGCTTTCCATCCTGAAGAGAGATGTGGGGTCTTATTGACCCCGCATCTCTCCATAAAGAGTACCTGTCACTAACCATTCTTATTACAAGGGATGTTTACATTCCTTGTAATAGGAATAAAAGTGATCAAAAAAAAACGTGTAAAAATAAAATAAATTGTGGGTGGTGGCAAGGCGCCGCTTTCTGTCTCCTGGCAGGTGGTCCCCCTTTACCCCGTTGTGGGGAAACCCTAATCTGGGGCATTTTCGTTCCCTCCCGGACCCGCAGTTGTGGGCACGCTGGGGAATTAAACTCCTGAAGGACATTGTCCATAATGGGTCATTGCTCCCCTTCTCGGCCCTATCCAGTCATTTTGGGCTTTTCCGCTACTAACAGCTGCGGCATACTTTCCGAGCCCAGTACCCTACACCTCCTGTTCTTCAGGCTGATGTGGTTGAGGACTTGTTGGCCCAAAGCTCCCTGAAGAAGGCTCTGTCCTCGCTGTACCCGACGATCCTTAGTAAAGACTCCCCTAAGCTGGATGCCCTGTGGAGGAAGTGGGAGGTGGATATCCCATCCCTAGACAGAGAGGCGTGGGAGGAATGTTTTGAGGACAGTTATAAATTGGTGGTCTCCTCTAGGGATAAACTGATACAGGCTAAGTTCTTGCACAGGGTATATTTTACTCCTCAGAGACTGCATGGGATTTACCCGCAGCGTTCTCCTAATTGTCCGTGATGCCGCACTTCAGAGGGTTCCTATTTACATATGTTTTGGACCTGCCCCAAGTTGTCTACCTTCTGGTCGGCAGTGTTTGAGACCATTAATGTCAGACTCCACCTGAATCTCCCGATCTCCCCGGAGCTGGCACTGCTGGGGGTACAGGACGATGAGCAGAGGCCTAGATGTACTAAATTACTAATGTCCTTGTTGTTTTTCTATGCTAAAAAGGCGATTTTGTTCAAATGGACCTCTGAGGCTCCCCCTACGTTGGGTGCATGGATGGATGTGGTTAATGCTGTTCTCCCTCTGTATAGAATGACTTACATGAACAGGGGTTTTCCCCTGAAATTTGAACGTTTATGGGGACCGTGGATTAACCCTTTTTGAGCCTATCTGCCCTGTTGAGCGGATCTCCCGTGCTGACCTCCCCCCCCCTTTTTTTTTTCTTCTCTTCTTCCCCCCCTCCCTTCTCCTAACACATTCTTCTACTTCCGGGTTACGCTCAGTGGGTTCAGTGTGCCCTGTCGGGTGTTTGTCGTCCCTATATTTATGTTCTGTATGTCCATTCTGCTGTTTCATACATGCTAGTGTTGTGGCGGCTACTTTTTCTGCACTATGTACTGAACCACTTAATAAAGACCAACCTTGTTGTTAAAAAAAAATAAAAAAAATAAAGTAAAATAAAAAATAAAATAATAAAAAATGTTTTTTAAACGCACCTATCCCCGGTAGCTTGTGCTCAGAAGCGAACACACACGAAAGTCCCGCCCACATATGTAAACGCCGTTCAAACCACACATGTGAGGTATCGCCAGGTGCGTTCAAGTGCCAGCAACAATTCTAGCACTAGACCTCCTCTGTAACTCTAAACTGGTAACCTGTAAAAAATAATTAAGCAACGCCTATGGAGATTTTTAAGTACTAAAGTTTGGCGCCATTCCATGAGTGTGCGCAATTTTAAAGCATGACATGTTAGGTATCTTTTTAACGGCGTAACTTCATCTTTCACATTATATACAAAAAATGGGCTAACTTTACTGTTTTGTTATTTTTTAATTCATGCAACCATTTCTTTCCCCAAAAAAGGCGTTTGAAAAATATCGCAAATACCGTGCGAGATAAAAAGTTGCAATGACCGCCATTTTATTCCCTAGGGTGTCTGCTAAAAAAAAAAATATATATATATATATATATATATATATATATATATATATATATATATATATATATATATATATATATATATATATATAGTGTTTGGGGGATCTGAGTGATTTTCAAACAAGATTTACATTTTTACATTTTTTTTGCATGTAGGAGAGAAGTGCCAAAATAGGCTCGGTATGGAAGTGGTTAAATCAATTCTAACTGCTTTTTAGTTTGTTAAACTCCTATTATAAACAATTGCCACTTTTTAAATAAAGTATTTCATTTATTTTTTTATCCTTTATTGCATCTAAGGCCGCGTACACACGATCAAATTTATCTGCTGAAACTGGTCCGACGGACCGTTTCAGCTGACATCTCCGATCGTGTGTACGGGCTAGCGGACATGTTTTCCCATCGGACAAATTTCAAAGCATGCTTTGAAATTTGTCCGCCGGAGACATGTCCGTCGGATATGTTCGCTGGTTAGTACATTAACCAGCGGGCAGAACTGTCCGCGCATGCGTCCTCAGCCCGTGTCCTCAGCCTGAGGGGATTTTCGTCCGATGGTGTGTACACGCCATCGGACCAAAATCCGATGAGACATGTCCGCTGGAAACATTCCGTCGGACATGTTTGAGCGGACATGTTTCATCGTGTGTACGCGGCCTCAGTGCTGCTAATCTCCTGCAGCCTCTCTTCTTATTTACATTTCTCAGTATATGTGCTGATGGTGACAAGCGTGGACCATGCCTGCATAACGTGTGAAAAACTACAATCGGAAACCAACATGACAGGGTGACAACGCAGGAGCACAATTGGGAGACAGGGACATAGTGTTGTCACCATATAACAGGAAGTGCTTGAACAAAGAAAGGCCTTCTAAGCAGGATCGCCAAGGATTATTGTAACAAAAGCTGCAGATTTAAAAATATTGAAAAAACATTTTTAAATAACATTAAAATGTCAGGGCTTAGAAGAGATGGTAGTGTCTGGGCTTACAAATACAATTTGGCAATCAAGCTTATCATAAACCTTCTGGTGCCAAATATGCAGCCTATCAGCGGGTGGGCATTGGCGCAGAGGGGCCGCACGCAAATCGTTAAAACTAAAACATAAGCGGGACGCTTGTTCCCATTACGTGAAACTGTGAATGCAGCCTTAAACTTTCAACTCCAAATTTTCCACACCAACCGGCACAACAATATATAATAAGTCCTCTGAAGATTGCACAAAGCTGCTATTTAGGATTAGAAAGGTTAATAAAAAAACACAAATCCTAAAAAACATCATCCTGAATGAACAATAAAACTATTGGTAGTGATCCTATCTCCAAATTATATTTACCCCAAAATCTTTAAATTGTTTTACAAGTGTTTTTCACCCTAGTAATATAAAATGTTTCCTAACTTTAATGATTTTAAAAGCTAATTACACTTAATTATTTTGAATGCTATGATTTAATGGATACTATGATACTGCAATAAAAATAAGTCATAACTTGCAGAATGGTTACAAGCCGTTCCCCACACTGGCCTATCTGTGAGATGTAATAATTGTAATTTGATGACCTCATCAGATTTGAAGCTGATGAGGATCTTCATTAAAAATAAATCCACCTCTGAATATTTCACAAAGCTTGTTGACAACTCAGATACATTGATCTGTGTCACTTAGCTTCAGTTTTACAAACATCCTGTGAATTAATAATGACACTTAGAAAACAATGAAACTGTACAGGGGTGTGACTACGGAACATGGGGCTTCATAGCACAATTCTGGTGGGTCCTCTGCAGTGGCGGCCCGTCCATACTGGGCGCAGAGACTCCGCCGCCAAATCCATGCATCCGGCCCCAAATCTACATGCAGGGCGCCGGACGCATGGATTCCAATGAGATTTTTTTTCTTTAGTAGCATGTGATTAGAGCCAGAGGCTCTAACTGGCTTTAAAAAGCATGGGCTTAGGGGCACAGTGCACTGCGCCCTGAGCCCACCCAGTTGTGTGGCAATAGCAAATTATTATTCGCTATTGTCTTCCTTATTCTTCTCTCTGCCAATGAGAAAGCAGGTTCTGAGACCTGATTGGCTGTGAGGAGAAGCGATCGTATTGGCCACCAAGAAGGAAGAGAAGACGCAGGGGAAACCGCCATAGAGCCGAGGAGGAGGAAGCGCTGCTCGCAACCTGGATGGGGTAAGTGCGGGGCTGGTGAGCTGACAATTAATCAACAGGGGGGAGGAAGCGACCGAGGGGCGTGGCGGGCGGTTTGCCCCCCCCCCAAAAAAATGGAACACCAGCCGCCATTGGTCCCCTAGCTAAGGCTGATTTTTTTTTCAGGTTCAACAAAAAATTGAAATTTCCCCATCCACACATTCAATGTAGATGGTGGAATCCCTCCCGTTGAGCTATTGTACTCTTACAGTGGATGAACATTCCACCAAAACTGGCAGCACTGATCAATCAGGAAAACCATACAAGTCGATCGGTAGATGTGTCATTTATCTTAATATAAATGATACCATAATCAAGGACAGGCAGCATGAGAACTTCTCCATCCTGAAAACCCCTAGTAGTTATCCCCCTAATAGGTAACTTGCGTTTAAATATGTAAGTGCATTGCCTTACATTTTTCAATGTTAAACTTAATTTGCCATGCAGTAGCCCACTCCATTAATTTATGCCGGTCCTCTTGTAAAGTTTCTATATCCTGTTGTGTTGTGCCGGTTCACACTACCGTGACTTGGGATCCGACTTGTGTCGCCCCAAGTCACGCAACATGAGAAATTCAATTGAAGTGAATGAGAGCAGTCTTAATGTACACTACTGAAGTTGCTCCGACATTAGAAAGGGTTCATGTACTACTTCAAGGCGACTTCTAGGGCAACTTGTAGGCAAATTGTACCCATTGATTTCAATGGAAGTCGCCTCCAAAGTCGGATCTCCATCTATACTGAAGCAACTTTACAGGAAGAGAAAATAGTTTACTCCCTCCCACAGAGCTGATTATTCTGTGATTGGCCACAGCCAAAGTCACCTGTCCTGCAGGCAACTTTACGTTGTGTTGTAAGTTGCTCCAAGTCACGCTGAAGTTGCCTTGCAAAGTTGCGCTGTAAGTAGGGTGACCACATTTCCAAACTGCCATTCAGGGACACACCCCTCTCTCACCTAACCCCAAAATAGATGAGGGGGGGAAATGTAGTCTTTTGGTTGATGGGGAATTTGGCGGTGGGTCATTTGTCAGGTGATTGTGCCACTTGCCACCAGATGCAGTGCCGCTTGCCACCCATAGCCTGCCACCAGATGCAGTGCTGCTGTCACTACCTCTGCATGAGCCACGTGTGTAGAAGGAAAGGAGTGGCGTCACAATCTGGAGAATGAAGATCACACCAGTCCTTACTGCTCGCCGCTGGGTGCCATAGAAGGAGGAGGTGCCTGTCATGGTCTTACCTCTTTGCAGGCTTCTCAATACTGACATGTGCTAGCAGCCATCTTGCTTCATGGGGTTCTTGTAACCTGCCACACCCTGCGGCTCCTCCTTCCCACAAGGAGGAGCTGGCTGCTCAGCATATATATAGACGGCAGCTGCAGCATTTCCTCGCTTGGGCCTTTTGTCTGATACCCCTTCTGTGATCGTGCTGCTTGCTCTTGGTCACCGACCCGGCTCTTACGGACGTTCCTTCTGGTTCCTGATTCCCGGCTTTGTTTCACGACTTCTCTGGCTACAGACTCTGGTTTGGCTGACTCTCATCCCTGGCTATCGACCCTGGCACTGGTGGACGACTCTTCTGGCTGTTTTGATAGTCAGTTTGGACTTTGACCTTGCTGTTTGGTTTTCAATAAAACCTTCATATTCATTTATCTGTTTATGTACGTCTGATTCATGCTTCCATGACAGTGCCAAGGTGGGTGGGAACAGCAGTGCTGCACTAGGCGCAGGCCTCGCTCCTGGCCTCACTGTCTGAGAGCAAATTGTCACTGCTTGCAAGATGCCAGGCTGCGCTGGCACTAGCAACTAGTTCTGGAAATTTAATTAGTAAGGGGTGGCTGTGTCCTCGATTTCATTCCGGGACATTGCATTGTCCCAGAATGAAGGACCTGGGACAGACATGTCAATTGCGGGACAGTCCCTGGCAATCCGGGACACGTGGGCACCCTAGCTGTAAGTCAGGTTGCCCCTGTGTGAACCGGCACTAAGATTGACCCTCTGTATCATTTATAAATAAATTAAACAGAATCGGTCCCAGGACAGAACCTTCGGGTACCCCACTAACCACTCTAGACCATTCTGAGTATACGTTATTTATCACAACCCTTTGGACACATCCCGTAGCCAGTTTTCTATCCAAGAACAGACCTTATGGTCCATGCCTACAGACCTCAACTTGTAGATTAAGCGTTTGTGGGGGAATGTATCAAATGCTTTAGCAAAATCCAGAAACACCACAATTATATTTTATAATATTACAAATTTTTTATTGATCTTGCACATGCTCTATATCCCTAATACAAACTTCTATAGAAACTCCTAAAGTCCTGAATTTCTATACAGGAAACTTTACCGCATCCCTAATGGGGCCCCCTACCTACCCTGGACCCCATAGCAGCTGTCTGGGTGGGCTTCTATGGCTATTGTTACATCACCAAAACTGTGAGAAAAGACAGAAAGTCAGTTCATGTTTATATTTGAAGTTCTAAATGTTTCCCCATGACCCCTTGCAGCCCGACTAAGCAGGGATTCCTTTGCAGGACTGCATTCTCTTGCCAGTCGGAAATCATTTTTCCTAACACACAAGTCTCTATATAAAAATGCTTCCTGTGGAAATATTATGGCAAATTTGCCTAGCAGGGGTACTTATGAGAGGTACAAGGGGTACGCCTGCTTGACAAATTTTGGTGGACCTATCCGTAAGTTCACAAGTCTGCATGAAGAAATTTCTGATATGTCACAATATATAGCAACAGTATCATTTCTTTTTATTTAGACTCTATCCTTAAAAAGCTATCCTTGAGCTCCAGACAATGACTTTGCCAAGGCTGAGATCATGTCATCAGTCTGCTGCAGGCAGGAGGAAGCATTTCCTCAGTCACCTCACCTCCAGTGATCAGACTGCAACATTGTAACTTTTTACCAGGCTGCAGCAGGGTGTGATCCATGTTAAAGCGGAGTTCCACCCAAAAATGGAACTTCCGCTTAACCCACTCCTCACCCCCTTACATGCCACATTTGGTATGTATTTTTTTTGGGGGGGGGAGTGGGGGCTTCAGGAGGAGTGGGACTTCCTGTCCCACTTCCTTCTTCCGCCGAGGGACTGAAAAGGCGATTAAGCTTAATCGCCTTTTGCAGCCCCTCCCTGTAGGCTATCGTCTAGGACACGTGACAGGTCCTAGGCGATAGCCTGTCCAATCGAATAGCGCAGCGCCGAGCGGCGCCGCTCGCGCATGCGCAGTGCCACTCGCGCATGCACAGTGGGTGCCCGGCCGTGAAGCCAAAGGCTGTCACGGCCGGGTGCCCACAGTAGCAATGAGGATGCCTGCCAAAGAAGGGGGAGAGGAGCGGAGCCCCGGCCGGCGCGTCGCTGGAACACTGGAGCAGGTAAGTGTATGTTTATTAAAAGCCAGCAGCTACACTTTTTGTAGCTGCTGACTTTTAATAAACATAAATTTTGGCTGGAACACCCCTTTAAACATTTATGAACACCAAGATTTACATAATTGTGTCATGTGTGAGGCAGCATCCCAGTCCAAGAAATAGATGGTAGCCTTCTAGATTGTAAGCTCTAACGAGCAGGGCCCTCTGATCCCTCCTGTATTTATTTGTATTGTGACTGTAATGTCTTCCCTGATGTAAAGCTGTTGGCGCTATATAAATCCTGTATAATAATAGCTCCAGATTAGA
The DNA here is from genome assembly GCA_029574335.1 of Rana kukunoris. Lineage (NCBI taxonomy): Eukaryota > Metazoa > Chordata > Amphibia > Anura > Ranidae > Rana > Rana kukunoris. The sequence goes on from CM056051.1 coordinate 428,339,495, forward strand.
AAAATTTACTTTGGACTTCTGGAGACAAAAGCAGATGAAGGCACTGTCAGGGGGAGTACTGAGATCTTGGAGTGGTAATAAATACCTGGAATTGTTACAGGGAAAGATATACTTATAAAAAAAAAAATCTATATGATGCTAGGTCTACAACAACACCAGGCAAAACATGTTTTTTGTTTGTTTTAGAGTGGGGAAAGTGAAAAGCCTCTGTCAGGTGTTTACTGGAGGGATGTCCCCTAATGTCAGAACAGGAGGTGGTGGGTGACTCCAGCAGGGACTCATTTTCAATAAATAGCGAGAGTGAGGTTTACACTCTCTGACCATGTCTTTTATTGTTGTCTGTGTTGGTGACAACTGCTCCCTCATTTCTTGTCTTGGTGTCACAAGGACAGGAAGTGAAGAAAATTCTCCCCAGTGAGGTTACAGACTGAAATGAGAACCTGACAGACCCTTCCCCTTTCTATCAAAGTTAGAAAAAAATAGTAGTTTGAACATTCAGCACATAATAAGTGGTATGTAAGGCTGGGTTCACACTTGAATGCGAGTTTCCCCGTCTCTAATTTGCATAGCAGGAGATTGTGGCGTGTCCAGGGAGGAAATTTAGGCTGAAATCGGACCCGAAACGGTGAATGGAGACGCACCGGATTCCTGCTGTGAGCCGCTGCGTGTTCCAGTGTGAATCCAGCCTTCAGCAAACTGGTTTAGTTAGATATTGTTGCATAAGGACATTTTGTTTTGAAAGTTCTAAAATAAATGTAACTGATATGAGTAGTCAATGTAATAATATATAAAGTAGCACTATTGTGTAACTATTTATGTACCAATACCTTAAATGTGCTCTGTACACCTTATAAATAGATATTTAAATAACAAAGAACAAATAATAATAGGCAGCACACATAATAACAATGGCCCGGATTCACAAAGCACTTACGCCGACGTATCCCCAGATACGCCGCGTAAGTACAAATATGCGCCATCGTATCTGTGCGCCAGACCCACAAACTAAGATATGCCTAAAAACAGACTTCATCCCACCGACGTAACTTGCCTACGCTGGCGTAGAGTGAGCGCATATATACGCTGGACGCATGTGGCGCTCCCATTGATTTTCTATTAAAATATGCAAATGAGGGAAATACGGCAATTCAAGAACGTACTTGCGCCCGGCGCATGATATACGCGATTTGCGTAAGTTTTACATCCGGCGTAAAGTTTTTCTCCATAGATGAGGCGCAACCCATGCAAAGGTATGGATCAGGGAACACAAGCCTACGTATTGTACGTTGGGCGTAGGTTACGTTAACGGCGTATACAGTGATCCGTCGTATCTTAGGCAGTTGTTCCGACGTGGTTGTGCGCATGCGCACGGGGATACGTCCACATCTCAACGCATGCGCAGTTCATTTTAAGTACTTGTCTGGCGCCCGGCCCATCATTTGCATGGGGTCACGCTTCATTAGCATGGATCACGCCCACTTCCAGCCCATTTCCACCTACTTCCACTTACGCCAGCCTGCGCCTTTGAAATGTACGCTACGCCAGCGCAGAGTTGGGAGCAATAGCTTGCTGAATTCAGTGCATGCCTCTCCGCGCTGCGCCAGCTTAAATATGTGCCCATCTCTGTGAATTCGGGCCAATGTGTACAAAAAACAAATGTGTAAATCAAACGAAATAAAACATGAAACAGTAGTCCAGCGGTTTTATTGATTATTTAACATTGCACATAGAGATACGAACTATTGTTTCGCGTTTTATTTTGTTTGATTTACACATTTTGTTTTTGTGCTCATTGTTATTATGTGTGCTGCCTATTTTTATTTGTTCTTTGTTATTTAAATATCTATTTATAAGGTGTACAGAACATATTTAAGGTATCGATACATAAATAGTTACACAATAGTGCTACACATTTTTTATTTTATTTTTTGTGTTTTTATTGTGTGTGCTGCCTGTTTGTTATGAACAGTAATAAAAGACTAAACTCCAGACATATTTATTTATTTGATAGAGTGAAAAATAGATCAAATTTCTTTCTAATTTATTTTCCTGATCCCAGTGGGGAGATTCGCTCTCACTTCCTGTCATTGTGACACTTGTACAAAAAAGCAGGAGCATTCATCAGTGGAAAAGTATATGAAATAGTGGGTTAACAAAACACTTAGGGCCAGATTCTGGTACATTTACCATTTACACTACGCCGCCGCAACTTAACAGAGCAAGTGCCGTATTCTCCAAGCACTTGCTCCGTAAGTTGCGGCTGCGTAGTGTAAATGGCGCGGCGTAAGGCCGCGTAATTCAAAGGGGGCGGCTTGTTTTTAAATTAAGCGCGCCCCCGCGTCGATCGAACTGCGCATGCGCCGGCCGCAAAAATAGCCCAGTGCGTATGCTCCAGCTCACGTCGGAAAACGTCATTGAAACCGACGTGAAAACGACGTGATCGTCACTTAGGCAATGCCCTATTCGCGAACGACTTAGTAACCGACGGAAAAAGACGACGCTGACCCGACGCCATACTTAACATGGCAACGACGGAACTTCGTAAACCTACCCCTCATATAGCAGGGGTAGGTTTACGCTTACGGAAATGACGTAATCGACGACGGGGCGGCATAAAAACGTTTGGGAATCGGCGTATTAGGCATAGGCAAATGAGAAATCAACGTAAAGGCCACCTAGCGGCCAGGGAAGTAATTACATCTACGATCCGACGGTGTAAGTGTTTTACACCTGTCGGATCTTCACTGTATCTATGCGTAAGTGATTCTAGGAATCACACGCATAGATACCCAGTAAAAAAAACAGAGATACGATGGTGTTTCCTGCGATACACTGTTGTATCTCTTTTGAGAATCTGGCCCTTAATGTATTAATGACTAACGATCTGCATCTATTTGAGTCTTATATATCTTCCTGGAGTTCAGCTTTAGTAAAAAGTCACACCTGCCACAACCGGCATATAGTATAGTACAGTAGATTATTTTGCATTATAGGATCAAAGTTCCTTCTTGACAACACAAATCAGTAAGCTCATTCTTCCAGGTCACACTCCTGTTGTGCGCTGTAATTATGGTCCATAGCATTAGTTGTAAGTACAGGGCCACTTCCGAATGTTGTATAGTGTTCATCTGTAGCTGTATTCTTCCCAGCAGAAAATAGAATCAGGGAGTTCCCATCAATTTCTATTGTGAACCGCTCTGACCTGCTTTTCTTGAGGTGTTCCTAAGAACTGAGCTTTTATTTTTGGAGTGATGAATATTTCTTGGACCCACCAATCTCTGTTGATGTATTCCAGAAGGTTGTGCTTAGAACCCAATAAATAATGTGGTGCGTGCTCAGTCTCCAGAAGTGTTCCTGATATCCAGCTATGTGTGAGGGATCTCGGTGACTACATTCCTGGACTTAGGTATTGAGGAACCAGTGCTGCGCGAGGGACTTCTGTGCTGCTACTGCCGTGGGAAAAGTTACTATTCATTGCTGTCCTGGAAGTGAGGACATGCAGTATACTGTACCTGCCTAGGAGGGCACACAAGTGAGTTGTTGGCATATCCTTGGCTTACCTGATTCTCTACTGCAACTTTGTAACCTGTTAAAATCGAAATTTAGAGAATCTACCGCTATCCCTGGTTTTAGCAAACCAAGTCAGAATTTATTTGTATACTTGTTCTAGTCTAGTGAAATCAGTTCTGAAGCTAAGTATATAGTATGTTCTTCGGGAGAAGACATTCTCTCTGCATATTTTTCTCAGCTTGGGTTTAGTTCCATTGGAGTGGTTAGAATTCCCATTCAAGAGAATTACCTACACTTCCTGCCCTGAAGACACAACAGAATGTGGATGGGAACAAGTGTCCTCATTGGATGTTTTTCCTTTATCTCCTGCAATGATACCATTTTTGATTTTCCACCACTTTCTGTCCAAAACTGGTCTCCAAGACAGAGAGGGTGTAGATGCGGAATTGTTGCATGCTCTCAGAATTTGGCTTGCATTTGAGGTTCGTTGATGATGCTTCAAACCTCCTTCTAAACTGCCTCCAGATGCTTTTTGAGGTGCGTTTGCATACCCATTGACTTGAGTGAGTGAGTAAGTGAGTAAATAACTTGTATAGAGCTGCAAATGTGAACTAAATCGCCTCAAGGCGCTTATTTCCATCCAGTGTCGTCCCGATTCTTCAGAAGAGGTGGGTCTTATTTTTTTTCCTGAAGGCCCAATGTTTTTTTTCCATTCGGATGTTTGTGGGTAGAGGGTTCCATAGCCGTGGTCCTTGAACTGCAAATCTTCATTCTCCCCTCGATTTGTAGTGGGACTTGGGGATGTGGAGGAGGTTTTAGTTGGTTGATTGGAGAATGCGATTGGGGGTGTAGTGTTTTATTTTCTCGCACAAGTATCGAGGAGCGTTTCCTTGTGTGCACTTGTGGGTGAGACAAAGGGTCATGAATGTGACCCGATCCTTTATGGTTAGCCAAGGAAGGGTCCTCAGGGAAAGGGTGATGGATTCCCAGGGTTTTTTCCCCGTTACCAGTCTGGCTGCCGTGTTCTGGAAGACTTGTAGGCACGAAATCTGACGTTTAGGTAGTCCTATGTAGAGGGAGTTTGCGTAGTTGAGTCGAGAATTGATGATTGTTCCAACTACTACTGCTATGTCCTCTTCTGGGATGAATCTACACAGCAGGCGGAGAAGATGGTGAGATCCGCTGACTACTGATCCTATTTGTGCATCCATCGACATCTCAGAGTCAAAGATAACTCCAAGACTTTTGACTTTGGTGCTCGGGGTAATGGTCTGTCCAAGGATGGTGGGTGGTGTCCCACCACTTGAATGAGTGATAAGCAGAAACCAGATGACCAGTATTTCTTTAGATTCGGTTTTGCTCTACCGTAGAACTTTGCCTTTGCCTTTGCCCCCAGTCCGCCCAACAGACAAACCTCCCCGGCAGAGCTGGAAGCCATATCCAATAGAATACATTCTAGTTCATTGCAACTTGTGTTGATTATTCCTTTGGAATAAAAATATGTTTTAAATTAGATTTCATCAGGTGCTGTCCACTAGTGGTCCAAGGAGCAGAAAAGAGACAGGACAAGTGACACAGACACAAAACTGCATATTCTTATTCTATTCCCCATTTTTACAGTAGATGTGACCCCAGTTATAAAAATATCTATTGGGCGTTGACTTGTAATTACAAGACTTGTCTTGGTAATCCTGCCATAATCCGTGGTGAGCCTACCATAAAGATCATTGATCGGGCATTTCCTTTGATGGGGCATTGCTAAGAGAAAGATGAGACACATGAGACCAAACAATGCAGAAGAGCTAAAGGCCACTTTTGAAGCATCCTTGTCTTCCATAACACCTCAGCAGTACCACAGGCTGATGGCTTCCATGCCACTCCGCATTGAGGCAGTAATTGCTGCAAAAGGGACCCAAACCAAGTACTGAGTACATATTAGAGGTCCGATATTGTTCTATGTACAATCCTTGTTTTATTGATTGCATGTAATATTCTAATGCCGCTTACACACGATCGGTTCGTCTGATGAAAACGGTCCGATGGACCATTTTCATCGGACGAACCGATCGTGTGTGGGCCCCATCGTTTTTTTTTTTTTCCCATCGGTGAAAAAACGTAGAACCTGTTTTAAAATTATCTGATGGTTAAAAAAACGATTAAAAGAAACGATCGTCTGTGGGCAAGTCCATCGGTTAAAAATCCATGCATGCTCAGAATCAAGTCGACGCATGCTCGGAAGCATTGAACTTCATTTTTCTCAGCACGTCGTAGTGTTTTACGTCACCGCGTTGGACACAAACGGATTTTTAACTGATGGTGTGTAGGCAAGACTGATGAAAGTCAGCTTCATCGGATATCTGATGAAAAAATCCATCGGTCCGTTTTCAAAGGATGAATCGATCGCGTGTACTTGGCATAATGAGTCTATTTCATATATTAGTTTCACCTTTTAGGTTGCATTAATGAAATAAATTAACTTTTGCACGATATTCACATTTTTTGAGTTTCACCTGTTTGTCAACTTGAATAATGGAAGTGCCTGATTAATTAATTTGTACCAAAAAGCCAAAGTAGGGGGAGCTTGTGATTTTAATTGGGCATTTCCTAGTAGGTGAGACCAGGGCGGTCTTAATAGCATCATGGGCCCCTGGGCAAAGTAATGCTCTGGGGCCCCTAGAATGGAGACGGTGCAGGTAAATAGACATCAAGTAGTTAGGAGGCACCTTTTGGATGGAGTTCCGCATTAACTACATGAACAATCATTCTGTACAGCAAAGAAACAGTGGGAAAATACTACATAAATAAAGTAACAAAGCTGTCCTTTGCATATAATATATCTGCTAGATTGATGCCTCCCCAGCACTCTGACCCCTACACCCCAGATATCCCCCCATCACTCTCAGTGCTATCACGGGGGCCCCCAATTTCGGTGCAGCATGGGCTCAAGGACTAGCTGCTTTGGGGAACGTGCAGATGCCCCTAATGCAGCTGGGGCCCCTGGGCAGTGCCCAGGTGGGCCCTCTCATTAAGACAGCCCTGGGTGAGACTACTGCCTCCTAAATATTCTCCTGTGTGGTCACCCTGTCATATTCACCTGATGCCTGCCTTCAGGCAATCATGCTGACACACATTTGATAGACATGTACCACTATTGTACGTTGGAGAACCTGTCTTATACAATGATGTGCAGTGCAGCTGATGTTCAAGCAAGATCATGTAGATAGGAAACATGTGGAAGAGGCTAGAGGAGATCAGCAGCACTGAGATAAAAAAAAGGATAAAAAAAAAAAGTTAAAACAGAATTTTATGAAAAAGACTGCAATTGTTTATGATACACTGAGCACAGAACAAGCTAAAAACCATCCTGTTAGGTTTACACCTACTTTATGCTTTTCAGCCATAGAGCAAAACAGGAGTAGGGTGATACTTAGGGTAGGTTCACACCAGGATGACACAGGAACACCCGGGTTCGAATCCGTGCGTCCCCATGCTCTGCGCTTTGACAGCCCATTCATTTGAATAGGATGCAATCTGCACCGAACAAAATTGTGATTGCAATACTTTTAAAAATGCACTTCACCAAATCGCAAGGTACTGCAGTATAATTCAATCTGCGTTTGTGATCTGCATTTTGGGTACCATTAACAATATATTGGCACACACATGCACTTCATAAGGGTAGTGCCTTCATGCATGTTTCCTTCCCTACGTTCTGGTGTTAACCCTCCCTTAGAATAAGTACAGTACATGGTTTTACAAATCCTGTGGCTGGATTCTTTGCATTTGTTGTATTTGTGAATATAGTAGTTTGACAGCTGACACCATTTAAATGTGTTTCCTATCCACCTTATGTAATATTTATCCGGAGTGATGGATGAGGGAGTATTGCCAGCAGTGAAAACTCTCAGACGTTGTTTGTTCTCCATATGACAAATGAGTCTCTTTACCTGGAGTCTGGACGCCTTCCGGAGGATCTGGTCCTGACCGTGCTCCATATGTTTCTCTATATGATAGGGTGGATGTTGACATTCTGCAGATCTCTGTGTACATACAACATTTACTATCATGGAAGCCACCGGTCCTCAGCACCGGTCCTTATTGTTATCCTTTACTCAATGTATTTCCTAAGGCATTTGTGTGAATTTTGTTCTTAAAGTGGTAGTAAAGTCAAGTAAGCCTATAATATGTGTATAAAAATATTTTTGAATTAATATATAGGAGTTACAATTACATATATGTGCGCTGGGAGAGAGGATTGTTTTTAACTGAGGTTGATTGATCGACTTGTATTTTATAAGCCTATAATATGGCTTAATTTTAGGTACAGTGAATATCTCCTAAACTTGCACTGTTTAGAAGATATTCACACTGCATGCACCGGCGCATTTGCTCTGAAGGGACGTCAAATTCACGCGCATGCACAGGAGTGGAGTTATCGTGGCTCAGTCAATCAGATGGCAAGCGCACGGATCTAAAGAGCATGTGCTTCCCAATCCTCTTGTATTGAATGCATTGGAGCAGAACTGTCTCCCTTTACGCTGTAAAGCACTGCAAAAACTTTTGGTGCTATATAATTCCAGGATGTAGCCAGGAGCTTGCTATCTGTTTATTCCTGCAATCAGAGGATGCTGTGTAGCATTGTTTTAGAGGAAGCTAGTTCCCTCTAGTGTTCCAGTGTGGGATGTCCTGTTACTTTCTAAATTGGAAAAAAGACAGAGCAAAGCATCTTGGGACATGTAGTCTATACGAATAGGATTCACCCTCTGGCTGAATTATGTGAAACTACAACTACCAACTGGCTGATGGAGAAGAAAAGACCACTGGGAGGGACTATAAGAGAACATTCTTGGGCTTGGAGCTCTCTTTTGGGATAGGCATGGATCTGCATGCAGGGAATCTGTTCCAGAATGAGCTGCAGCTGTTTTGCTGCCTGCCGTGGAAGATTTACCCAGCAGATATCTGAAAGGACACCTGCGGACAGTTCTTCTTCACTGTCCGGTGGCAGTCTGGAGGCTGCTCCTGTTCCATCCACCCTGCAGGGATATTGAATGTGAGATGAGGTATGGTCAGGGGCGGACTGACAACTCATGGGGCCCCTGGGCAACAGTTGATCATGGGGCCCCCTGTATCCCTCCCCACACTCAAGCTACACCCACACACATCATGGGGGCACACAGCAGGGCCTAGGGGCATGGAGCAGGGCATAGGGCAGAGAGCAGGGTGTGAGGCAGACATCAGGACATGGGGGGCACAGAGAAGGGCATGGGGCAGACATCAGGGCATGGGGGCACAGAGAAGGGCATGGCATAGACATCAGGGCATGGGGTCACAGAGCGGTCACAGAGCGGGGCATGGGGTAGACACCAGGGCATGGGGGCACAGAGCAGACAGCAGGCATGGGGGCTCAGGACACATCCCAGGGCCAAAAGGAGGGAATTGGGCACACAGTGGGACATATAGTAGGGCATTGGGCACACAGTAGGACACATCATGGTGCACACTGTAGAGCACATCACGGGGCACACAGGGGGCAGAGAGAGAGGGAGCAGGGTATGGGGCAGAGAGAGAGAGAGAGCAGGGTATGGGGCAGAGAGAGAGAGAGAGAGAGCAGGGTATGGGGCAGAGAGAGAGGGAGCAGGGTATGGGACAGAGAGAGAGAGAGAGAGAGCAGGGTATGGGGCAGAGAGAGAGAGAGAGCAGGGTATGGGGCAGAGAGAGAGAGAGAACAGGGTATGGGGCAGAGAGAGAGAGAGAGAGCAGGGTATGGGGCAGAGAGAGAGAGGGAGCAGGGTATGGGGCAGAGAGGGAGCAGGGTATGGGGCAGTGTTAGAGCAGGGTATGGGGCAGTGTGAGAACAGGGTATGGGGCAGTGTGAGAGCAGGGTATGGGGCAGTGTGAGAGCAGGGTATGGGGCAGTGTGAGAGTAGGGTATGGGGCAGTGTGAGAGTAGGGTATGGGGCAGTGTGAGAGGAGGGTATGGGGCAGTGTGAGAACAGGGTATGGGGCAGTGTGAGAGGAGGGTATGGGGCAGTGTGAGAGCAGGGTATGGGGCAGTGTGAGAGGAGGGTATGGGGCAGTGTGAGAGGAGGGTATGGGGCAGTGTGAGAGCAGGGTATGGGGCAGTGTGAGAGCAGGGTATGGGGCAGTGTGAGAGCAGGGTATGGGGCAGTGTGAGAGGAGGGTATGGGGCAGTGTGAGAGTAGGGTATGGGGCAGTGTGAGAGGAGGGTATGGGGCAGTGTGAGAGGAGGGTATGGGGCAGTGTGAGAGGAGGGTATGGGGCAGTGTGAGAGGAGGGTATGGGGCAGTGTGAGAGGAGGGTATGGGGCAGTGTGAGAGCAGGGTATGGGGCAGTGTGAGAGCAGGGTATGGGGCAGTGTGAGAGCAGGGTATGGGGCAGTGTGAGAGGAGGGTATGGGGCAGTGTGAGAGCAGGGTATGGGGCAGTGTGAGAGCAGGGTATGGGGCAGTGTGAGAGGAGGGTATGGGGCAGTGTGAGAGGAGGGTATGGGGCAGTGTGAGAGCAGGGTATGGGGCAGTGTGAGAGCAGGGTATGGGGCAGTGTGAGAGCAGGGTATGGGGCAGTGTGAGAGCAGGGTATGGGGCAGTGTGAGAGCAGGGTATGGGGCAGTGTGAGAGCAGGGTATGGGGCAGTGTGAGAGCAGGGTATGGGGCAGTGTGAGAGGAGGGTATGGGGCAGTGTGAGAGCAGGGTATGGGGCAGTGTTCAGGATGCTGGGACACAGCAGGTCAGGACAAGCTTTCCTTCAGATGCAGAGTAGCGCGGGAAGCGGCTGTAAACATACCTCTCGTGATTCGCTCCTCCCTGCCAGCCCCTCCTCTCTGCTCGTCCGTCCGAGGTGATGACAAATAGAAGCACCTGGGGTGGACGGAAGGGGAGGAGGGGCCGGCCGGAGGAGCGAATCACACGAGATCTGTTTACACTGCAGTCTTAGCAGGACACAGTGTTTCAGGACCCGATCTACCCGTCAGCTAGTTGTGATTGACGGGTAGATCGAAGGGGAAGCTCAGCTGTCATGGGGCCCCCTACTGGTCACGGGCCCTCGGTCCGTGCCCGAACTGCCCTATGGTCAGTCCGCCCCTGGGTATGGTGTGGCATGGCGGAGGCCAGAGGTCATCCCTTGAGCCACATTCCTGAGAGATCATCGTCCTCATCGTCATCCTTATCATCATCAATCTCTTCTGTTCCAGTGTGGTGAGTGGCTGGAGCCGCGATGTCGTCACTTCCATGCATGCGCACGAGACTTTCCCCCGGCAAGGTCTGGCGCCTGTCGGGCTTTCAGCCGAGAATCCCCAATGCGCATTGCGCCGACAAAGTCAGCGGCTCATTGCAAGGGGAATATCTCCTTAACCGTACAGGTAAAAGTTAAAAAAATGACTATACAACCACTTTATTGGCCAACTTTAGGTAAACTGTAAACTGTAAACGTCACTAATATGCAGCACTGATGGGCTGCAATAGCTCCCAACTGTCCCTGATTTGGAGGGACTGTCCCTGATTTGGAGAAATGTCCCTCCATTGTCCCTCATTTTGGTCTGATCTCTATAGTTGTATATAAAACACACTTTTTATCTTTCACAAAGTGTTTCCTAATGCTAAACCTTTCATCCAAATTCTAAATTGCTGTATTTGTAAATTTTAAAAGCCAATATAAAGGAAAAGTAGTGGGGGGAAGCTCTTATGGATTTAATTAACCTTTTTTGTTAATTCTCCTTTAAGGGGTGTGGCAGGGGGTGTATCCTATGCCTACATACATTTGCTAGTAGGTGTCCCTTATTCCCATTTTAAAATGTTGGGAGGTATGCAATAGGTGGCACTGATATGCAGCACTGATGGGCACTGATGAGCACTGACAGGCTGTGATTGGCACTCACAGGTGGCACTGATGATGAGGTACTGATGTGTTACTGCTGGGCACTGATTGGCACTGTGGTGGGCACTGATTGGCACTGTGGTGTGTACTGGCAGTATTTATTATTGGGGCACTGATTGGTAGCCGATTGGCAGATCTGAGGGGGCTGTGCTGATAAACAATGTGCTAATTATCAGCACAGACCCCCCCATCTGACAGGGAGAGCTGCTGATCAACTTTCCCTGTCAGCAAGAACCGAGGAATGACATTTACCGGCACTTCCTGGTTCACGTGATGATCAGCTGTGATTGGTCACCGCTGATTACGTGGTAAGAAGCCTCTGACAGACGGTTCTTATCATGATCGGAGATGCAGCATGTCAGACTGACATGCCACACTCGCGATCACCGCCAACATGTTATCCTACTGGACGTCATATGACGCCCAGTCAGGATAACAGAACCACTTCACGGCCGTCATTCTGCATACGGCGGACAGGAGGTGGTTAAATATAGATAGTGACATAACCTTCGAATTGTGTGTACATCTGTTGCTTAATCCTGAATGAATGAAACCTTCTTTATTTAACACCCATGCGGCAAACCCTATTTTACAAGCTACTGATAGTTTTATAAATAGTGATATAACATTTTAATTGTATAGAAATGTTGTTCATAAGTCAGTTGATGATTTAAGGGACAATTGTCACTGCTGTCAGCGGTGTTGTAATAATAGCCATGGCAGCACATAAGGCTTCTGTGGAGGGGGGATATTAGGGAGGCAGTTAGAATAAATAAACTAAAGCTGGCCATACATTGATATACTGAAAAAAATACAAACAGATACATGTGTACAGATGTCTGATCAACAGAAGCTGGTCTAATGACTGGATTTTTTTTATAACAGGCATGCTGGAAAACCAATGGATGCAAGCACTGATCTGTGTGTTCTGGCAGAGGGGGAGTTTCCCTTTCAGAATACAATAGCACAATGGGAGAAAAAAAACTGCCTTTGTGTACCCAGCTTATTTCTGGCCATAGATCTGTTTTTTTAAGCGAGGTGAATGGAGGAATCCTCCTAGCTGCACTATTGTATCCTGACAAGGTCCCCTCCATTGTCAGAATACACTGATTAACACTAGATTGGCTGCAGCTGTTGATCAAATACATTTCTTTCTATCATTCACATTTGACAGAAATTAATCATTAGACCAGCTTCTATCAAGCAGAAACAACCATAGATAAATCTAAATTCATCCTGTCCCTACTAAACTTGTCAAATGTCTATCTACTGTATCTATGGTCAGCTTATAGGAGAAGTGAGCCTGAGCTTGTTTGGCTTTACTTCTTTTGTGGATGACAGGATGGCAGTTCATTCTGCACTCTGGTGACTCGTTTTAAGCAGACAGCGGGTCAAAGCCCGCTATCGGCTGATGTCACAGAGCCAGTCCAGGCTGGAAAAACATTATGACTATATGGTGAGGATCCACCCAGCCGCTGAGAGCCTGAGCCAGTCCCTCACGCCCCCTCCACAGTCCAACATTCCAGTGAGCAGCATGGGGGCAGAGCAGACAGCAGTGACTGACAGCAGCTCTCTGCTTACAGAGCACTGAGAACTGAGCGATCAGCAGTCTTTGAATGTTCAGTTCTCAGTCTCATTGCCAGCGGGGACTGGGTAAGTATTATTTCTAAAATAAATAAATAAACTTCTCTTTTAATGTAGTTGAAAATCCTCAAGTTTCTTCTTTGGTAAAAACTTATAGAACAGCTGAGGTTTGTAGTTCTACAAAATAAAAAAGTTTGTATTAGGAGTATAGCATAATAGTTTGCAAAAGCATTAATATTTTGTCATAATACAAAATATAATTACGGCTATTATTATATTGCTATTATAGTTTTAAAGTGGAGTTCCACCCAAAAATGGAACTTCCGCTTAACCCACTCCTCACCCCCTTACATGCCACATTTGGCATGTAATGTTTTTTGGGGGGGGGGAGTGGGGGCTTCAGAAGGAGTGGGACTTCCTGTCCCACTTCCTCCTTCCGCAGTGGGGCTGGTTAGGCGATTAGCTTAATCGCCTAACTTCAGCCCCTCCCTGTAGGCGATCGCCTGGGACACGTCACAGGTCCCAGGCGATCGCCTGTCCAATGGGACGGCGCAGCGCCGTTCACGCATGCGCAGTGCCGCTCGTGCATGCGCAGTGGGTGCCCGGCCGTGAATTCGAAAACCGGTGTCTTGCAATGAAGACACCGGCCAGGGGGGGGGGAGCGGAGCCCCAGCCGGCGCGTCGCTGGAACCGTGGACCAGGTAAGTGTATGTTTATTAAAAGCCAGCAGCTACACTTTTTGTAGCTGCTGACTTTTAATAAACATAAAAAACGGCTGGAACACCCCTTCAACTTTTATCCACAGCTCTGGTCACTAATAGTGTACTGACTATGCTGACAGCTCTGATGCCTATACCTGATTTAGGAATTTCTTTAGAAGATCGATGACACATAGGGACAGAGCTTTTTTTCTCAGAAAATAGGTGCAGGAACTCAACCACGACCCGTTCAGATTTCACAAACAGTAGAAGGGTCTTAAAGGGGCATTAAATACCAGAATTGCATTACATACAGTGTGCAGAGTTCAGGGGGTTACAAAGCAGTCACTTGTTAACGCAGAAACCAGACTTCTGTGTTCACAAGTGATTGTGGTGAGCGGGCACCAAAGGGTCTGAGCCAAAGGTGGTGGAACTGAGTTCCACCAAGTTCCCCCAGAAAAAAAGCCCTGCATAGGGACAAATTTAAAACAAGCTGGAGCACTCAGAATCTGGTGCAGCTGTGCATGGTAGCCAATTAGCTTCTAGATTTAGGCCTCAATTAAAGGGGTTGTAAAGGATTTTTTTTTTTTCATAATAAGCATCCTTTACCTGCAGACATTACTCTTTTCACTTCCTCATTGTTCGTTTTTGCTCAGAGGAGAGGTTGCTCTATTTCTTCTCAGTTCTGTTCACTTCCTGCTTGTCTGATTGTTACCACCGTGAAGGGAGGCTTTACTGCGGTGGTCAGTGACGTGCTCGCCCCCTCCTGGGAACTACATCTGTGTGGCAGGACGCTCTCTACATGTTAGAGACTTCAAGGAGGTGTGAATTACTGGGCGTGCCGCAATTCATACTGGGAAATGTAGTTCTTACATGAACGAGCGTCGCAAACCAGGAAGTGAATGAGAGAACAGAAACTAGAACGTCGGAGGTGATATAGATGAAGGAATTTAATAGGTATTTACTCGTTTGTTAACAGAATCATTACACTATTCTGTCTGTCTACCTTGCAGACATTAATTTTAGCCCAAATGTTTTTTCCCTTTACAACTCCTTTAACCACTTGCTGACCGCGCTATAGCGAAAATACTGCTACAGCGCGGTTGAGTAGTTTTGACACAACGTCCCTGGGACGTCGTCCTTCACTTTCGCGATTGCGCGTCCCCTGGGACGCGCTCGCGAAAGTGTCCGTGATCGCCGGGTCTACAAGACCCGGCGCATCACGGATCACGGTAAATTGCCGCTGATAGCGGCCGTTTACCACGTGATCGCGCCGTCAAATGACGGCGCGATCACTTGTAAACAAACCGGCGTCATTTGATGATGCCGGTTCCTCCCTCTCCTCCCTCTGCTCTCTGTACCGTTCGGTACAGTGTGCGAGGAGAGGGGGGGGAGCGGGGTGTCAGCAGCTGAGCTGTGGCTGGATCTGTGACAAATGCAGTCACAGATCCAGCCATCCCTCAAAACATCCCAGCTCTGCAATCCCCCAGTACTCTGCAATCCCCAGTACCCTGCATTACCCCAGTACCCTGCATTACCCCAGTACCCCACAATACCCCAGTACCCCACAATACCCCAGTACCCTACAATACCCCAGTACCCCAATATGCTGCAATACCCCAGTACCCCAATACTCTGCAATACCCCAGTACTCCAGTACCCCAATACCCCAGTACCCCAATACTCTGCAGTACCCCAATACTCTGCAGTACCCCAGTACCCCAATACTCTGCAATACCCCAGTACCCCAATACTCTGCAATACCCCAGTACCCCAATACTCTGCAGTACTCCAGTACCCCAATACTCTGCAGTACTCCAGTACCCCAATACTCTGCAGTACTCCAGTGCCCCAATACTCCAGTACCCCAATACCCCAATACCTCAGTACCCCAATACCGCAATACCCTGTGCGATACCCTGAAATACCCAAATACTCTGCAATACCCAAATACTCTGCAATACCCAAATACTATCGCCTATGGGGATTTTTAGGTAGCGAAGTTTGGCGCCATTCCACGAATGTGCGCAATTTTGAAGTGTGACATGTTGGGTATCTATTTACTCGGTGTAACTTCATCTTTCACATTATGAAAAAAAATTGGGCTAACTTTACTGTTTTTTTTTTTTTTTTTTAGCACAAATCAGTTTTTTTTTAAAAACACGCGTTCAAAAAATTTCTACGAAAATACCTGCGAGATAAAAAGTTGTAACGGCCGCCATTGTATTCTCTAGGGTCTTTGCTAAAAAAGCATATATAATGTTTTGGGGTTCTATGTAATTTTCTTGCAAATAAATGATGATTTTTCCATGTAGGAGAGAAATGTCAGAATTGGTCTGGGTGTTCCAGAACGCCTGATGGTGTTCCCTGCATGTTGGGCCTCTGTATGTGGCCACGCTGTGTAAAAGTCCCACACATGGGGTATCGCAATACTCGGGAGGAATAGCAGAATGTGTTTTGGGGTGTAATTTGTGGTATGCCTATGCTGTGTGTGAGAAATAACCTGCTAATATGACAGAAACAAGATTTTTTTTTTTTTTTACAGAATTTTCAGTCGTTTTTCTTTTATAGCGCAAAAAATAAAAAACCCAGAGGTGATCAAATACCACCAAAAGAAAGCTCTATTTGTGTGAAAAAATGACACAAATTTCAAATGGGTAGAATGTTGTATGACTGAGTAATTGTCATTCAAATTGTGAGAGCACCGAAAGCTGAAAATTGGTCTGGTCAGGAAGGGGGTTTAAGTGCCAAGTGGTCAAGTGGTTAAGCTTTGACACCTGGAAGCTGATTGGTTTCTATGCAGAGTTGCACCAGATTTTGCACTGCCCAGTTTTGGTAAATCTCCCCAATATTGTAATAGTTGACACTGCCAGTCGATACACAGACATACGGGGGGCATCAAAATTTGGTTATGGGACCCTATGTTGTGTAGTTACACCCATGCCCATGTGCTGCGTCCTACCAGATATTTTTCCGTCACTCATTGATTGGACAGCCGGTGTTGTGACAATTGTTTTGGCGTGTCATTTTCAGATTGTTTAGATTCAATTTTGAAATTTCAGTCTGACAAGGTTCCATCCTTGATGTGTCACATGACATGAAGTACAATGTCTGTAGTAAGCCTGGGGCAAAGCAACTGAACTAGAATTTTCCAATGTATTAATAGACTTGTTCTGCTAGATGGCCAGTGGCTACTATAAGAATATGAAACAAGAAGAAAAATAGACTAGAAAACAAAAAATAAATAAAAAAAACATTTGAATCTAAATAAATCACAAAAGAGAATTCAAAAAACAACACTCGCCTCCTGTAAAAAAAAAAGACCTATTACATAAGATTTCGTATAGATAATACTGCATGCATAGCTCCCAACTGTCCCTGATTCCGAGGGACTGTCCCTGATTTGGAGCAATGCCCCTCTGTCCCTCTTTCCTCCTCATTTGTCCGTCAATTTGGTCTGATCTATATAGATGTATATAAAATTCACTTTTTAGCTATCGAAAAGTGTTTTTCCGGGCTAAACCTTTCATCTGATTTCTAAATTGCTGCATTTGTAAATTTCAAAAGCCAATATAAAGGAATAGTAGTGGTAAAAAAAAGCACTTGTCGGGTTAACCAATCTTGTTTTTTTTTTGTACAATTCTCCTTTAAGGGGGCGTGGTAAGGGGTGTGGCCTAAGCCTGCATATTTTTGATGATAGGTGTCCCTCATTCCCATTTAAAAAAAATTGAGAGGCATGCTGCATGTGTAACGGAATGGATTTGTCAACCTCGGCAAGGATCCTTTTTGTAAAGATACCCACAAATGTTGCCAAAACAAAAAGAAAAACTAAATCTAAATCACAGGCTATATTGGGCAGCAAGTGAACATGTTGTTCCTAAAGTTGATGTGTTGAAAGCAGAAAAAATGGGCAAGCATTTAAGAATTTGCACAACTTTCACAAAGGCCTGATTGTAGACGACTGGGTCAAAGCCAGGGCCTCTTATAAAGCAGTACAACCGGTCCTGTTATACTGGGCCCAGTCTTCGTTAACAGGGGGCTCCGGAGCAGCTTGAATGTTCAGATTTGCCTACCCCAGATCCTGCTTACCAGGGCTTAAATTACATTTTCTTGGGCCCCAATATGTCAACAGAGGGGCCCAGGAGGTGAGAGCAGAGCAGGGCCTTTTTTTTTTTTCCATTCGGGCGTAGGCGGATACAGGGCTCAATGGTTTATAACAGCAGCCCTTGTCAGTGAAACTCCAACACTGCAGCTCTTGTGGAATGTTCCCAGTCTGCAGTGGTCAGGATCTACCAAAAGTGGTCCAAGGAAGGAGAACCAGCAACAGGGTCATGGGAGGCCAAGACTCATTGATGCACTTGATTAGCAAAGGCTAGCACATGTAGTCCGATCCAATAGAAGAGCTACTGTAGCTCAGATTGCTGAAAAAGTTAATGCTGGTTCTGATAGAAAGGTGTTAGAACACACAGTGCATCCCAGTTTCCTGTGCATGGGGCTGTGTAGCCACAGACCAGTCAGGGTGGCCATGTTGACCTGTGTCCACAGCCAAAAACGCCTACAATGGGCACATGAACACTGTACCACAGAGCAATGGATGAAGGCGGCCTGGTCTGATGAATTTAAGAATGGAACAAGTTAGAAGTGTTGACTGGGATGTGCTGAAAAAGTCTGATCCATGGGGGCCCCACCTTGCAACTTACAGGACTTAAAAACTCTGCTACTGATGGCCAGACACTACAGCATGCCTTCAGAGGTCTAGTAAAGTCCATGCCCCAATGGGTTATGGTGGGTGGTCATAAAATTATGGTTGATCTGTATATAGCTAAAGGAAAACTTTTTTCTAGTTTTGGGTAGAGTGGGGAATAGAGTCGTTTAGGTCTTTTGGACGTCTACACAATGGAGGCTTTTACAGGTAAATAGCGACCCCAAAAAAAAATGCATTTTGAGAAAATTGTTGTAATGAATTGCCTGGCCACAGGGTCTCTATAATTACTGCTATTTTATGTCCATCAGTGGGGTAATTAAACTTTTGTGCTTGTGTGACTGCATTAGGAACAGTAGATTTTAAGCATTTCTGGACCAACTACTGATGTGAAAGGCTCAGCATCCCCTGTACAGCTCTGCAAATGATATCAGTGCTATGTGAATGCAAAAAAAGCAATAAACTTTGAGCTTGATTTCCCGTTCTCAACATTTGACACGTTGGTATCATGCTTTTACTAACCTTTTCTTGTAACAGTGAACATTCATAAAGCAGAGCTATGCAGCCAGTTATATGACACCTGGGAAGAGCAAGTTTTGTTATATGTGGGAAATTGTTTCTAAATTTTAAAACGTATCTTCTTACATTGAGGTGTGCAAAATGGTCTTCAGTTGTCCAAGCATATCTGGATATTGCCCCAGGCCCCTTGCCAGAAATTAGGGGCCCCTGCTATGCAAAAATATAATAATTAAAATGCATCGCGGGATGCAATCACCTGTATGCCTAGGATCACATCTGTGCAGGAATGCATGTAAATTGCATGCGTTCCATACCCACATGCAGGCATGCACAAAATGCAGCACTTTAAAAAAAACATGCAGGGGTGCAATTGATTCTTAATGGCACTCCCCACACACTGAAAAACGAATGTAGAAACGCATGGTGCGAACGCAATATGCACTTTTCATTGGGTCACATTTTAAAAATGGTGCAGGGACGTTTTCCTTACAGAAAATGCAGGTGCAGCAGCTGCCAGCCTGCCATGCCCATGCAAACATGTACACAGAGCCTCATGAATGTGAACATGGCCTTAAGGTTTTATCTTGAGGTATTGTATCAGTTTTAAATGAAATTTGTCAATTCAAGTGAACTATGCATAGAGCCACTGCGTCGTTAGTGTTACTAAACCCACAGCGGTAAAATCTGTCTGTATATGCAGAATAGCATGCTTGTTATACGAACTTAAGGGGTTAACCCTCTGTAATATGTATAAAGGCTCTTTGATCCTGTATGCAAAGATCCTTCCCCTTCTGCAGGGTCTCTTTTGGCAAGGCCAGATAAGGCACAGCCAGCGTAGTAAGGCTGCACATGCTCAGTTTGGTCACTATACCTGAAGAGAACATTTCCTTGTTGAGCTGAGCTTTTCAGGTCAAATGATATTTACATCACACATGTGAGCGTGTATACAGATCCTAAATGACAGCCCAGTCCCTCACTCCGCCTGCCCAGTAACTAAAAAAGAACACAGTGGGTGGGATGTCACATCCTAAATCATAGATGATCCGCCTCCCATAACAAAATGAAAAAAAGTGAGGTAAATTGCGCTAATCAATATATGATGCTGTGCATCAAATCAAATAAAGTAAAAGGTGCACATGAAATGCAAACTAAACATAAATGGAGCTGCGGTTTAAACTGTGTCATATAAACAGAATCCCATAACAGCATTAGGAGACAGACTATAGTGGAAATCTTCTCCTACATGAACACTCGGCACTCGGACAGACCCTGCAGTGCCAACTTAAGTGCTCTGTGTCAACTGGATGTAGAGAGCAGCATTGTAAAGATGATACAGTGTGAGGGGTTCATAAAACATTGTTTCAGATGCCAAGCCCAGAAAGAAAGATTGTTTGTAGATATTGCAGAGCAGGGGTCTTCAAACCTCCCAAGCAAAGGGGCAGTTTACTGTCCTTCAGCCTTTAGGTGGGGCAGACTGTGGCCATTGAGAGTAGAAAATTCCCCAGCATCAGTGCCCCATCATTGGTTTTAATGGAAGGAATAGTGGCCCATTGTTGGTGTCAGTAGGTGGAATGGTTCCCCCGTTATTGATGCCAGTTGGTGCCCCAGGGGCCAGAAAAATGGCCCAACTATCATCACTTCCCCCCATGCCACGTTCCCAGGTGTATAATCCTGGACTCTGAACTATCCTTTTGGTCCCACAAGCTATCACTGTCGATAGCTTGCCTCCTCCACTTCCGCAACATCTCCAAGATACACCCCTTCCTAACCAATGACACCACAAGGCTTCTAATTTACTCTGTGGTCATTTCTCGCTCCGACTACTGTAATTCTCCAATGCCAAAGCAGACAATGTTCCGACTGGGTACAAAAGAAACAGTGACTTATATAAAAACAAACTACAATACCCATGTGTGTGCGTCTCTCACTATACCTTCAAGAATGAAAACACCAGAAAAACTGCCCCTGGTCAATGATAGGCAAAGGCCTCAACCACTCCCCTTTCACGCTTTAAGTAGTATGACCATAAAAGGTTATCACTTACAGTAGCTAGTAGTATCCAACATTAGTACTGTGGAATCGTTCTGAAGCCATTTCGACCATACTTTGTCAAATTTTTTGGGGCACCCCTATTGTAGTAGGTGTCTTTATACAAAGGCAGAATGGTATTGATTAGCTTCTTCTTTAAATACCTGAACGTTGGAGGAGTGAGCTTTTTCCATGTGAGAGTCATGGCCTTCCTGGCGGAAAATAGAAGTACTAATAATGTCAGTTCGGTCATTGTGGGGGCTAGATTCTCGACCAAGCCCAGCATGCACATACATAGAGAGGGGGAAAAGGCTACTCCAGAGACAATGTGGATAATTTGGACTAATGACTCCCCAATATTGGGTCAGAGCAAGGGTATGTGTGTTGTGTTCAACAGCAGGTTATACAACGGCTTTACATTATTAGTATAATACTATATAAAGCAACTACATCAATCTTGCCGTATTCCTCCCTTATGTTTCACAAGTTTCACCCTTGCTTTTAAGTGGCTTTCTGACAATTTAAGTCTATTGCAAGTCCTTCAAGCAATCTGAGCTTTGGGTGATGACAGATTAGGTCTGTATTGAGTTTACACAGGAAAAATTACAGAAGCTTACTAAGAGGGGTGGAGGGGAGATAAGTAAAAACCTATTCACTAAACAATGTCCAAGTCAATATTGTCAGAGGGATTATCTTACAGTTTCACGGCTCACAGGCAGTGTACACAGAAATGTCAGCAATGCTGCAGTACGGGGTCCGTGCACATGTATATATCGCTAGGGGACATAATAGTGTATATGCCACGGAGGCTTTGAAGAAACTGCAATCACTGTTGTCTGTGTCACATTTTACATTTGTCTCATTTACATAAAATCTGTACCCATCACTCTTATCTTTTTTTTACATGGAAAGCAGAACTGCAACCAAAATTCAAAAAGCGCATTTGTTTGAGTAGTGTAGGGGTGTCGAAAAGGTTTCATCACGGGCCAGTTCAATATTATGGTTGCCTTCAAAAGGGAAAAGACACAAAGAAAAAAGAGCACACCGGCTTCTAGTGCAGTAACCTTTATTAAAAGAATAAAAAAAACACAAGTAAAGTTGCACTCGCAATTGTAGGTATAAATCAGGCATGTCAACAAATGCAAGGACATTATGCTATGGACAGCAAGGCGTCCCTGGTTTCAGTTTTCCAACTGCTATTAAAGTGGTTGTACACCCTGTACAACCACTTTCACCTACAGGTAGGCCTAGATTAAGGCTAGATTAACCACTTCCCGCCCGGCCAATAGCCGATTTACGGCCGGGAAGTGGTTATGAAATCGTGACTGGACGTTCTCAAACGTCTAGCACGATTCCATGCCGTGCGCGCCCGTGCGGGCGCGCAGCGCGGCGATCGGTGATGCGGGGTGTCAGTCTGACACCCTGCACCTCCGATCTCGGTAACGAGTCTCCAGCGGAGCCTCGTTACCACGTGATCAGCCGTGTCCAATCACGGCTGATCACGATGTAAACAGGAAGAGCCGCCGACGGCTCTTCCTCACTCGCGTCTGACAGACGCGAGTACAGGAGAGCCTATCAGCGGCTCTCCTGACAGGGGGGGGTTCGCGCTGATTGTTTATCAGCGCAGCCCCCATCGGATCGCCACACGGACCACCAGGGAGTGCCCACACTAGACCACCAGGGAACTTTAAAAAAAAAAAAAAAGGGGGGAAAAAAAAGGACAAAAAAAAAAGTCAGCAAGAAAAAAAAAAAGGGGCAGTAAAAAAAAATGATGCCAATCAGTGCCCACACATGGGCACTGATTGGCAACATTGATCCATCAGTGCCACCCCTCAGTGATCATCAGTGCCACCCCAGTGTCTGTCAGTGCCACCCCACAGTGCCAATCCATGCCCAGTGCCCACCTATCAGTGCCCACCTGTGCCACCTATCAGTGCCCACCTGTGCCACCTATCAGTGCCCACCTGTGCCGCCTATGAGTGCCCATCTGTGCCGCCTATGAGTGCCCAGTGCTGCCTATGAGTGCCCATCAGTGCCGCCCATGAGTGCCCATCAGTGCCGCCCATGAGTGCCCATCAGTGCCCCATACCAACGCCGCCTATCAGTGCCCATCAGTGCTACATAATCGGTGCCCATCAGAACTACCTCATCGGTGCCCATCAGTGCCACCTCATCGGTGCCCATCAGTGCCACCATATCAGTGCCCGTAATTGAAAGAGAAAACATACTCATTTACAAAAAAATTAACAGAAAAAAATAAAAACTTTATTTTTTTTTCAAAATCTTCGCTCTATTTTTAGTTGTTGCGCAAAAAAAAAAAAATGCAGAGGTGATCAAATACCACCAAAAGAAAGCTCTATTTGTGGGGGAAAAAAGGACGCCAATTTTGTTTGGGTGCAGTGTAGCATGACCGCGCAATTGTCATTCAAATTGCGACAGTGCTGAAAGCTGAAAATTGGCTTGGGCGGGAAGGTGCGTAAGTGCCTGGTATGGAAGTGGTTAAGGCTTACCTGCAGGTGCTGGAAATATCTTCTAAACCTACACGGTTTAGGAGATATTTCCAATTCCCTGTGTGATCATTTCTTCTGCGCATGCGCCTATGTATCTGGCGCATGTGCACTTTAGAAAGGGCACGCTGTGCCGTTTATAGCTGGGGTCATGCTGTGACTGGCGGGTCCCGTGCTTATGCGCGTGAGTGACGTCACGCAACTCCAGCCAGTCACAGACCCATCCGCGGCCCCAGCCATTGGGGACATCGCAGGCTTCGATTTCAGGTAAGTGACATAGTGACAAAAGATGCATAGTAGTCCATTATGCTTTACCTTTGCAGGGAAATAAAGAGGAAGTAAAACCCATCAGGGTATACTTCCTCTTTAACTGTTCATTTATGGACTTTTGGAGTGGTCAAAGCAGGTCTATTTCTTGGCAGTAGTGCATGTTATCAGCACAATATGTTCAAAGGGTTGTTCTAGTTGTAAGACTATATAAATTAGGGCTGTGCAAATTAACTTTTAATTGATCGATTTAATCTTTAATTTTTTTGATCGATCAAAATCTTTTTGATCAATTAAAATTCTTTTGATTGGTACTCACCTCTCCGCCGGCTTCTGGGCCTTCAGGGAGTTCTGTCGGAGATCCAGTAACGTCACAAACACCGGCAGGGCTTGCCTTGTTCATCTGAAGGGCTCCTTTGCTATGTCTTCATATCTGCATGCCGGCGGGACCTTACTATCTGCCACACACAAGGGCTGTTACACTTCCCTCTATCACTTCCCTCTATCACTTCCCTCTATCAACCTGGGATTCTACAACCATCCACTGGGAGTTGTGATAGTTCCCTTCACAGGACATCTACATGCCGACGTACTGATGTTAACCCCTCCTTATCTGGATTCAGCAGTGGTATTGTTGTACACATTTTTATACCAGTATCATACTTGGCTACATGTTTTTATGACTACGTTTTTGCTACCGTTTGGCATTACTCGCACCATTTTTACAGTTTATGTAGCTACATCGATTTTATCTCCAGTGCAATATTTATTTGGTTACCTACTTGAAGACTATAAAAGTTTTAATGCTATTCCCATTGAGCGCTGCCTTTGTGTGTTTTTCGTATCCTACTATCCATTTTTCCAGTTGTTGGGAGCTGCACTGGGAATCAGCCTGCAAGGAGATCAGCTAAAAGTAGTTGGATCTGTATGTGCGTTATAATTAATCGAAATTAGTCGATTAATCGATTAAAAAAACAAACGATTAATCGAACACAAAAATTTTGATCAGTAACAGCCCTAATATAAATGTATCCACTCTTTATCATATTAAATAATTGCCTCTGCATTGAGTTATAACTTAAAGTGATTGTAAAGTCTTGTTTTAAAAAAAAGTCACACTTACCTCCTCTGTGCAGTTGGGATTAGCACAGAGTAGCCCCAATCCTCTTCTTTTTGGGTCCCTCTTTGCTGCTCCTCCCTCCTGACGAGTGCCCCCACAGCCCAGCAGCTTACTATGTGGGCAGCCGAACTGAGCTGCGCTCTGTGTGTCTATTCAAACATGCACCTGCCATCGGCCCCGCCCCCTCTCGCCCCTGATTGGCTAACTGACGTTGACAGCCGCAGGAGCAAATGGCCAATGAGGAGGAGAGTTCCGGGCAGCCAAAGGAATCATGGACATCGCTGGAGAGAAATGGGGCTCAGGGAAAGTATTAGGGGGTGCTGGAGTGGCTGCTACACACAGAAGGTTTTTTATCTTAACCACTTGTGACCGGCCCCACGTCCAAAGACGTCACGTTTTTGAAGCTGGATATCTCGGTAACGGCAGCAGCTGCTGCCACAACCGAGATATCCATCTCTTCGTGGGGCGGTCCTGTTAACGATAACGGCGGTCATCGCGGCGGATTCGCCGCGAGATCGCCGTTACCGGCGGCGGGAGAGGGTGCCCCCCCCCTCCCGCCGCTCTCCCGCGCCCTCCGCCGCTTACCGTAGCCGTCGGTAGCGGCGGAGGCGATCGGGTCCGCTCGTTGCCTGTCCGGGGATGTGACTGAGGGAAAAAATGTCCCTCAGCCGTCCCCCTCTCTCTGCTGGGCGGAAGTGACGTCAAAAAGTCATTTCCGCCCAGCGTCTTAAAGAGACATTTAATTTGTTTACATTTTGCCTTTTTTTTTTTTTTTTTTTTTTTTTTTTTTTTTGCATTTAAGCCTGAATATGAGATCTGAGGTCTTTTTGACCCCAGATCTCATATATAAGAGGACCTGTCATGCTTTTTTCTATTACAAGGGATGTTTACATTCCTTGTAATAGGAATAAAAGTGATAATTTTTTTTTTTTTTTTTTTCAGTGTTAAAAATTATAAAATAAATAAAAATAAAAACGAAAACCCAAAAAAAAATTTTTTAAAGTGCCCCGTCCCGACGAGCTCGCGCGCAGAAGCAAACGCATACGCGAGTAGCGCCCGCATATGAAAACGGTGTTCAAACCACACAAGTGAGGTATCGCCGCGATCGTTAGAGCGAGAGCAATAATTCTAGCCCTAGACCTCCTCGTCATCTCAAAAAATGCAACCTGTAGAATTTTTTAAACGTCGCCTATCGAGATTTTTAAGGGTAAAAGTTTGACGCCATGCCACGAGCGGGCGCAATTTTTATGCGTGACATGTTGGGTATCATTTTACTCGGCGTAACATCATCTTTCACAATATATAAAAAAATTGGGCCAAATTTATTGTTGTCTTATTTTTTAATTCAAGAAAGTGAATTTTTTCCAAAAAAAGTGCGCTTGTAAGACCGCTGCGCAAATACGGTGTGAGAAAAAGTATTGCAATGACCGCCATTTTATTCTCTAGGGTGTTAGAAAAAATATATATATATAATGTTTGGGGGTTTTAAATAATTTTCTAGCAAAAAAAACTGTTTTAGTCTCGTAAGCACCGAATCTGAAAAACAGGCTCGGTAATGAAGTGGTTAATGCATCAAGGTAAAAAAACTTTTACAACTCCTTTAAGTAATAACTAGCTTTAAAAGTAGACATTTCGAAAAAATAATGGTAAGCAAATATTCAAGTGTACGAATATTTTACAATTTTAAACCCTTCTTTTTAACTGCATAGAATAGTATTATTTTCATAATTATAAGCAGATGTCCAGAGTACCCCATCCTCCTTAACATCAGATGTCCAGAGTACCTCACCCTTCCTAACATCAGATGTCCAGAGTACCTCACCCTTCCTAACATCAGATGTTGAAAGTCCCCTCCCTTAACTTGTGTTGCTGCCGGGAGAAAGCTGGGGGCAGAGCTGGGAAGCAGAAAGTGCAGGGTCTGGAGGAGGACCAGAGGAGGGCTAGAGTTAGCTGAATGCGAAGACCAGAGGAGCCAGATATTAGGGAGTGCTGCGGCTGCACAGAGAGGCACAGGTTCTTTATGCCAACTGCTGGGACAAGGTGAAAGTGGTGATTAAGGAGTCCCAAAGCTACAGGGGAGGTGTGAGGGTCACATAAAATGACCTGGTGCGGGGTCGGATTCGACCGGTGGGCCTTGTGTTTGACACATGCACTGGATTGAATGGTACAAAATCTTTGATGGGTGATTGTTCTAAATGGATGGATTACTCCATTCAAACAAGCAAGGCAGATAGAGGAATCCTCGTCGCTGGGATATTGTATTCTGATAGCGAGACTCTGCTGTCACAATTAATTTGATCAGCAGCTGAAGGCTGATTATGAAATTTTTTGCAACAAGCCTGTTTGACAAAAGTCTATCTAATTGGCTTCTGTCAGATAGACATTAACACACTTGGATCAAAATTCAGCTGGTCCCCACTTTTACCTACAGGTGAGCCTATAACAAGGCTTACCTGTAGGTACCGTGAATATCTCCTAAACTTGCAGATATTCAGTACAGTATATGTGCTGCTGCCAACGTCATCAGTGCATGCACTAAAAAAACAGGCCGTTTCTGTAGGACTCGTGCCATGACCGGTGGCTCCCACGTCATTACGGCTCTGGCCAATCACACCCCCGGAGCCGTGAACCCGGAAGTAACTCCGGTGGAAGTTGTCGGCCGTGTACTTGGAGTGCCACTGATGATTTAGGGCATTGTTCGGAAATAAGTATTTCATAATGAGCTAGTATGCGATCCATTGTTTTGCAGGGTTTGTTTTTTTGTTTTACAAGTTGTTGTTTTTTTGGAAAATTATTATTTTGGGGGAGGGATAAAATAAGGAATTCATTTTTATTGAAACCATCATAAGTGGAAAAAGACTTTTGCATAAAAAAAATTGTTAGATAACAAAAAGTCATACTAGATTACACATCCCAGTCTGCCCCTATCATTTTTTTTAATAAACTCTCATTATTGGCCTAGGTTTACCTTGTCTCTGGTAAACGTGGTTTTGTAATACAGAACGTGTTGACCAATCTAAAATGTTTCAATTTGTCGCAGGAGGTGGAGGCAAATTCAAATGGGGAAGATTGTACCAGTGACAGGTTCCTAAGAGGAGATATCCCTTCACTTTGGAAAGATCTCCTCTCACTATGTGTTTTCTCTGAGACAGGAAGTGAATGGAGAAGAAAATGGTTGTTTGGTTTGGTTACCAGTTTCTTGGAAATAAATACTTGGCTTTAAGACCTATATACTAATAATATTTGGAGCAAGTCCAATATTTCCCAGCCGGGCCAATAAAGTACCAGTCAGGTGGTAACCCTGTTTATTGATGATCAAGTCCTTCCTGTATGCTCAACTGACCTCTAATATATTTGGCTGTTTCCAGGCTATGTATCCAGTTTAAGGATTGTTCTTTTTTTTCCTAACAGGTTCGGTCTATAAGTCTGTCAGCATTTCCGACCAAATACCGTATACAACCTTGTCACAGAGGGAAATCACCAGAACTCCATCAAAAAGCATTGACACCATGAAGGTGAGAGGACAGGTGACGATCAATGGGCCTGATATCTCAGAAGTGTCTTAGAGGACAGTGTCTGGGTTCCTATAGCAACCAGAATTTTTTTTTTTTATTTCCAAAGCTTAAATGAAGAAAAAAAATTATGGAAACTGTTGGGTAGTAGTGATTAAGACCATCCAGAACTGTTTAGTGCACATAAAGACACATAATCCTGACTCTTAAAGTGGAATTCCAGGCAAACAACTACATCCACAGAGGACACTGCATGTGTATGTATATGTATATACACAGTTGTGCTCAAACGTTTGCATACCCTGGCAGAAATCGTAAAATGTTGGCATTGATATTGAAAATTTTATCAATCATGCCAAAAAAAACAGGTTTTTATTTAGAGATGGTAATCATATGAAGCCATTTATTATCACATACTGTTTGGCTCCTTTTAAAAATCATAATAATAACACCCAAATGCCCCTGATCAAATGTCTACCCTGGAATGTTTGGTAATGGTTCAGACACACAAAGTGTCACATACAGGTTAAAATATCAATTAAAGTTTAATTTCCCACATATGTGGCTTTTTAGTGTCTGTGTATGAATAGACAGGGCCAGATTCTCAGCTGAAATACGACGGTGTATCTCAGATACACCGTCGTATCGCAGTTTTTTTCAATGGGTATCTATGCGAGTGATTCTTAGAATCACTTACGCATAGATACATTAAAGATCTGACAGGTGTAAAGCAATTACACCGTCGGATCTTAGATGTAATGACAACACCGGCCGCTAGGTGGCCTTTACGTTGTTTTCTCATTTGCCTATGCAAATGAGCCTAATACGCCGATTCCAGAAAGTTTTTACGGCGACCCGTCGTCGTTTACGTACGCGTAAGGTTACCCCTGCTATATGAGGGTTATGTTTCCGAAGTTCCGTCGTTGCCATGTTAAGTATCGGGTCAGCGTCGTCTTTTTCCGTCGGTTACGTCGTTTTACTAAGTCGTTCGCGAATAGGGAATTGCGTAAGTGACGATCACGTCGTTTTGACGTCGGTTTCAACAACGCTTTCCGACGTGAGCTGGAGCTTGCGCACTGGGTGTTTTTTTTCCCGGCCGGCGCATGCGCACTTCGTTTGACGCGGGGGCGCGCTTAATTTAAATACAGCATGCCCCCTCCTTCACCATTTGAATTACGTGGCCTTACGACGCCGCATTTACGCTACGGCGCTGAAAATTATGGAGCAAGTGCTTTGAGAATACGGCACTTGCTCCAGTAATTTGCGTAGGCGTAATGTAAATGCGATGCGATACGCTACGCCGCCAGATACGCCATTTTTTGAGAATCTGGCCCACAGTGTTTTTTTGTTTTTTTTACGAAAGGCCAATCTACTTTGTACTGCAAGTGCAAACTACAAGTGCAAAGTGCACTTGAAATTGCACTAAAAGTGCACTTGGAAGTGCAGTCGCTGTAGATCCGAGGGGGACATGCAAGGAAAATAAAAATCAGCATTTTAGTTTGCACATGATTGGATAATAAAAAACCCATTTCAGATCTTCCCCTTAGATTTACAGCGACTGCACTTCCAAGTGTACCTTCAGTGCAATTTCAAGTGCACTTTTCACATGTAGTTTGCACTTGTAGTACAAAGTGAATTTGACTTTCGTAAACAACCCCCACAGTGTCCTTGTCATTCCTGTAAGAGGAATTGAAAACACAAACAAGGTTATCTTCCTTCTGTAAGCTACTAAGCAGATCGAGAGAGAAAGACGTCCAGTTTGGGTGACAACTATGGTTCCCTTCGCTAATACAGTGAAATGAGTAAGTGTTGTTACCATAGGACAGGAGGTGTGTTATTAGTAATTATTAGATCCAGGTAAAAAGGAAGAAAAAAAGCTTGAAAAAAGAGGACTAATGTGGTTACAACAGCTACACTAATAAGCTACAATATGTACATATTTTAGGTTTAGGTACACTTTAATATACTTAAAAGGTCCTCCTGTTCTTCAGATATGTCATCTTCCGACATGTCAAGCATTCTCGTGTTCTTAGCAGGGATTTCCACCCCGTATCAAATGCCCTGCAAACAAAGGAGACTCGCCCAACTGGATGGCATTCCTGAGGAATATCATTGCCTCTAGGCTGGGGTGCAGAATGTAATGTAAAAATAGACCAACACTCACTCAAATCTAGGCATATCTAGTCAAGACCTTTCCCAAACTCAGGCAAAAAGTTTTAGTCATGAACCTAAAGGTGCCTAGGAACATTAAACCTTATTAATTGACATTTAGAAAGGTGTATGTAAATATCATAACCCAGCCAATCTGGAAAGGCTGCCCAGAGGTCACCAGAAGCGTTGGAGGCATTTTCCTGACCCAAAACATAAAGACATTCCTCCACTCTCAGCATGTGTCACAGTGAAAATTGTACACTTTGTGGGCCTATCACTGACAAGTGTTTTCACAACAAAATCAATAGATCATGGCAGCTCTGCCTGCCTGTCAAAGCCCTGAGATGAGAAATGAGCCCTTATAGTTCCTTAACCACTTGTCTCCTGAGGCAATTTTTTTTCCATACATGTTAAAATCAGCATTTTTTGCTAGAAATGACTGTAACCCCCTCAAAAAGTATACATCCTTAAAGCGGAGCTCCACGCCAAAGTGAAACTTCCACTCGTCGGAACCCTCCCCCCCTTCCGGTGTCACATTTGACATCTTTCGGGGGGAGGAGGGTTCAGATACCTGTCAAAGACAGGTGTTTGCACCCACTTCCGGGAGTCCTCACTGCAGGGAGTCTGTGGGTAGTGCGTCACTTCCTGCCCTTGCCCGTTGTGTTCTGGGTAGCACTCGGCTCTCAGAACATAATGGGGACCAGTGAGGACGGCGCTGCGTGACTCACACATGCGCCGTATGGAATCGGGCAGTAAAGCCGGAGCACTACACTTGCTAAATTCCTCACCGAGGATGCTGGTGGGGGCAGCAGAGTGACGAGCGATCGATTGTCCTCTGCTGCCGACGGCGCTGGACTCCAGGACAGTTGAGTGCCCTAATGTTAGAAGCAGTGGCGGCCCGTCCATAGGGGGCGCCCGGGCGCCGCCCCCCTCCCCCCAGCCAGTAAAAAAATATATATATATATATATTTTTTTTTTAAACATGTCCCTTTAAAAAAACGAAAAATTAGAAAAAAAAATCCTTATGTGCACTGTGTCCGGGCATAGTACGGTATGGGTAGCGCCACGTCTGTGCAATCACAAGATTGCAGACGTGGCACTACATTGGCAGCTAAAATATGCCTTTGTGGCGCAGACCGTCCCGCCACTGTTTCCGGCTCAATGGCCTGTATTATGGCCGGGCGGGTGCAGTGAGTGCACAGGAAGTGACCTCAGCCCTGCAGGTCAATAGAACACCCACAGCCCGAGGTGATCTGCTGTAAAGAGGTAGGGAACTAACTGAAGCCATGCCTTCCCCCCTGTGATATATTTTCAGGCGAAATCGTAGCACCCTTCAGCACTTATTAAAACTTTTTTTTAATGTACCATCTGGCCGAATTGGCCCCCGCTTATTGAAAGTTTCCGGGCGGCCGTCACTGATGGTTTTTAATGTTCAATGCAGCCGTCAGCAGCCCCCCAACCCCCCCCCTCCCCCGCTTATTGAAAAAGTTTTTTAAATGCATATTATGGGTGAAATGCATGCCGTGAGGAAGCAACTCCGTCCCTCTCCCTAGCTGATTGAAAACGTTTTTTAAATGCATCATATTGTGGCTGAAATGTCTGCTGTCAGGAAGCACCCCCTACCCCATTATTGTTTTTTTTTTAAATGCACATTCACTGCTTGATCCCCACCCATCCACCTCAGAGCCTTTTATTGTAGTTAGACTGCTAGGACTTGTAGTTCTCCATCTTCTCCTGGGGCTCATGGAGAAGAAGGAGATTGGAGAACTACAAGTCCCAGCAGGTTATACATACAATAAGGCTCTGAGGTGGATGGGTGTGGATGGCATGCACCTGAGCCCCAGGAGAAGATGGGGAACTACAAGTCCCAGCAGGTTATAATATAAGGCTCCTAGGTGGATGGGTGTCTTATATTATAACCTGCTGGGACTTGTAGTTCCCCATCTTCTCCTGGGCTCAGGTGCATGCCATCCACACCCATCCAGCTCAGAGCCTTGTTGTATGTATAACCTGCTGGGACTTGTAGTTCTCCATCTTGTCCTGGGGCTCAGGTGCATGCAATCCACCATCTATGGGACTACAAGTCCCAGCAGTGAGAAAAACTGGACAAAGATGGTGGATTGCATGCACCTGAGCCCCAGGAGATGATGGAGAACTACAAGTCCCAGCAGGTTATAATATAAAGCTCCAAGGTGGATGGATGACTGGACAGTGACACAGTGGGGACAATGGGCACGGTGGCAACAAATAAAGGGTACAGTGGTGACAATTGGCATAGTGGCTGTGTTTGATGGCATGGTACAGTGGCTGCATTTGATGGCATGGCACAGTGGTGACAATTGATGGCACAGTGACCACAATTGATGGCATGGCACAGTGGTGACAATTGATGGCACAGTGGCTGCATTTGATGGCATGGCACAGTGGTGACAATTGATGGCACAGTGGCTGCATTTGATGGCATGGCACAGTGGTGACAATTGATGGCACAGTGGCTGCATTTGATGACATGGCACAGTGGTGACAATTGATGGCACAGTGACTGCGTTTGATGGCATGGCACAGTGGTGCGAATTGATGGAACAGTGGCTGCATTTGATGGGCACAGTGAGGCTGCGTTTTTTTTCTGTTTGCGCCCCCCCAAAAATTTTGAGCACCAGCCGCCACTGGTTAGAAGTCAGCAGCTGCAGTATTTGTAGTATTTTTCGGCTGAGTTCCTCTTTTTTTTTTTACGTGGCACAATATTTGCACAGTTATTTATCAAACACAATTTTAATGGAAAAATACACTAAGTTAATTTAGTAGAGGATGGTTATAACCTCTGCCAGATTTCTTTTTCACCTTCACTTCCTGTCCCACACCCAAACAGGAAGTGAGAGGAAACCCCTGCAAACCGCATATACAATTTTTTTTTTTTAAACCTGCAAGGCAAAAGCCATAATCAAGTAGTATGCACCGCAGACTAGTGGATTATGATATACTTACCTCGGAACGAGGTGAAGAACACTTACCTGGTCCACGCCGAGCGAGATGTCATCTTGCTCCGGCGTGTCTTCCGGGTATCGCCGCTCCAGCGCTGTGATTGGCTGGAGCGGCGATGACATGCGCGTACGCGCGGGAGATTTCAAATCGGCAAGGTCCGGCGGCTGCCGGTCCTTTCGCCGTGGATTTCCCCGCTGCAATCAGCGGCGCATTGCGAGGGGAATATCTCCTAAACCGTACAGGTTTAGGAGATATTCTTTATACCTAGAGGTAAGCCTTATTATAGGCTTACCTGTAGGTAAAAGTGGGGTTTACAACCCCTTTAAGGGAATTCCTTGGGAAACCCCAGGTCACCGGAAATAGTGTCCCTATTGGAATATTTCCCCTCTATTACTTTTCTGGGGACAACCCAAAATTTGTGATTTTCTTTCACTTTCAATGATAAAACAGGAAAAATAGAGAGGGTCAATCTCCTTATTGGGGATACAGACAGCAAAAAAGAGTGAAAAGCTTTTTAATGCCTTTATCCAAAGCTAAAAAAAAATACGTTTTTCTTTTAGTTGTAAATTAACAACTTCAATACAGGGCATTTTCACCCCCTTCCTGCCCAGACCAATTTTTATTTTACAGCGCTGTCGCACTTTGAATGACAATTGCGCAGTCATGCAACACTCTACCCAAATGATTTTTCCCCACAAATAGAGCGTTCGATTGGTGGTATTTGATCACCTCTGCGTTTTTTATTTGTTGCGCTATAAACAAAATAAAAATGTAATTTTTGAAAAAAACACAATATTTTTAACTTTTTGTTTTAATAAATATCACATAAAAAAAAAAAAGAATTTTTCCGCAGTTTAGGCTGATGCGTATTTTCTACGTATTTTTAGGCGTGTGTTGTGTTGTGTCAAAAACAGTGATTGATCTGGTTAGTGATTTGGACTGGTATTATCGGGTGGAGGTCAAGACTCTGGGCAGGCCAGTCAAGTTCCCCCACCCCAAACTCGGTCATCCATGTCTTTATGGACCTCGCTTTGTGCACTGGCGCACAGTCATGTGGGAACAGGAAGGGGCCATCCCCAAACTGTTCCCACAAAGTTGGGAGCATGGAATTGTCCAAAATGTTTTGGTATGCTGATGCCTTAAGAGTTCCCTTCACTGGAACTAAGGTGCCAATCCCAACCCCTGAAAAACAACCCCACACTATAATCCCTCCTCCTCCAAATGATTTGGACCAGTGCACTAAGCAAGGTCCATAAAGACATGGATGAGCAAGTTTGGGGTGAAGGAACCTGACTGTCCTGACCTCAACCTGATAGAACACTTTTGGGATAAATTAGAATGGAGACTGCGAGCCAGACCTTCTCATGAGTTGAAGCTATTAGGGTATGCCAACTCAATATTGAACCCTATGGACTAAGACTGGGATGCCATTACATTTCATGTGCGTGTAATATATATATATACACACACACACAAACACTTTCTTTTTTCCTTTCCTGTCCAGACACACACTTTTAATATGTTATCCTACAGCTTTTTTGTATTTTCCCCCAGGACTATCAGACATCACATTATGAAAATGGGTGGAGTGGAGGATACTCCCAATATGGCCAACGAAGGCAGGAAAATGGTTGGGCTGGAAGCTACTCTACGTATGGTCAGTGGGGTGCCGAAAGAGACATAAACCAAAGGAAGCCTCTATCAAGAAAGGAGGTTTCCCCAGAACGAGATGTTGGAATGGGAACATACGAACAAAGGAAAAACACATCAGCTAGTTTGAGATATCCAGAACAACGGCAGTACAATGCCTCCACTGTCCGCTATTCACGCTCTGAATTTGGTACTGCGGCTAGAGCACGGCAGAGCACCACCAAAAAATCCAACATGTCTGACCAAGATTCTGTGTTTATGACCAGCGGCCCAAACAGTCCAGCCAAAGCCATCTACGAACAGAGGAACAGCCGAAGTCTTAACAACCTTCTTGACAAGGAGAATTACCAGGCTTCCTACATGGCTGGTAGTAGCCAAGTCAAAGCAGTAATCCCACCACAACAGATGTACAGTAGACCAGAGATTCAAAGAACGACCTACCAAAAGACTGTTTACAGAACCGGAAAGGGGGATTATTCTGGAGCCAGTGGAATAAACATGAGTGGCAAGAGAACAACCATGACAGCTGGTAGGGTTGCTGCTGGAAGTGGAATTGTGCAGTCTCGAGTTGATGGTGTCCAGATGGAAGGTGCTGTTGGGTAAGTCAGTTGTCATGATAGTGTTTCTTAACCTCCCTGGCGGTATGATTCTTTCAGATTTTAGGTGCTAAAAGCGGTACCATTATTTGCAAGGGAATTTGGCGTTTTATACTGTAGGCTTGTAATTCTTAGGAATAACTCACTGAAATCTATCCAAACAAGAGTCTAATAGGCATCCTGGGTATGATTTTTTTTTTTTTTTCTTATTAAAAATTATAATATAATAAATAATTATAAAAAATTATAACAAATAATAATATAATTATAGTAAAAATTATTCAATAATGTAATCAAATCAAAATCACTGAAATTTGCTCAGTTGCAGAATTTTTGCTGTCATTATTTATTTATTTTTATGACGAATTTCCCCATAAATCGCTATCGCTAAATTCTGCAAGTGATTCTGATTTATTATCGCTGTTTTTTAGCTGCTCTAAAACAATTTTTGCCATAAAGGGACACTTTTAGTTGCTATGGGCAATCTACAGTTTGCAGGGAGAAAGAACAGTTTTTATTATATAAAATGACATGTAGTGTACAGGGCAGACCACTAGGGACATGGGGGGTGTGTATTTTTTACATACAGTACTGTAATCTATAAGATTACAGTGTACTGTATGTATAGTGTTTGTTTACTTTTTTAAATTTGGCGCCGTTCCCCCCCCTACGTCGCGACGCTCGCAGGGAAGGGAATCGGCGGAACACACAGCATCAGGCGGACATCCGCCCGCCGTGCACTGCGGGGATTCATCGCTGGATCGCAGAGAAAAGGTAAGTAAACTTTTTTCTGCATCCAGCGAGGCAAGTCCGTGTGTGGCACGGGGTTACCGATCGTAGCTTTAAAATCTCACCCCATGCCACACACGGGAAGACCGCCAGGGAGGTTAAAGAGCATCTGCACTGAAATGGTAACCATAATGGTTTGGAAGAAGACAGTCAGCAGAGATAGACGCTGTGGGGTTTATTTACTAAAACTGTTTTAGAAAAAAGAGACAGACCTGTGGGCGGAGAGATGTGGCTGCACGCCCCGGTATAGTAGCAAAGAAATTTTCCCGGTGGGGCTTTAGAGCAGCTTAGTTGAAAAAATGGGAATGCAACGTGTGAAATACAACGTTTTTATTAAAAAAAAATTATGACATGGAAATATAGGGAATGAGCTGCGACATAATTGCAAATATTAAAATAACCATACACATTCCATAATATAGCAGTAAAATACATAGCCTGTAAATGTAGGACAGGGATCCCTGAGGGAGTGGATAGATGAGACAATTAATGTACAATTCATTTATACAATTAATCTTTTTCAGCCACAACCAATAAAAATCCTCTGAAGAAGACCTTGCGGTCGAAACGCGTTAGAAATTACACATGCTTGCTACATTTACAGGCTATGTATTTTACTGCTATATTATGGAATGTGTATGGTTATTTTAATATTTGCAATTATGTCGCAACTTATTCCCTATATTTCCATGTCATAAATTTTTTTTTAATAAAAACGTTGTATTTCACACGTTGCATTCCCATTTTTTCAACTAAGCTGCTCTAAAGCCCCACCGGGAAAATTTCTTTGCATTTACTAAAACTGAAGAGTGCAAAATCTGGTACAGCTCTGCAGAGAAACCAATCAGCATCCAGGTTTTATTGTCAAAGCTTAATTGAACATACTGAAGTTAAAAGCTGATTGGCTACCATGCAGAGCTGCATCAGATTTTGCACTCTCCAGTTTTAGTAAATGCAAAGAAATTTTCCCGGTGGGGCTTTAGAGCAGCTTAGTTGAAAAAATGGGAATGCAACGTGTGAAATACAACGTTTTTATTAAAAAAATGTTACTCAATCTCTGCGGGCGTACCCACGATCATGTCACAGTGAGGAAGAATGGGGAAATTCTGATGTAAACACGCATTTCCCCAGTCTTCCTAGTGACAGGACAGTGTTCACAGCTTCCTGTAATCAGAAGCGGTCATCACTGTCGTGTCACACACAGCCCATCCCCCCTACAGTTAGAAGCCTCCCTAGGGCACACTTAATCCCTTCAGCGCCACCTAGTGGTTAACCCCTTCGCTGTCAGTGTCATTTTCACAGTTAACAGTGCATTTTTATAGCACTGATCGCTGTAAAAATTACAATGGTCCCAAAAATGTGTCAAACGTTTCCAATGTGTCCGCCATAATGTCGCAGTCACGATAAAAAATGCAGAATGCCGCCATTACTAGTGAAATTTTTTTTATAATAAAAATGCCATAATTCTATCCCCTATTTTGTAGACGCTATAACTTTTGCGCAAACCAATCAATATACGCTTATCGCGATATTTTTTTTACCAAAAATATGTAGAAGAATACGTATCGGCATAAACGGAGGAAAAAAAATGTTCTTTTATATATTTTTAGGGGATATTTATTACAGCAAAAAGTAAAAAAAAAATGTTTTTCTAAATTGTCGCTCTATTTTTGTTTATAGCGCAAAAA
Organism: Rana kukunoris; assembly: GCA_029574335.1. NCBI lineage: Eukaryota > Metazoa > Chordata > Amphibia > Anura > Ranidae > Rana > Rana kukunoris. The sequence continues at coordinate 428,377,690 of CM056051.1, forward strand.
ATAAAAACCGCAGAGGTGATCAAATACCCCCAAAAGAAAGCTCTATTTGTGGGGGAAAAAAAGGACGTCAAGTTTGTTTGAGAGCCACGTCGCACAACTGCGCAATTGTCATTTAATTTAACGCAGTGCAGAATCGCAAAGAGTGACCTGGTCTTTGGCCAGCAAAATGGTCCGGGGCTTAAGTGGTTAAAGGCCTGCTCTAATCCTAAACTGGCCATACACTATTAGAATTTTGTATCGTTAGTTCATATAAAAGCTAATTTTTAATCACAGTTTAGAAAATGTATTTTGAATGTTCATCATGTTAATGAATGTTTTGATGACAGAGGAACCCAGGCCTTGGTGTCAGGGGCTGGGTCTAACTGGTACAGGAGGACAGTTTACATCATTCTCCCAAACATCCTAAAGCCATCATAACAGGGGATCTTTACTATCCACTACTTTACAGCATAGTGGGCACAATTTACTAAAGGTTATCGCATTAGTTATGACAGTCATGCGACCACTTATCGCAAATAATGAAAATGTCAAATCACTTCTGCTCGTATGCGGTATAGGTATTTAGCACAAACACCAAAAATTCTTGTTTAATACTGCATAAAAAGGCAATAAAGTGAATTCACAAAAATAAATATATGCATGTAGTAATTAAGCACTGGTACAAGTTTGCGATAACTAAGGCAATAGTCAGACCCTGCAGCGGTTGATTCATGTAATGTCCCTCTGTGACTGTGCTTTATAAAATAAATACAGCTATATACCTGTTTCAGAGCGCTGATCGACACTCACGTAACCTGCCACCTCTCTCGCATGACAGCTGCAGTGGGCGGGAGGGGAGGAGGAGAGAGGTGACCCGCCCACTGCAGCTGTCATACGAGAGAGCAGAGAGGCGGCAGGTCATGTGAGCGCCGATTGGTGCTCTGAAACAGGTATATAGCTGCATTTTTTTTATAAAGCACAGTCACAAGGGGACATTACATGAATCAACTGAGAGGATAATGTAAATTTAACCCGAATTTGAGCAGCAGGAGGGGAGTGGGCGGGCACGGACACAGAGCTGACAGACAAGGAAGCAAAGGACGAGGGGACAGAGGAGAGCACAGAGGAGAGACAGGAGACACAGCATATGACGGAGGCATGTAAACTGACCATGGTGTCAGGGCTCAGCAGCCATGATACACCATGGTCAGTTTACAGTGGGGAAGGGCAGAAACTGGCAGGATCAGCCAGGTATTTTAGGTGTTACAGGGGGCCAAATTACACAACACAAGCACTGTGCTGTATAAAATGCGGTAAAGGAACAGGATCTTTTTTTTTTTTTTTTTTTTTAGGTTAACAAACACTTTAAGGCATACTTTGGAAAGATAACACATGCAATGTTTTAGGAGAGTTTCTTTGTGAAGTACACCGTTTTTTCTGAACTTTGTGCGTTATTTTACTGCATATTCGGATGCGATAAAACATTAGTGAATTGTGCCCATTGTTTTTTTTAAACTGCAGGATTTTCCAGAACTTTAGACAAGGTTGGTTTGATTGGTATCTCCGACAGAAATGCCAAACATTATTCAAAGTTAGTAGGGAAAACCAGTAATGCTCTGGGGCCCCTACAATGATAACAGTGCAGGTAAACAGACATCAAGTAGATAAGAGGCAGACTGCCTCCCCTGTGTATCGATTACTCTCAGTGCCATCGTGGGGCCCCCAATTTCAGGGCAGCGTGGGCTCAAGGACCAGCTGCTTTGGAGAAAGTACAGGGGACCCCCATGCATCAGGGGCCCCTGGGCAGTGCCCATGTGTGCCCTCTCATTAAGACAGTCCTGGGGAGAACCCTATATTTAGAAGGCAAAAGTGGACCCTACTGTTCTCCAGCATCTGTAGAGACCAGAAAATGTGTCAGGAGACCTCCAGCATCTGTGTAACCTGCCAATATATTTAGTAGGTATTCACAGGTTACTCTCGTTTCTGTAATTGTCAATATTCCTGATACTGGGGAATTTTAAATGGATCTGTACAGTTCTGCATAAACCTATGGAACAACAGGCAGGGAGACTTGGATTACCCTGAAATGTATGCACAGTACACAGTACAGTTTGGCGGCAGCCATTTATAATTGAATATAAATATATTAAATAACATATCAGGAAAAATCTCAACTAAAGACAGCTTAGCCACCATGACTGCAAAAAAATTGTATTTCATACAAATTTACCTAGTCACTATAACTCAGGCCATATATAAAGAGTTTTTTAATAGTTGTCCCCCTTTGAATATAAGGGTGACACCACCACACAATAAAGGCTGTGCCATAACAGGGGTGGTAAGGCGGGAAGCACCACAGCTATGCTTTCTGAGGTGACTGAACCTGCTGGATCAGACCCCTCCTAGGTTCTAGAACATTCCAAGAAAAGATCACCTGACCTTCCCAGAGGTCTCATGACCTCTCCAAAGGCCATGCAACCTTCCAAAAGACTACTTTGTGTCACAGGCCCACAGGGGGACTTGAACTGTCTTGCTGTAGTCCCATTAGGAGGGGGGGGGGGACTAGAAACAGTTTCCCCCTTACCTTTCATTCCTGACTTATCAATAGAGCAACCGTATCATTTTTTTCAAAATGCAATACCATTTGTCATTTAAAATCCTGGAGGAGCTACAGTTCAGGTGATCTGCCCCAGACTGCAGCTAACAGAAGGAAGCATTTCCTCAACCTCCTTCCCTCCAGTGATCAGACTGACATTTCTTAATAAAGATGGGAATCCTGGTTGAGAGTGAGTAGTAAGGTTGCTAAGGACTCTGCCATAGGCACGTAATAATGCAAGTGTAGGCAACCTGGGGCTCTCCAGCTGTAGAAAAACTACAAGTCCCATCATGCCCCTGGGAGTAATTGTAACTGCCAGCCTTGCAATGCCTCATGGGAAATGTAGTTCCACAACAGCTGGACGACCCCAGGTTGCCTAGCCCTGGTCTAATGTTTTGACAGAACTGACCAGATGGCTTACCCCTTGAAGTCCACAGCAGACAAATGTAAATATGTGTGGGCACTCATATGAGCTTGTTGGACAACCCATTGGGCACAAACCTTTGGCATTTATATAGAGTTGACCACTACTTTGTGGCTATAAGAGCCTCCACTTTTCTAGGAAGACTTTTCACAAGATTCTGCAGTGTATCCGTGGGAATGTGTGCTCATTCAACCAAAAAGAGCATTTGTGTGGTCAGGTAATAGTATTCTATTACATCCCAAAGGCGTTCACTAGGGTTGGGGTCAGGGCTTTGTGCAGGCCATTCAAGTTTCTCAACACCAAACTGGTCAAACCATGTCACATAATGCTATAGTATTAACAGTACTGGAAAACCTGAGGGGTAATCAACATACTTTGGGCTTTATAGTGTAGATTATGGGTGCTCAACCTGCGGGCGGCCCTCCAGCTGTTTTGGAACTGCAAGTCCCATGATGCATTGCAAGACACTGACAGTTACAAGCATAACCCCCAAAGTCAGAGGCATGATGGGAGTTGTGGTTCCATAACAGCTGGAGGGCTGCATGTTGATCGCCCATGATGTAGATGATGTTAGTTAGACGTTGGCTATAGAAAACAACAAAAATGTGGTTAGTACAGCTTTGCCATTAGACTGGAATTTTTCTGCCAATGAGAAATCATTATGTCTTTTACCAGAAGCTCGGCTCCGGTTCAGGTGACGTCAGAGGTGGACATGACCCTGGAGAGGGCGGTGGGTCTGTTGCAAAGTGAAAGCTCAAGCTCATACTGGCTAGTTGCAGCTGCCAACTTCATTCAACATGAGTGCTTCCAGAAGATAGAGGCAAGAAAGCGGGTATGTTTCCCAGTGATGTTTTGTAACTCTCTTGCGTTGTATGTATTGTCTGATAACTCAAACGGATGGCACCAGTTGTACACTTCACTACATGGATCTCGAGCACCAATTGGCACGATAGTGTCATTAAAGGGGTTGTAAAGGTTTGTTTTTTATTTTCTAAATAGGTTGCTTTAAGCTAGTGCATTGTTGGTTCACATACCTTTTCCTTTGATTTCCCTTTTAAATGTTTTTTTTCTTTGTCTGAATTTCTCACTTCCTGTTCCTCCTCAGTAAGGTGTTCAGTAAGCTGTTCTGGCTGACTATCCACCGCTCGGATGATGGTGGAAAGCTTACTGAGGAGAAACAGGAAGTAAGAAATTCAAACAAAGAAAAAAAACATTTAGAAGGGAAATCGAAGGAAAAGGTAAGTGAACCAACAATGCACTAGCCTAAAGGAACCAATTTAGAAAATAAAAGACAAACCTTTACAACTCCTTTAAGATTGCAGACTCTGCCTCTTTACGTGTATGGTCCTGCAGTGGGATTTCTTCAAATCTTTTCCAGTCTTGATCTGAATGACTGAGCGAAATTTCATCCCTGTGGGGTTACATGTTAGCAGAGGCGGCCCTACCATGGGACCCAATGGTACCCATGGTACCAGGCGGCATATGGAGGGAGCGGCATTCCGGCCGGCAGAATTTGAAAGTTAATAATACGAGCGGAGCGGCACACCGCAGAGAGAGCAGAGGAGCGTGCCGACGTGGGCGACCGGCGCCTAGCAACCAGACCCAGTGAGTGATCATTGATGACATCATTCAGGAGGAGGAGCCGAGGAGGGTGCGACCGCCCCAGCATTCACAGCGCACCGCTCAGCCTCTGCGCCAATTTGCTCTGCACCTCTTCATGATCCTCCATCTTGAGTCCTGCGGCAGCGACGCGTGAGGGAAGTGCGTCAGTCAGTGTGGGTGAGGACAAGGAGGAGAGAGAGCTGCCTTTGTGGTGCTGACTGTGCTGTGGACCGCCCACCAACCTGACGCCAGCCAGCCTCTCAGACTCTTAATTTAAGGTAACTAAACTTACAGTTCAGTAGTAGCTGTGGCAATGTGGCATGTGCCAGGGCCTGGGCAGCTCTTACTTCCTGCTCATCATGCACTGAGCCATCAATTGTCACCACTGTGCCATACCATTAAACGCAGCCACTGTGCCATCAATTGTCACCAGTCTGTGCCATCAATTGTCACCAGTCTGTGCCATCAATTGTCACCACTGTGCCATACCATTAAACGCAGCCACTGTGCCATCAATTGTCACCACTGTGCCATCAATTGTCACCAGTCTGTGCCATCAATTGTCACCACTGTGCCATGCCATCAAACGCAACGTAATGGTATGTCATGTAATTTTGCATATGGTAAATCTGCTTTTCTGATAAATTCGATTTTATATCATTATATAAAACAATGAATGTGGGGTGCCTTTTGGTGGGCGTTATTATAATATTTTTTTTGGGGGGGGGGGGGGGCAGCATTTAATTTTTGGTCCCAGGCAGCACCATGTCTTGGGCCGGCACTGCATGTTAGACCTAATTTCCTTGTCTTATTATGAAGGCGAGCAGGTTGGACTGACACTGGTGATTGGACTGCACTTCATAGTGTGTACTTTAAAGGAGTACGCACACCTTGTGGACTAACCTGGATTGAAGACTTTATTATTTTAACGAACAGCCATTAATGTCTGCTAGCAACAAAAGTGAGCACACCCCTAAGGGAAAATGTCCAAATTGCAGTATGTTATATTAACAAACTGCACTTAATAGGCACACCTCTTGCTGTTTCTTGTATATAAATATATATAGTCAAGAAAAAAATAAAATCATAAAAATAAAAAATAAATACAGACACTTTCCACTGTCCTACTGACACCAACCTCTGCCCTTATGATAAAATCCACTGCCCTACTGACACCGTCTACTGCTTTACTGGCACCAACCTCTGCCCTACTGACATGTCCACTGAACTACTGACTGACACCATCCACTGCCCGACTGACACCATCCACTGCCCGACTGACACCATCCACAACCCGACTGACACCATCCACTGCTCTACTGACATTGTCATCTGCCCTTATGATAAAGTACACTTCCCTACTGATACCAACTACTGCTTTACTGGCACCAACCTCTGCCCTACTGACATGTTCACTGAACTACTGACTGACACCATCCTCTGCCCGACTGACACCATCCACTGCCCGACTGACACCATCCACTGCCCGACTGACACCATCCACTGCTCTACTGACATTGTCATCTGCCCTTATGATAAAGTACACTTCCCTACTGATACCAACTACTGCTTTACTGACACCAACCTCTGCCCTACTGACATGTCCACTGCTCTACTGACTGACACCATCCACTGCCCTACTGACACCGTCCGCTGCCCGAATGACACCGCCGCTGCCCGAATGACACCGTCCGCTGCCCGAATGACACCGTCCGCTGCCCGAATGACACTGTCCTCAGCCCGAATGACACTGTCCTCTGCCCGAATGACACCTTCCACTGCTCGACTGACACCATCCACTGCCCGACTGACACCATCCACTGCCCTACTGACATTGTCATCTGCCCTTATGATAAAGTACACTTCACTACTGATACCATCTACTGCTTTACTGACACCAACCTCTGCCCTACTGACATGTCCACTGCTCTACTGACTGACACCGTCCGCTGCCTTACTAACACCGTCCACTGCCCTACTGACACCGTCCGCTGCCCTACTGACACTGTCTATAGCCCTACTGACACCGTCCACTGCCCCACTGACACTGTCCACTGCCCCACTGACACCAACCTCTTTTCTACTGACATCAACCTCTGCCCTACTGACATACCCGCTGCTCTACTGACACCATCCACTGCCCTACCGACACCATCCACTGCCATATTGACACCAATCTCTGCCCTACCGACACATCCACTGCTCTACTGACACTGTCCACTACCCTACTGACACCATCCATGTTTTAATACAGTTTAAATGTTTGTTTACATTGATTTATAAGAGTTTTTATATGTGTTTGAGCTCTGGGGTGCACACCCTAATGCAATAGGCTGCACACACCCATGAGTATCATCAGTGCATGGAAAATACATATTTTCTTTTATTATAGCCTACTAATTTGATTGTGTTTGATGCCCCGGTCAGCGTTCAGAGGAGGGAATGAGATTTAGTTAGGAAGGCAGGAATTTCACACAAGAGTGACTTCTTAATCCCCTCTGGAATTCAGAGTCTCTTTCTGAAATTCATTTAAGATAGAGTACATTTTTAGCAGCTGGACTTTTCTTTTGGTGAACATGGAGGGAGAGACTAATGAATAATCTAGGTTGAACTAGATGGTCTGGTGTGTTTTTTCAACCTGACTGTATGTATCTTTGGAATTATGCCAGGACTGATCATTGCAACAACGTCTAATGCCCCGTACACACGGTCAGACTTTTGACCAGCCAAAATCACATCGGAATTCCGATGGAATTCCATCGGAGTAAAAGAGAACATGTCTCTATCTTAACTCTGATGGAATTCCTCAGAATTTCTGATGAAAAAAGTCCGTTGGGGCATACACACGGACTGACTTTTTCCATCGGAAATTCGGATCGCATTAGAAAACTTTGAGGCTGCCATGGCAGACTTCTCATTTTTGAAATGTTGATGACCTGTGTATGATTCATGTCAATCCCCATGATTCTAAACTTTGAAAATGACTAACCAAAAACAAGTATTGAGATAAAGATTTCATATAAATTGAAAGGATATATTATATCAGCTTAAGTTAATTATCAAGAGAAATATATACTGCTTTTGGGTCAGTTTTATTCTTCTTTTTTAATTAGCCATGAGTAAAGTGCAGCAACCCCTTGCCACCAATCAGACATTATCTATCCTTGGTCTTCACTAAACTGATAAAATCTGCTATTTAATTAGTTGTCACTAAATACTGCTACACTACATGTTAGGAGGTATTGTATTGTAGAACTCTCTTAGTCCCGTTAATCATGTCAGTGCTTTATCGACAGGTATACTCCCTAGGTGGGATTCCACGGCTGATACGTCTTCTGAGCAATGGCGATGAGGAAGTGCAGCGGGCAGCCTGCGCGGCTCTCAGAAATTTGGTGTTCGAAGACAATGATAACAAGCTGGAGGTGTGTGAGCAGAGGGGGATGCCAATTCTACTGAACCTGATGAGAGATACACAGGACCTGGAAATAAAGAGACAAATCACAGGTGAGGCCTCTACTTTTATATATTGGAGGTGGTAGACGTGCCATAAAGCCATATATATATTTGCCAACAACCAGACTTACGATGGTATTTAGGCATTGTATAGGAATGCTGAATCTGAAATGGTAACAATGGTATAATTTTGACTGTTGGGCTTTCAAGCTGAATATTGTAAAACTAATTCAAAGTATCTCATATCTCCCAACTTTTTGAAAAGGGAATGAGGGACACCTATCAGCAAAAGTATGCTGGCATAGGACACACCCCTTGCCACACACCCTAAAGGAGAATTGTAGGTAAACCCACAAGTTCTTTTTTTTACCACTACAATTAGTTTATATTGGCTTTTGGAATTTTTACAGCAATTTATAATTCAGATGAAAAACACTTTTTGATAGATACAAAGTAAATTTTAAATACATTTATATAGATCAGACCAAAATGAGGGACAAATGAGGAGGAATGAGGGACAGAGGGACATTGCTCAAAATCAGGGATAGTCCCTCGAAATCAGGGACAGTTGGAAGCTATGGGCCATATGCTCACTAAAAAAAAACATTGGGGTTAATTTACTAAACCTGGAGCGTGCAAAATCTGCATAGAAACCAATCGGCTTCCAGTTTTTTTTTTTTTGTCAAAACTTGAACAAGCTGAAGTTAGAAACTGATTGGCTACCATGCACAGCTTCATCAGATTTTACACTCTCCAGTTATAATAAATAAACCCCATTGCATCAATCAAGGCACTAAAATCTCATATAAGCTTTGACATGTTTGGAAAAGTATTTATTTTATTTTATTTTAATCTGCAGTTTTTATTAAAATATTACCCGTTCAAGAACCTGCTATAGGGTGACAACATTCTTGGTCTCCCAGTTGTGCTCCCTATTGTCCCCCTGTCATAGGGACTTCTCATGTAGACTACAAGTGGCCATTTCAACATAAATTATTCAGACATGATCTGCTGCTGTCACCATCAGGAAATCTGCCCTTAGGCAGGTCAAAAGCACAAAGAATACAAAAAAAATAAAATCTTTATGATTCACGGTACTTGAAGTGATTGTAAATGATCACCTTGTAAAACAACTCATTCAGTTTAAAACAGAAATAAAAGGCAAAACATTTTTGTATAGATATAAAAAAACATTATAAATACCTTTTTCCCCTTTTTTATAAGTAATCACATTCCCTCTGTTCTCAGCTGCATAAGAGCCAGGGGGAGGAGAAGCAGCAGTACACTGAGGTTCCCAGTGAATGGCTGTTCAGCAAGGGCATGTCAGGACTAAGAACAAGTCTTGTCATTGGAGTAGAGCATGCTGAGTTCCAAGCATAGCTAGAGAACTGACCATGGTGTGTTCGCCTGCTTAGTGTGGTCTGTTTTTAAAAGGAAAGCAGAGGGATGGTCAGGAACACCATGGATTTCAGATAAAGGAAGCAATACAAACAGAACAGGATACTTTCTCATATAACTACATGGTACAGCAGGCACATATCACGAATATGAAGTGTTGGGGTAACAAATGCTTTTAAGCTGGGCTTACACAGATGACATTTTGGATAGTTCCTGATGAACAGGGCAAAATTCACCTTGTGGGTGGCGCTGTCAGCATCCTCCCACCCGGCATTCATCAATTTCCAAATCAATGAAGCTGGACAGAAAATTGTCACCCAAACCGTGGCTACATCCAGGCAGATGCAGATGCTGTACAGGTATTCTGACAACTGCCAGCACCAGCTGTCAGAATACACCAGCTGCATTGATAGATTTATCTACCCGCGCTACATAGTGTGCATGGCAGAATCAGTTAAATTTTTTTGTCCAAATTATTATTTTATTCAGTATTCAGAATTTTCATTGATGTCAGTGCAATAAAATAGTCAAAACTGCACGAAATATGCCTGCGCATTCACCCTACATTCTAACGGGTCTGCTCGATATGCGCAAAAAAACCTTAAAGTGTTACTAAACCCAGTAATATAAAAATAACAGCCTTTTTACACAATGCAGAGGATTAAACCCTTAAGTTCCACAGTGAGTATAACAAGTATGCTATGCTGCATATGCAGACTGATTTTACTGTTGAGGGTTAAGTAACACTTGAAATCTTAAAAAAAATTTCACTGCAGTATTTAATAAGGAACGGAATTTCAAGTTGAAATATTTTTTCATTGCAAGAAAAGAGGGGTGAATGAGCCCCAAGGAAGCCCCTAGAATGATATGACAGTTGCCCAACCCTGACGCATTCAGCCAGATCAGATCAGGCAATATCTCTATGTCCGTGAGTGGTCCTCAAGCTAGTTGGCTGCTTATCATCACTAGTTACAGTCTATTGGGCAGGCTAAAATAACATGTTGCTGGTGAATGAATTTATGCAGGTGACGATAGGATGTTGTTCTAGGCGTGAAGCTACTCAGTGTTCTAAGGAAATGGCCTGGAATATGAGACGTGTCCGCTATCTCATGATGTTTTATGAATCACGCTGCCAAGTTTCTGACAAGCCTGTGCCAAGTGTTGACAAGCTATAGACTGATAGGCACAATGGCTGAGCACAGAAGCTGAAGATAAGTTGGATGTCCTGCAAGTGCAGCTGCCCACCAGCCCAGAAAATTATGGCAAAACAGACCCAGGGGGAAATGTAACCCATGTGGTCCTACAGGGGTAATAAAATGGTTCCTTACCCTACTGACATCACCCACGAAGATTAGGCCGGTCTTTCTCAACCTTTTTTCAGTTAAGGCACCCTTAAAATATTATGGGCAATCTCAAGTCACCCTTTAAAAATGATAGACAGTCTCAAGGCACCCCATTTTAAAATGTAAAATCTATTCTAATAATTTGACATAATGCAGCAACATCCACACAAAGTAGGACACCCAACGTTAGAGGGGATATATTCATCCAAAGCAAATACTGTTTTGCAAACTGGTACTGACTAGTATTCCAATATTTCTCTTCTCCCTCCATTTTTCTCCATTACTCAGCTAATGTGACCCCAACACTGATGGAGAGGGCCAGGAGAGGGGGATACAAGGCTGCTGTGCGACCACTGACATCTTCCATAATAACTGATAGTCATTAGGACGCCAGCAGCTAGAAGGTCGTAATGGTGCACAAGGGTAATCATGTTGCTTTGTGTAACTAAATGGCAGGCTTATTCACCCGCTGGCTTGTATACAATTATTGGCAATTTTTAAGCATTTTGCCAAAGCACCCCTGAAGAAACTTCAAGGCACCCTGGTTGAAAAAGGCTGCATTAGACGATAGTCATCATGTACCAATGATATTTCCAAGGATCTTTCTAGAAATGTTGAAGAAGTACGACGGTTTTTGGCCAATTTCTGAAATAGTCAATGATTGCCATGGATCAACTTTCCTACAAATAAGTGACAGGGAGTGACAACCAGAGTCGTGAGGAACATGCACAAACAATCCCCTTCCTGTTTATGAACATCCTGTATTGTTTGCAGGCACCTTCTGGTTAGTTTTCTAGAGCACTGCAAATACCATACCTTCTCCCATTGACTGTAAAATGACAGCTCACTAGGCGTCAATTACAAAGCCTTGCATATCTCCCCTCCCCATGTCAGTAAATGCCCGCTGAGGCCATGGGCGTCCGTTCCATAGGGCAAGGGGGGGGCAAATGACCCCCCTGGAAAATCAAGAAGGTGTGGAAGAGTCTCACGGGTGCAGGCTGTCTGAGCAGTCCTGGGCCGGATGTCACACAGGCACAGCGAGCAGAGTGAAGCCGTCTCCCCCTCCAGTGTTTATGGGCCGGATGTCACATAGGCACAGCGAGCAGAGTGAAGCCGTCTCCCCCTCCAGTGTTTGTGTACACAGGGGGAGGGAACCTGCTGCCTGTGCCACTCTGATGGCTGATCTGAAGTTCTGAATGGGATGGGGGAGGGGGGTCCGTCTGTGCTGAAGGGGGGGTTGTGCTGAATGGGGGGTCCATTTGTGCTGAAGATGGGTCTATTCTTAAAGGGGGTCCATCTGTGCTGAAGGGGGGTCTGTGCTGAAGGGGGGTCTGTGCTGAATTGAGGGGTCTGTGTGGAATGGAGGGGTCTGTGCTGAAGGGGGGTCCATCTGTGCTGAATGGAGGGGTCTGTGCAAAATGGGGGGTCCATCTGTACTGAATGGTGGGGTCTGTGCTGAAGGAGGGTCTGTACATTCTCTAGGCTATATTTATATGGGCATTGAGTGAAGCTGAATTATCTCACAAGCTATTTCACACTGCCAGCTGTCCGTGTTATCGGTAAAGCTCCGCTAAAAAGCGGCATTTTACCATAGTTTTAGCTGCGCTATTCGCAGCCCCTTACTCTTTGACAGTGAGCAGGGGTTATTTTCCCCCACAGCTGCTGTCACATTTAAAATTGGCACATAGATCTGTTAATACATAAACTACAAGTCCCATCTACCACCGCAGGAGATGGTCTTGCAGCCCTCAATGGACCAATGATCAGCACGCTCATTGTCTATTTGAGGGAGAGTGTCCAGGAGCCTGACATTGGTCTTGCGATGTTGTGATTGAGGGTGCAATACTTTCACCTTTGTTTACCACACATGAAAGGTGAAACATACCGCACCACATTGCCTTTCATTATGTCAATATATATACAGTATATATATATATACACATATATATAAATATATACTGTATATATACGTTTTCCCGCCAAATATTTTTTAATTCTGTTCAGCTTTTCTTGTGATTCAGACAGTCAGGTCCATGGCCACTTCTTTTTTTTTTTTCACTGCAGCTTATGCTGGCCATACATAGTTCGAAATTCATCCACTTCAGCAGGGAGCAGGGGCGGACTGACCATTGAGGAACTCGGGCACTGCCCGAGGGCCCCATACCACTAGGGGGCCCCACCAGGGTTGCCAGGCTCATTAAAACCAGGGACAGTATGTAAAAATCTGTGTTTTTTTTTTACATTTGTCCCTGATATGTTCAAAACCTACATGCTTTTGATGTGAAAATCCCAAGATTTTAGTTGCCCCGCCTCTGTACTGCCACCTGGCTTGGTGGCCACCTGTAAGCCCGAGGGCCCCATAATCTTCTATTGCCCGGGGGCCCCATGAGTTGTCAGTCCGCCCCTGGCAGGGACTGTCGACTTTTGTCGAATGGGATGGTGGAAAATGTATATTCAATGTGTGTCTGTAAAGTTGATCAGTGTGTACTGACAACGGAGGAGCACTTGCTATCAGAATATAATAGCACAGTGGGACAGATTTCTCCATCCACCTTGCATGTGTGGATGTGGAAACCACTGGTTAATAAAAATAAATAAATAAATAAAATGACCCATCTATAGCCGGCTTTAACCTAGGTGAGGTGGCAGAAGAAAGCTAGTAACAGCCTGTTTTTCATAGTTTTAGAATTTTGAAAAACAAAACTGTTTTCCTTAAGGCTCAGATGAGCGTGATGGTTTGTTTTTCTCAGAAGATTCTGCAATCAGTTTCTCTCATGTCAGTGAGAAATGCTGCACATTGTAAATTGATGCAGATTCCCAGCCCTGTCACACGTAACACAAAAACAGTGTAAAAATACATGTGTGCAAGGCGAGGAAATTACTTATTAAATGAAGGTTTTCATTGTACAGAACACATTCTCACTTCTTATCATAACATCTACCTGGAAGCAATTCTCGTTCTTACTTTGATGTGTAGTGCTCACTTGTACTATATTATAAAGCATAATTGTAGCTTTAAGAGCCAGCATATCATCCTATCAGGGGGTATGATCAGCATACTTGCGACAAATACAGTAAGCTAGATCAATGGTCTCCAAACTGCGGCCCGGGGGCCAGATGCGGCCCATTTGCGTGCCTCTATCTGGCCCTTCGGACATTATTCTTCCAACTGACACCTAGGATGAGGCACCATTTCTCACACTGACACTATTTCTCCCACTGACATCATCGATGAGGCACTACTCCTCCTGCTGAGACAAACGGCGGGGCACTATTCCTCCCACTGACACTATTAAAGGGATACTATCGCTTCCATTGATACCAACCATGGTGCACTATTCCTCCCACTGACACCATCGATGGGGCACTATTCCTTCCATTGATACCAACCATGGGACACTCTTCTTCCTGCTAAAACCAAAAATATTAAAACTAATGATGGGGCAATGTTTACTCCCACTGATGCTGGAACATTTTCTAATCACACTGGCCACAGTTCGGCCCCCGTAAAGTCCGAAGGACACTAAACTGGCCCTTTGTTTAAAAAGTTTGGATATCCTTGAGCTAGATACTAGTACATTGATCCCCCCCCCCCCCCCTGCTGGACTACATAATGCACAATCACGTTAGACAGGATGGTAGGCACTTGCTGGATTTCTGTCAGGATCACATATATTTTTCTATTCTTGCAACCTTTATAAAAAGACATAGTTTGGGAATTATGTGTGCACTGAAGAGATGTAGTAATGTATTATTATTATCATTTTTAATAAGACGATTTTGCCCTAAAACGTACTTTAACCACTTCACCCCCAGATGAGTTTTCCCCTCAATGACTAGGCCATTTTTAAAAACAAATTTCTTCATCAGTTTAGACCAATATGTATTCTTCTACATATTTTTGGTAAAAAAAAAACGCAGTAAGCGTATATTGATTGGTTTGCACAAAAGTTATCGCGCCTACAAAATAGGGGATAGATTTATGGCATTTTTATTATTTATTTTTTACTATTAATGGCGATGATCTGCGATCTTCAGCGGTACTGCCACATTGCGGCGGACAGATCGGACACTTTTGACACATTTTCGGGACCATTGACATTTATACAGAGATCAGTGCTATAAAAAATGCACTGATTACTGTGTAAATGTCACGGGCAGGAAGGGGTTAACACTAGGGGCGATCAAGGGGTTAAATATGTTCCCTTGTGTGTGTTTCTAACTGTGGGGGGGGATGTGACTGACTAGAGGATGAGACAGATTGATGTTCCTAAAAGTCGGAACAGGAGATCTGTCAGAATGGGGATTTGGGTGTGGCGGATTTTGCGCCCACCGACCACAGTCATCGGGTCCCCCGCTGTGCATTGGGTGTACCTGCTATTGCTCTTTTAAAGGAGCTGCTGTTGGTTAACTATTAAATTAAGTATTGAATTAAATATTTAGCATCCCTTATCTACAGTTTTACAAATCATGCCCTTAGGCTGGCCATGCATTATTCAATTTCCAACCATGTAGTGCAAGGGACTGCCAAATTGCATAACATTTTTAAATGTTTAGGTTTGACCTCATATTATATGGTTTTGGTAAATCTAAAGGAAAATTGTATATGCATGGCCAGCCTTAAAGTGTCAGTAAACCCACATCATCAAAAGTCGTTCATACTCAGTAACTATGCAATTCGTTAACTGCATTCTGCAAAAAAACAGGTTAATCCTGTTGTTCTCTATCTTCGCCTGCTGTCCAGGTCCTCAATGCAGCTAGGGATTTTGCAGAGCAGTGTTGGCAGCTCTGCACATGCTCAGTTTTCAGTAAGTTTCTATGCTGTGCATTTCCTTGTTATCACATCTGAGCAGCCCATGTGACTATAAAGTCCCACATGTGGGCGTATACACAGTGGTAAATGACTGCCCACTCCCTCCCTCCTCCTCCATACTCACTAGCCAGCTAAACACAATGGGGGTGAGATATTACATGTAGATTGATCGAGCCTTCATCTCCCTCTTACTCTACGACACAGGCTGGAGGGGCGTGAAACAACCTGTGAGTGGCAAAAATCCACCCACACCATGTTATTGGCAAAAAATAATAAAGATTTGATTTCAAATATATATTTGTATGACAATTTAAAACAGTTGCTTGATATTAATTTATTTTTACTCTGTATTCCAAAGGCTAATGTTATTTATTTAAAATTGTTAACATGTGGCCAGCAGTAGAGGACTAGAAGCTCCTCATGCTTGCATTTTCCTGCAGACAGGCTGGGAAAGAGCTGGGTCATGTGACAGCTGTATATCGCTTAGGAATTTATTTATTTTTTATTAAAGTAATTACAGTGCCATCATCCACATACAGAAATAGAAGGGAGAATGTAAATTACACACGAGGGAATTTTTCCACTAAAAATGGTCCGACGGAGTAGGGGCAAACGGACCGTTTTGGCCGGATTCCTCCAGTGGAAAAATTTCAAAGCATGCTTTGAAATTTTTCTCCCGGATAGCTGCCCGTCGGATATGTCCGCTGGTTAGTACGGCAAATCAGCGGACATATCTGCCCGCACATGCGTCGTATCCTGTGAATGGATCCGACGCATGCGCACGGAAGTGCTTACTTCCTGGTGCGGTGACGTGGCGGTGACGTGGCGGCGTCAACGTCACCACCGCGTCACCGCGCTGTCCGGCGGGGAATTTGATCCGATGGTGTGTACAGCCACCGGATCAAACAGCCCGGCGGACATATCCGATGGAAACGGTCCGTCGGACCGTTTCCATCGGATATATTACATCATGTGTACAAGGCCTGTGTGTTTAGTATCACTATAATGTTCACCACAAAGTTGTATAGCTTTTGCTTTCCGTGCCCCATTCATATAATACAATTGATTTCCTTTTTTTTTCCTGTACTATATTGTAGAGTGTTTTTATCCCAGATTTGTATTAATTGCAGGCTTACTCTGGAATTTATCATCCAATGACCAGTTGAAGATTATGCTGGTCCGGGACGCTCTGAGCAACCTAAACAAGAGCATTATCATCCCATGTTCCGGCTGGAAGGAGGGCGAGTACTCCAAGAGCGACATGATGAACGACTCTGACATCTTCCACAATGCCACCGGCTGTCTCAGGTAATAATATGTAGCTTTTACTCTGATAATTTTATAATGATTTAGGAAAAAGGCTAAATTTACAATGCTTTAGCATCCGCCTGTTTTCAGCCATGTGATTGTAACTTTCAAATTTCATTGGACTGTCAATCTTATGACATGTTAGCTTGTGAATTGAGCCTACTGCCTGTCTGTTTTGATGACTGGTGGATCTTTTCTTTATATTTTAATAAAAAAGTCTAGTTAAAAAAATAAAAAAATCTTTTAGAGTTTATTCACACTAGGTCCGTTTAGTGGTGTTGATCAGCATACATCTATACAGGATCAACTCAAGGACACATAGAAAACAACTTGTTCACAACATACAGCAGTGATGTATTTTGGTTTTGTGCTGCCTTAGGCACCCCCCATCTAAATTTGTCCCATCCCAGATGCTTTAAAATTGCGCACGCCTATGCAACGAGCAACGGCGACAAACTACGTACATTTTATTATCCATAGACGACGATTTAAAGCGGAGCTCCACCCGCATTTATTTATTTTTTTCAAAGTCGGCAGCTACTAACAGTGTAGCTGCTGACTTTGAATAGGGACACTTACCTGTCCTAGGCGCCCGCGCTGACGGCCCCCGCCGATGCCGATCCTCGATCCCGGCACCGCCATCCACAGTCAGGGAAACAGGCAGTGAAGCCGTGCGGCTTCACTGCCCGTTTCCTACTGCGCATGTGCGAGCGACGCGGCGCTTTGTGAATGGTCCGGCTGCTTTCTGGGATACACACAGTTCCCAGAATGCAGTGCAGCCCATTCACAAGAAGACACCCAGAAGAGGAGGAGGAAGAAAACAGTACTGCAGATCGTGAGGGCAGATTCGGGACTTCCGCATAGCAACAGCCTATTTAGGGTGAGTATTTTTTATTTATTTTTTCCATTTCATTTTTATTTATTTTTTTCAGATTTTTTATAAAAAACTATATATCAGGGTGGAGCTCCGCTTTAAAAAGCCTTTACAGGTTACCACTTTAGATATACAGAGGATGTCTGTTGCTAGAATTATTGCCCATTCTCTGATGTTCGCGTGATACCTCACATGTGTAGGACGATTCGCCTTTGCGTGCAAGCATGGGAGGATGGGAGTACTTTTTTATTTATTATTATTTAAATTAATATATTTTTTTATTTATTTTTTTACACAGTTTTTTTTACTTTTATTGCTGTCACAAGGAATGTAAACATCTTTGTGACAGCAATAGGCATGTGACGCATTGGGGGTTATTTACAAAAGGCAAATCCACTTTGCACAAGTGCAAACTACAAGTGCAAATTGCACTTAACCACTTGAAAACCAAGCCTATTTTGGCACTTCTCTCCTTCATGTAAAAATCTAAATTTTTTGGCTAAAAAATTAATCAAAACCCTAAACATTATATTATTTTTTTTTAGCAGACACCCTAGGGAATAAAATGGCGGTCATTGCAACTTTTTTTCTCGCACGGTATTTGCGCAATCATTTTTCAAACATGAATTAAAAAATAACAAAACAGTAAAGTTAACCCAATTTTTTTGTATAATGTGAAATATGATGTTACGCCGAGTAAATAGATACCTAACATGTCACGCTTTAAAATTGCGCACATTCATGGAATGGCGCCAAACTTCGGTACTTAAAGGGGTAGTTCACCCAAAAACCTTTTTTTTAACATTGATTGAGGCTCGTTTTGTCAAGGGGAATCGGTTGTTTTTTTTTAGAATCAAAGCAGTACTTACGGTTTTAGAGATGCATTGTCTCCGTCGCTTCCGGGTATGGTCTTCGGGAAAGGGCGTTCCTATTTGATTGACAGGCTTCCGACGGTCGGATACATCGCATCATGATTTTCCGAAAGTACCCGAACGACGGTGCGCAGGCGCAGTATAGAGCCGCACCGGCGCTCGGCTTCTTTCGGCTACTCGTGACGCGATGTATGCGACCGTCGGAAGCCCGTCAATCAAATAGGAACGCCCAGACCAGAAGACCATACCCGGAAGCGACGGAGACGATGCATCTCTAAAACGGTAAGTACTGCTTCGATTCTAAAAAAAAAACACCCGATTCCCCTTGACAAAATGAGCCTCAATCAATGGTAAAAAAAGGGTATTGGGTGAACCACTCCTTTAAAAATCTCCATAGTTTTAATTATTTTTTTACAGGTTACTATTTTTGAGTTACAGAGGAGTTCTAGTGCTAGAATTGTTGCACGCGCTCTACTCTAAAGGCACGCGGCGATACCTCACATGTGGGGTTTGAACAGTGTTTACATATGTGACTTGCATGCGTGTTCGCTTCTGAGCGCAAGCTACTGGGACAGGGGCATTTTAAAAATGTATATATATATATATTTTATTTTTATTTTACTTCATTTCTTTATTTTTACACTTTTTTTTTTTTTTTACATTTTTTTTTTTTTGATCACTTTTATTCCTATTACAAGGAATGTAAACATCCCTTGTAATAGGAATCACTGTGACAGGTCCTCTTTATGGAGGCTTACAAGCATGAGATCGTAAAAAAAAATCACTGATCTAATGCCGACAGCCGCGATTGCAGCTGTGTTTACTTCTGGGTACCGGGCGTGACGTCATAATGTCGTGCCCGGACCTCCGACTGTCAACTCTATGCTTCCCAGCCAGCGCTGGCCGATTCGCTCTCCGGGCCACCGATGGCACGGGAGAGCCCGGAGAAGCACCGGGTGGCGGCAGGAGGGGGGGACGTCCCCTTCCGCTGCCTATAACAACAATCAAGCGGCGAAACTGATCGTTCTTATCGTGCAGAGAATCGGCAGCTGAAGATGGTGATAGCTGAATGATTTTTTGTGATACACTGCACAAAGTCGAGGATGTCCATGGACCTCCTTGGTCGTCAAGTGGTTAAAATTGCACTGAAAGAGCACTTAGAAGTGCAGTCTCTGTAAATCTGAGGGGTAGATCTGAAATGAGGGGAAGCTGTGCTGATTTTATCATCCAATCACGTGCAAGCTAAAATGCTGT
Source organism: Rana kukunoris (assembly GCA_029574335.1). Taxonomy (NCBI): domain Eukaryota; kingdom Metazoa; phylum Chordata; class Amphibia; order Anura; family Ranidae; genus Rana; species Rana kukunoris. Next base: position 428,397,606 of record CM056051.1, read on the forward strand.
TTTTTATTTTCCTTGCGTGTCCCCCTCAGACTTACAGGGACTGCACTTCCATGTGCACTTTCAGTGCAATTTTTAAGTGCACTTTGCACTTGTAGTTTGCATGTTATATTTTTTCGTATATAACCCCCATACTCTTTATGGTACGATCTGGGGTCTAAAAGACACGTAAAAGCATTCAAAAAAACAATATCAGTTTTTGAGTGCTCTAGAATTTTAAAAACTTGGTCGCTTGGGTTTCCTGGTGGGACGGGAGAGCCTGAGAGAGATGCTCCGATTGCTATTGCAGAAGCCAACCACCAGCTCCAAAAAACTATACCGAGGTGATGCCTGCAGCTGCAGGCATCATCTCGGTACAAGTGCCGCCCCCGCTAAAAAATATCACCCAGGGCAAACGTGGTAGATACGCCCCGGCCATACAGGTGTGTTGCATAAAATGTATCTGTACATTACAATTCATAGCCATGTGTGAATAGAATTTAATACAATGTTTGTTGACTTTTGATGCCAAATCAATTTGAAGTTAAAAACATAACAAAGAAGAAAACATTGTGATGGATTGGTACAATAAATCGCAGCACAGGTGCACAAAGCACACCAGCGGGTCTGCATAATGAACAGTCACCATTGTGAACAATCCCTTAGCCAGAGGTCAGCTCTAATACGTTCTTTCATATCCATGTAGCACTACCCCCGAAGGAGCTGCTGGTTTGTTTTGGGTGGCATGTTACCTCATGGCTCCTCCACCGTCTAGGGGTGTATGGTGATTGCAGCATTAACGGAATGTCGACGACAGGTGTCTTTTTCTGTGCTCTTTATTACCCAACCGGGTAAAAACAATAAATCTTGTGGTGAAGAGTAGAGATTCAGCAGAAGGAGAAATAGCAGATTCAGGCGTAGCAATAGGGAAACAGTCCTTCTTCCAACAACACTTTCTTCTTCGCCACTCCAGCCAGAGTGGGTTTAGTGTACCTGGACAGGCCTCTCTCACTGACCTGGCAGCCAGCGTATCACTCAGAACTTTAAGGGAAAAGTCTCTGCCACAGACCCTCCTTAGAATTGATATAGCAGAGATAATCCTCCTTACTAGATCCACACCTGGATCTCCTTCAGGTAGTTTGTAGTTAGGTTACCGACTGATAGGTGACCGACGTCCAGCCTTTCAGTACCCGGTTACCTTGTTTCCCGGTGGATGGTCGAGACCCTATCGGATTTCCAGCCTCTCCTGGCTCTCCTCAGGCGGACTCCCCACCAAACAGCTTCCACTCAAAGGAACAACACTTGGGATCTTCTTAGGATTTGGGACCCAGTCGATCACTAGGGCCCAGTCACAGCTCAAATGTTCCAGACCAACGTGGTCCCGGAACCAGGAACACAGCGTTGCACGCACACCCCGGCCTGGAAGGCCATTTCGCCAGGGCGCCGTGATGTGGTCACCCTAAAGGTGGGTGCCACACTGGAAGAAGACCCAGACCAATGGCGTCTGTTCCATAAATACCCTCCCCCAGCATGCACAGCAAGAAAACCCCTAGGCTGCTGGGGAAAAGCACCCAAACCTCGACTCCACGGCTGCCACCTGTCGCCCTGGGGTGATATCAGCACCCCAGAAGCGACAGAATGAGCCCACAGTCAGCCAAGCTGAGACAGAGACCCAAGGAATTACGAATTTGAATTTGAACGAATTAGCCTGGTCAGAGCTAACTAACTCTATGACCCCCTCTAAATTTCAATTAGCACCGGTTCTTAGAAGTAACCAGGCGCTACATCCATAATATTGTTGCATGATGAAAATATTGAGATTGAAATGTGTGATCTATGTGTGGTAAGCTGGTTGATACAAGTTTTTTTTTTATGGAAGGATGTTTTAAAATTCGTCCTTCATGTTCAATGCAGAATGATGATTATCCTGTTGATTAGCTGTGAAGTTACAATAAAACGGTAATAACATTGCTACATTGTAACTTTTCCTGACACTGCACAAACTGTTAGGGCCCTTTCACACGTGCGGACGAACGATCCGCTTTTTCTAAGTCCGTAAATGGACTTAGAATGAGGCCCTATGGGATCGTGTCCGTTAGCGGATGATGCATCCACTAACGTCCGCAAAGATCCGTGTCCGTCTGAATCCGGTTTTTCGGACGGAAGAAAACCCTATTTTTTTGGGATCCCCGCTAAGCCGACGGACACACACGGAGCGGAGCGAAAAACGGTCTGCTCCGTGTGAAAGGAGCCTTATGTAAATGCATTTTTTTACAGGAACAGGAGGAAAGTCCCGGCTGTCATGCTAGTAAATGCGACCGGAAAGCTGCAGAAAAGGAGGAGGCGCTGGGTGTACTATACATGTCCAAAGTAATTTGATTACCTTTATTGGGCGTGTGTAGCACACATAATGTCCATAACTGGTTAACCCCTTTGCGCTAGTCGGAGCCAGCCATTTAAGGGGATCTTTATGCCAGAGATTGAAAGAAGGGCTCCCAATCATGTGATTACTATGATTGGCTATCACAGTTGTGACATGATGGGAAGCCCATCCTAACAGTTTCCAATGAGCACACACTGGCAAAAAAACAGGCAGTGCCAGCTGTACAGTATATGCGGCAGCCTTGAGTTACAGTCCATCGCTGTGCTACCAAATATATGAGTACAGCCAGTGGGAAGGGGTTAAATATAGATATCTGTAGATTAGCCACTAGAGGGAGCTCTCAGCAGTTCAGTGCAATTACTCCTTTGGAGATATATCAGCCATACAAGGAATTAAGTTGTTTTCAAGGAGCAGTACATGCAGGGACTCACATGTGGGGCAAGAAGTGTATGAAAATCTCTCCCCAGTGGGACACAGACAACAAAAAGTAAACTAACAGGGTTTTAACCTTTCTGTACCCTATCCAAAAATAAAAAAATAACATTTTGGCTTTAGGTATACATTATAATTTACAACGCACATTGCACATTTTTCCTAGCTAGAACTCTAGCATTAGGGGCATGAGCTTTGCTGATTGGAGAGCTTGAACTCTTATGCTGCGTACACACAATCGGACATTCCGACAACAAAACCGTAGATTTTTTTTCCGACAGAATGTCGGCTCAAACTTGTCTTGCATACACAGGTCACACAAATGTTGTCGGAAATTCCGAAATGTCAAGAACGCGGTCACGTACAACCAGAGCTTTTTTTCTCAGAAAATAGGTGCAGGAACTCAACCACGACCCCGTTCAGATTTCACAAACAGTAGAAAGGTCTTAAAGGGGCATTAAATACCAGAATTGCACTAATACAGAGTGCAGAGTTCAGGGGGGTTACACACAGAGTGAAAAGCTGGCACTTGTAAACACAGAAACCAGACTTCTGTGTTTACAAGTGATTGTGGTGAGCAGGCACCAAAGGGTCTGAGCCAAAGGTGGTGGAACTGAGTTCCCCCAAGTTCCCCCAGAAAAAAAGCCCTGCGTACAACACTACGATGAGCCAAGAAAAATTAAGTTCAATGATTCCGAGCATGCGTAGGATTTTTGTGTGTCGGAATTGCATACAGACGATCGGAATTTCCAACAAGATCTTTTGTTGTCGAAAAAATTGAGAACCAGCTCTCAAACATTTGTTGTCGGAAATTCCGACAGCAAATGTCCGATGGAACCTACACGCGGTCGCAAAATCTGATCAAAAGCTCACATTGAACATTTGTTGTCGGAAATTACGATCGTGTGTCCGCGGCATTACTCAGCAGAGGATGTGTTGGACCTCTGCAGAGTCCCCTGTCTCAGCACAGAGAGCAAGTGTCCTTCTGTGCAGCATGCTGGCAGGGGACAGGCTGTTTTAAACTCAGGCTGTGTCTTTTTTTTTTAAACAAAAGCCAACTAAAGACTTTTGTAGACTTTTTTTTTTAATGCACCTGGAATGTATTCAGCTGATGTAAATTGAAGGTTTAATTTTTCTACAAAGCAGAGCATTAAGGAAGGAACGTAGCCAAGGCCACTTTTTTATCAGGGATCCGACAATTAAAGTCATGCTCCTTTCAGAACTCTTCCTTTATTTTCAGAAAGCAGACTTACAAAATTCTTTCCCCCTCACATTGACTACTCGGCTGCCAGGTCTCCTGACCTTTCCTGTAAATCAGGTTGGCAGATTTGGCATTTTCTATTGTCTAAGCACAATGGTTCTTTCAGGCTGAAACAATTAAAGTAATCCTCAGACAACACAGCTCAAATCGGAGGAATTCTTTATATGTGAGAAAATAAGTGAACAAGAAATATCTGAAGCCTGTCTGACTCATAAGGGAAGCCATGACAGGGCAGGACAGGGTTGCATTTGGCGCGTGGTACTGCCTGCTGAACATGACAGGAGCCAGGAGGGATACATTTTGCTGTGCACGTGTACACCCCCATCTGCCGCCTTTGGGTTCAAAGGCCCATTTACACTACATGCAGTGCAGTGCTTTATTTTCTGCATTAAATAAGCATGGAAAGTATGTTACATGGGATCCAATGGCATAGTTCACGCCAGCACAGTGTGTTCCAGTGCTTTTAGCTTCCTGAAAAAAAAAAGTACAACATTCTGCTTTTTTCCTGCACATAGACATACTGGAATGCAGCAAAGCGCACTAAAAAAGTGTTAAAAATGTCTATGCTGGAGGATGTTTTTGTGGTGTGAATAGGCACTCAGGGAGAACAGTTGGGGTGTGGTAATAACACAGTCCAACCTGTTGTTTTTACTTCTCCCCCTCTCAACTACAAGTGTAACCAAGGCCTTAGTTTGGCTGTTTGCTGAACCTCCAAACAAGCAAAAATATAGAGCTGCATTGTGCAAAATAACTGACTGCTGTATAGCTGCGCTGTGACTTGTAGTTCCTCCGTATCAAAAAAGTTTCTATGTGCTTGGGGCTACGCCTGTTCTTTTACCGCTTAGTCATTTCACATAGACAATGCACACAGCAATGCGTTAATAATTTACAAGGTGTACAGCTGGTGTCACATAGTCAGAGGATGAGCTTAGGGCTTCTGCCTGCTGATGACAACAAATTATCACCCCATGTTGTCTAAAGCCTCATACACACGACTTCCATCAGACTTTTCCGTGGATTTTTGACCGAAGGGGCGTTGGCCGTGAACTTGTTCTGCATCCACACGGCAGAACATTTTCAGCCAACTTTTACCAAATCCCTTTGGGCAACTTCTGCTATAGTTGTCTGATGTTTAGCTTTGGTTCTGAGCATGCATGTTTGGATTTTAGTCCGATGGATTTGTGTACACACGATCGGATTATCATCCATCGGACATTTGTTGTCAAAGTTTGAGAGCCTACACATCGAACGTTTGTCCGTTGAAAAACCAACAACAATTGTTCCGATGGAGCATACAGACGGTCGGATTGTCCGATAAAACATGTCCGTCGGACCGTTGTTGTTAAAAAGTCTGATCGTGTGTACATACCTGGCAACATTTTAAAATTCCACTGCGGGACATTTTTGTTGAGCGGGGGGACAGCTGTTAAGTTGTTAAGGGGGGTGCCGCCGATCAGATTAAAGATTAAAGCAAAGGGCCCCCCGAGCCGCAGTTTGGAGACCACTGCTCTAAATTATAGCTGGACTGTATAGCTAGTTGTAAATACATGCCACCAACAATGCTTTAAGGCAAATCTCCACACTGGGGATGTAGACAGCAAAAAGAAACTGACAGGGGGTTTGACCCATTTTTCTAATTAGGAGGTTTAGCTTAGAGCTGAACTTTAGGAGCGGGTATAAGTGAAAAACAATGTTCTAAAACCGAAGACGTGTCATAATTTCCATCAGAGATCCAAATTTATGTCTCATTTAAAGCCCTCTGTGGAAGCAGTATAGAGGTCTATAGAGGTCTGACACACCCCCTGAGTCAGACCGCTCTCCAATCAGCAAAGTGTATGCTCCCTACTGATTGTGCTTTCACACAGAAAAAGGGGTCTTTCTCTGCAGCGTGCTGACATGCAACAGACTTTTCTGCTCAGGCTGAGCCAAACTTACTGAAAATGTAATGGTCGATGTTGGGATTCATCCCATAACCGAAGGGAGTCAGACTACAGTTGCAACTTGCAAACCAAAACTAGTTTCTAAATGGCTCAAAGTAGAAGGTTTTCTGAGTAGCGGAAGTCATAGAAGGCATCTTGTGGTGTCTTCCCTTAGACAAGACTCATATGTGTAACCACTTGGCGCCCAGGGTACGTCATATGACATCCTGGGCTTTGTGGTGGTATATCTGAATGATGCCTGCAGCTACAGGCATCATTCAGATATTGTCGGTTTCAGCCGGTGATTCCCTGCACCATAGGAACAAACATAGCGGCTTTTCCGCCGCTTGAACTTTCTTACGGGCAGTAGAATGGGACATCCCCCCCTCCCACTGCCCTTCGGTGCTTCTCCCAACTCACCAATGCGATCGGTGAGTCGGGGAACAAATCCGCTGGCCCCAGATGGTCGTCGGAGTCTCTATGATGATGATTTTTTTTTTTTCATGCTTCCCAGCCTAGCAGTGAGATGTGTGGTCTTACTGACCCCATATCTCACTGTAAGAGGTCCTGTCTTGTCATATTCCTATTACAAGGGATGTTTACATTCCTTGTAATAGGAATAAAAGTGATCACATTTTTATTTTTTTAAAGTGTAAAAAAAAAAGTAAAATTAACAATAAAATTATTATTATTTTTAAAGTGCCCCTGTCCCCGTGTGCTTACACGCAGAAGGGAGCGCATACGTAAGTGTTCAAACCACACATGTAAGGTGTCGCCGCGAACGGTAAAGCAAGAGCAATAATTCTAGCCCTGGACCTCCGCTGTAACTCAAAAAAAGTAGCCAGTAAATAAATTTAAAACGTCATCTATGGGGATTTTAAAGTTCCGAAGTTTGGCGCCATGCCATGAGCGTGTGCAATTTTGAAGCGTGACATGTTAGGTTTCTATTTACTCGGCGTAACTTCATCTTTCACATTATGCAAAAAAAATGGGCTAACTTTACTGCTTTGTTTTTTTTAAGCATGAAACATTTTTTTCCAAAAAAAAACGCGTTTGAAAAATTGCTGCGCAAATACCTTGCGAGATAAAATGCCCGCCATTGTATTCCCTAGGGTCTTTGCTAAAAAAAAAAAACACATAAAGGCATACGACGGCGTAGCGCACACATAGTACGCTACGCCGGCGCAGCGCGGAGAGGCATGCACTGAATTCAGCAAGCTATTGCTTCCAACTCTGCGCCGGCGTAGCTTACACGAAGGCGCAGGCTGGCGTAAGTGGAAGTAGGTGGAAGTGGGCGTGATCAATGCTAATGAAGCGTGACCCCATGCAAATGATGGGCTGGGCACCAGACAAGTACTTCTGCGAACTGCGCATGCGTCGAGACGTGGACGTATCCCCGTGCGCATGCTCACAACCACGTCGGAACAACTGCCTAAGATACGCCGGATCACTGTGTACGCCGTCAACGTAACCTACACCCAGCCAGACCCACGTCCTACGTAAAATACGTAGGCTTGAGTTCCCTGGTGCAGACCTTTGCATGTCTGGTGCTGACTTACACCTCCTTTATGGGGAATAACTTTACGCCGGACAGAAAACTTACGCGCGTTGCGTAGAGCCTGCGCCGGGCGCACGTACGTTCGTGAATCGGCGTATTTCCCTCATTTGCATATCTGAATGGCTAATCAATGGAAGCAGCAACATGCGTCCAGAAGAAAAATGCGCCCACGTTACGCCGGGGTAAGTAAGATACGTCGGTGTAGGGTGGCCAGTTTTTAGGCGTATATTGGTTTGTGACTCAGGCTCACAGATACGCCGGCGCACATTTGCACTTACGTCGGCGTAACTTGATTTACGCCGGCGCAAGTGCTTTGTGAATCCGGGCCATAGGGTTTGGGGGTTCTATGTAATTTTCTTGCAAAAAAATTATGATTTTTACATGTAGGAGTGAAGTGTCAGGCGGCGTACACACGACCGAGGTTCTCGCTGGAAACCAGCGAGAACCTCGCTGGAAGCTGCATTCCAGTCGTGTGTACGCTCTCGGCGAGCTTCCCGTCGGGAAGCCCGTCGAGCAGAAATAGAGTGCACGCTCTCTATTTGCTCGACGGCCCGCCTGGATGAATGGCTGGTTGCCATTCCCGACGGGCGGGTCGCTGATTTCGACGGCCGGCAGAGAACCTCGACGGGCAGAACGATGTGTTCTGCCCGTCGAGGTTCTCTGCCGTGTGTACACGGCCTCAGAATTGGCCCGGGCCTAAAGTGGTTAAAGATGACATGTTTACTGATGTTTATGTTTACAGATGACATGTTCTCATTAATTCCTTTTATCACAGCGGACACAGTCATGTTGTGCTATTTAGTAAACACTAGCCCTGTGGATCGACGTGCCAGGTATGTTTTCACAGGTAGATTTAGCACTTGGCTCCTGGCAGGATGTTTACAGACCAATGTACTTGTTGAGTCTTGTACACAAAGTATAACACTAAATACATTACTTTAAAAGGAATCTGTTTGCACTTGGCAGGGAGCTGGAGTACAATGGGCTGTACATGGAGGACTAGGATTGTCTAGAGCAAAACGCAGCCTAGGATTATCCTGAATAATACATGCAGGCAGATGTTCCAATCACTCCTTATGGGGCATTACAACGTGGTGCTGACAGATATGAATAAAATATCAGACAAAACAAAATATTTAAAAGAGTGAGCCACCCAAACGTGGTATTTTAGTTAGAATTGAAGCCTGGTGGGCTGAGACAGCTGATGGCTTCTTACATGTCTTGGATACGCCAACAGTGCGATCTCCCTGCAATAATTCCTGGCTCTGCTCCTGGCTATCAAGAAGTTTTGGGTGTCTCCTACAACCTCTGTGCATTTCAGCTATTCCTGTAACATTCTCTATAGCATAACATAAATTTAAAATCCAGCAGGGATGGTGGGAGTCCCTTAAAATGCGCACAGCAAGTGTGCAGACCCGGGAACTCAGCTTAGGGATGGTGGCAAACCCTCATAGCATCTTAGCGAAACGTGTTGACCAGCTGAGGTGGCCCGATATACAGATTATTCCTTCTGCCCTGATCACAAGTTGTATCTATGGTTTGAAGGGTATATACGGAGCCAGAATGTTATGTCACATATTTTGGTTTTAATGATTGTAGTTATCTTCTTTGTTCTTATGCTATATTAGCATGTTTTAAACATTATAATAATAAAATGGAAGAAAAAGTGATGAGCGCAACCTCTGAATATAATCTCTAAATTGATGAGCGCAATCTCTGAATATAATCTCTAAATTGGATATGCAAAAAAAGCCCAAATCCCAAATAGGATACATAATAGTGACAAGGAATAAAAATGTCTGAAATGTACCAAATAAGTAAAGTACAAACAGTGCAAAAAAAAATCACAAAAACAGGGGGTTGCAAGGTCGCTAAACCCCCCAAAAAATAAAACACAAAACAGTCCAATATGTAATAAAATTCTTGCTAATGTATTGCCATAAAGTGCTTCAGGTAATGATATACAGTGCTTCAAGTGATGATCCTCCTTATATGTGGGCTCACAGAGTGTTTACCTCACCGACAGAAAAAACAAGCCTTATGTGTCTCTCACACAGCTTGCTAAAATGTTGGTGATCGTTTTACACGGCTTCCTGATATCCTTACTGCTGTCAGCGATCGCCGGTAAAATGGAGGTTTACATTGTACATATGAAAATAGAAAAAATAAAACCTCTCATCGTGAAACAAATAAAAACAAAGAGCTTTAATAGGGCAAAAAATGGGCACTTACAAAGAGCATGAAAAAATGGGCAAAATAATAGTAAATCCGTAAATATGGACAAAATCCATGTCACTTCCGGTCACAAGCAATGTTCCTGACGTGTTGCGTCACCTCACGTGACTTGATTATAATAATAAACATTGATGTTGTATATTTCAATAATGTTTTTTGGTCTCATGGTTAGTGCCAGTAAAGTCCACCATTGGCAAGACTTATGCTGCGTACACACGATCATTTTTCGGCTTGTAAAAAACTATGGCCCAGATTCAGAGAGAATTAGATTATCGTAGAGTATGAGAAATACACTACGCCGCCGTATTTTACCTGGCTCTACGTGGAATCCAGGTAGATTTTGTCCAGTAAACGACGGCGGCGTAGTGTATTTCTCCCGTCGCAATCCATCTGCGCGAGTAGGGGGCGTGAAGCATTTAAAATAGGCGCGTTCCCGCGGCGATCGAACTGCGCATGCTCCGTTCGCAAATTTCTCACCGTGCATTGCGCGAAATCACGTCGTTACGTCGTAGTAGCGTCGTTTACGTACATTCCTATTCCCGAACGAGTTACGTTAAAAAAAAAATAATAATTTCATTTCGACGCAGGAACGACAGCCATACTTTACATGGGTTACGCACTGTTAGACCAGCAAAAAGCTGCTCTAACATTACGTAGCCAAAAAATGACGTAGGCGATTGCGAGGGACACTCGTACCTTCGTGGATCGCCGTAAAAACTAATTTGCATACCCCGACGGTGAAAACGACGCGGACTCCACCCAGCGGCCGCAAAAATATCGCAACGTAGATCCGAAGGCTTACGAGGACGTAAGCCTCTCGGATCGAAGCCCGAAGCCGCCGTATCATGGTTTGAGGATTCAAACTAGTGATACGGCGCGCAAAATTTGAAATTACTCCTGTCTAACACCAGTTAGACAGGCGTAATCGCTCTATGAATCTGGGCCCATGTTTTTCAGCCTCTAGAAAAATGTATTTTTTTCCAAATTCATCATTAAAACATTTAACACGTACGACGGCACTATAAAAGTGAAGTTCCATTCGGATGGCCCCACCCTTGGGGCTGCTTTTGTTGATTTTGTATTAGTAAAAGACGATTCACAGTGCATCGCTCACTGAAAGTTGCCCTGACATGAGAGCGTCAGCCTTCCAGTTTGTGCAGTTTTCTTCTCCTTGTGCTCTATGTAACTGTCCAACAGTTCAGCCTGAGCACTGCGAACAGACTGGTCTCAATGTGTGCTGTGCAGTGCCAGTGTGCGCTGTGCTATGGTGTCAATGGCTGTGCAGTTGTGTGGATCTCAGCGCTGGATTGTACTCCCTCCCGCTGTGCTGCAGCTCCTCTCCTCACTGCCAGCCTGAATAAAAGGGGGAAGTGGGGACATGCAAGCGTGGAGCCGCACACACAGGTTCCTGATGATGAGATGAATAGGAGAGGGAGAGAGAGAGAGGATGAATGGGAGTTGCATAGGAGACAGCAAGAGAATGGGGAAGACACCCAGTTATAGTGCCCTGTCCCTCTGTTCTGCCCCCAGTGCCCTGTCCCTCTGGTCTGCCCCCAGTGCCCTGTCCCATTTTGTTAAAGTTGTTGTTGGTAATATTTAATTGTGTAACTTGATTCTGCATAAAACATTTAACAGTGTCATTCCATGAGCTAATCTACGAGGGTGTGTTTACAGGCGCAATTAGGCGCAGGGCAGTGTATGAATTAGGTGGGGCAACTGGTGGCGAGTAATTCTTAAGGCCTGGCTAGTAGGTCAGGGCTTGAAATTTTGAGCCCTGTATATATATATATATATATATATATATATATATATATATATATATATATATATATATATATGACTCTATTCAAGTAGCAGGTCTGAATGACATTATAAGGATAGTTAACATAGTGATGGCAAGAAATTATCTGAGGAATGATTTGTTTAAATTCCCGTACAAAGGTTAGAACGAATTCTACTAGTACATGGACAGCTGTGCTGTCTGGCAGTAATGGCAGTTAACATATTGTGTGTGTATCTCAGCTATATATTTGAAATTTGCTTGTGATTTACAGATGTCAGCATGTGGCAATGAATAGAAAGCCTGGGGCTCCTCTGCTATCAATCACTAGGTCTGGCTGGGAAGACATGGTGCAGGTTATGCAATAATGCCTCGTACACACGATCACTTTTTGTGATGAAAATAAATGTCATTTTTTCATCATGAAAAAAAAAGACATTTTTCAAACTTCATTTTAAAAAATGACGTTGCGTACACACCATCATTTTTGGAAAATGATGAACGAAGTGATGCCACTCTAAAGGGGAAGTTCTATTTGCCTTGAGGCTGCTTTTAGCTGGTTACTTGTTAGTAAAAGACGATTCCTGCTTTTTTGTCTGTTACAGCGTGATGAATGTGCGATCTCCATTATGAATAATAGTTTTACCTCCTGTCTCCTAACTTGCTTCTGGGCATGTGCGGGTTTAAAACGTCATTTTTTTTACGTAGTTTTGCCCACACACAATCATTTTTTATGACACAAAAAATGACATTTTGAAAAATGACATAAAAAATTCGAGCATGTTCGAATTTTTTTTTGGTCATTTTTCAGAAGACATAAAATGACATTTTGGCCACACACCATCATTTTAAATGACATTTTAAAAAATTACATTTTTTTTCATCACAAAAAGTGATGGTGTGTACGGGGCATAAGAGTTTACGATTTATAAAATGCCAGACGTTTCCTCATCCAGGAACCAATCACCTGTCTGCTGGGACAGGGCTGCCAACAAGGCTGACAATGCTTGCGCTATTGTGTCAATCACTGCAAATCTGAAATGGCCACTGCAAGCTATTAAAGCATTTCACAAGCTCAGTTCAGAGCCTCTGTACTAACAATCCGATGTTAGTACATTGATCTCCCTAACTGTGCTATTGTGTTCTGACGAGGATGGCCCCCAGCCAGAACACTGGTAGCCAGAGAGTGCTGATCTGTAAGCCCCGTACACACGACCGAGCTTCTCGGCAGAATCCAGCGAGAAGCTCGCTGGGAGACATATTCTGCTGAGAAAATCGGTCGTGTGTACACTTTCGACGAGTGTACCGTCGGGAAGCTCGGCGAGCCAAAATAGAGAGCATGTTCTCTATTTCCTCGTTGTTCAATGAGGAAATTTGGCTCGACGACCTTTTCGACCGCTCATCGGGAACCTCGACGGGCGGAACGATGAGTTTAGCCCGACGAGGTTCTCGGACGTGTGTACGCGGCCTCACTTTTTAGGTCATGCCAGTTCAAAAAACAGCCGGCCGATTTCTGTCAGACCGAATGCCGCCCAACATTCAGCCCGTATGTACAGGGCATAACAAATAATTAAATATGTGTTGTACATTGTATGGTAATGCACTTAAAAACTGTCCCCAATGTGTCCCTATAGTGCAGTGATGGCGAACCTTGGCATCTTGATGTTTTGGAACTACATTTCCCATGAAGGTTAGCTACACTGCAGAGTGCTTGAGCATCATGGGAAATGTAGTTCCAAAACATCTGGGGTGCCAAGGTCCGCCATCACTGCTATAGTGTATTGTTTGGCAAGCTATAAGAAATACTAGCTGCCTTTTGAGTCCCCATGTATAACCCTGCTCCAAAGAAACAAGAAGGGTAAGAATTGTGAATGGGCACATATAACTAACATTTAGTGAAGGTTTTTCAAATTTAGCTGAAAAACACTTTAAATCTGATATCACCTGATTTGTAAGCTTGTTGTAGATACAGATGAGAAGGAAGTGTTGAGGTGGTGGTTTTGTAGCCTGATGACCCCTGAGGTTCATCAGCTTCCCTGAGGGCACATTGCAAATCTGTTTTGTTAATCTGATATTCTGGGAGATCTGGTCTGTGATTGCATGTCTGAGTTAAAATTGGATATTGGAAGTTAGCTTCAAGCAGTTTGGAGATTCCTTGAGGAATGTAAGTGCTTAATACCTCCCTGGTCATTGCCTTTTATCATGATGTCTTGGCTATCGCTAACCAGAATGACAGCGATAGGCCGGTATTCCAAACATCCAGTAATGGATGGGGGCACTCATACATTCTTGAGTGATAATGGACGACAGGCCCTAACAGGTCCACACCCAGGGGTTGCCACAGATGGTTTGTGTCTAACTGGCAAACATTGAATTCTGCATGACAACAATGAAATATTTTCGGGAAAATACTTAAAGGCCTTTAAACTGAGTGATATCTACCCGATGCATGTGCTGTCTTTGGAGCGTGTACTTTATTTACTTGTATTTTTACTATTGCTCAAGTTCAATAGTTAATGTTGATGTAAGATTGCTGAAGTGCATGAAGACAGGAATTGGCTAAAAGGGAATGGAGGAGATCAGCAGCACTTATGCCGCGTACACACGGTCGTTTTTTGCGATGAAAAAAAACGACGTTTTTTATGAAGTAAAAAACAACGTTTTTGAAACGTCACTTTCAAAGACGATGTTGCATACACACCATCGTTTTTTTCACAAAAAACGAGGTTACGTTCACCACACTTTTCCATTGAAGCTCGCTTCATAACTAGCTTCTGGGCATGCGCGGGTTGAAAAACGTCGTTTTAAAAGACGTTTTTGCTACACACGGTGACTTTTTGTGAAACAAAAAACGACGTTTTGAAAAACGACACAAAAAATTCAAGCATGTTGGAATTTTTTTTTGGTCGTTTTTTTTAAGACAAAAAACGACGTTTTGCCCACACACGATCAATTTAAATGACGTTTTAAAAAACGACGTTTTTTTTCCATCGCAAAAAACGACCGTGTGTACGCGGCATAAGGTGCAAGACCAGATAAAAAAAATATGAAACAGGACTCTATAGTGGAAAATGGCAACTGTTTATTTTACGCAGTGCACAACGCAAAGTAACTGTCATCCAATTAGCGTGTTGAGTAAATGCAGTTTGTGTTGATGCTTTCTTGGAAGTCTGACGGGTTTTCTCTATTGTGTTCACAGAAACATGAGCTCAGCAGGCCCGGAGGGACGACAAGCCATGAGAGAATGTGATGGCCTCATTGACTCCCTTGTACATTACGTCAGAAAGAGTATCGCTGACTACAAACCAGACGACAGGGTAATTCCTACATTAACTATAGATTTCTTGGTTCATGTTTGGCATCAAGAGAAAACAGTGTAAGGCTAAACTCATCGTTCCACCCAACGAGGTTCTCGGCCGGCCGTCGAGTTCGTCGACCAGGCTGTCGAAAAAGGCGTTGAGCTATTAGTCCCGATGGCCCATCGAGGAAATAGAGAACCTGCTCTCTATTTTGGCTCGACGCCTCGTTCGACCGTTTTCTCGGCGAAAACATACACACGATCGAGCTTCTCGGCAGAATATGGATCCCAGCGAGCTTCTCTCTGGATTCTGCCGAGAAGCTCGGACGTGTGTACGGGGCCTAACATTGTATAGTTTTCAGTACTTTTCTAAACTTTTTATGTTTCAGTCCTTCTCCTTTTAGATGCTTTTCTCTTGATTATATATATAAGACAGGGAATGGAAGAAAATCATTGAAAACAGAGATTGTGTACGGGAATTACACTGTTCAAATACAGAACAGTGTAATTCCCATACAAGATCTCTGTTTTCAATGTTTTTCTTCCATTCCCTGTCTTACCCATCTTCCCTTTCTTATCTAATTTTAATTTTCCTTCCATATTCTAGTTTTTTTCCTCGTTTGTTTTTTACCTATTGTGGTTTATCTCAAACTAATGTGCACAGAGGTTTAAAGCGGTTGTAAACCCAAAATTTTAATAAAAACCTACAAGACAAAGGCATAATGAGCTAGTATGACTAGCATACTAGCTCATTATGAATTACTTACCTTAGATCGAAGCCCCTAAAGCCATCCTTGTCTCCCCCTCCAGCTGCAGATATTTTTTCCTGAAGGTTATTTCCTGGGTTTTGCCGGCATTAGCTATTGAGAAAACCGGCATTCTCAGTGCGCCTGCGCCGTTGACTATGGAGCGCATGCGCCGTAGACAACGGTGTATTCCATTTGGCAAATATCTCCTAAACCATGTAGGTTTAGGAGATATTGCAAACACCTACAGGTAAGCCTTAATCTAGGCTTACCTGTAGGTGTAACTTCAACCAGAGGGTTTACAACCACTTTAAGATATTGTATATATTTAATATAATTGTTATTGTTGTTCAATCGTTTAGCCATGTCCAACTCTTTGTGACCTCATGGACTATGGCGCGCCAGGCTTTTCTCTCCTCCACTGCGTTCCAGAGCTTGCTTAACTTAAAGAGTGGTTGTAAGCCCTTACAGACCACTTTAACCTACAGGTAAGCCTAGATTAAGGCTTACCTGTAGGTGCAACAAATATCCCCTAAACCTACACGGTTTAGGAGATATTTGCAGAAAAGACTGCACCGATGTCTACGGTGCATGCGCAAGGGCGCAGGCTCACTGAGCGTGCCGTTAGTGAAGGCGATTGTGCTGTCACTGACGGCTCCCGCGCACATGTGCAGGAGTGACATCATCGCGACTCTGGCCAATCACAGCTACGGAGCTGCGATACTCGGAAGTCACTCAGGTATCATGGCGGCGGCGGAGGAGAGGAACGAGGGTCGCTTTGTGGGCTTCGATCTCAGGTAAGTAATTCATAATGAGCTAGTATGCTATGCATACTAACTCATTATGCTTTTCTCTTGCAGGGATTTTTTTTTTTAAATAAATGTTTTAGAAGGTTTACTTCCTTTCTTAATGTTCATTGTTTTGATGATGCTATTTATCCATCTTGTTTTCTGTCATCCTCCTTTTTACTTTCATGTTTCCCAGCATCAGGGTTTTTTCCAATGAGTCCTTTCTTTGCGTTAGGTAGGCAAAGTATTCGAGTTTCAGCTTCAGGGTCTGTCCTTCCAGTGAATATTCAGGGTGGATTTCCTTCAGGATTACCTGGTTTGATCTTCTTGCCGTCCAAGAGAATTTGTTAGAATTCCATGTACTTTTAAAAGGAATATGAATAAAGAGATATTGGAACTAAATGTGATAGTATAATGCAGGCATCCTCAAACTACGGCCCTCCAGCTGTTGCGGAACTACAAATCCCATGAGGCATTGTGAAACTCTGACATTCACAGACATGACTGAGCATGATGGGAAATGTAGTTCCTGAACAACTGGAGGGCCATAGTTTGAGGACCCCTGGTATAATGGAACAATGAAGAAAAGGATTTCCTCTGAACGCAAAGTGGCTCATTGATGACATTTTGGAAAGGAGATGTGTCCACTACAAGGGCGGATATGCCATTTGTGCTGCACAATGGCCCTCTGGGACTTTGGGGTCCAGTTGTACTAGTGGTGGGTCAGATGGGTGCAGAGACACCTGCAGCTGTCACAAGGATTTGAACAATGCTCACTTCTAGCTATTGGTCATTCTGTGAAGGAATGCAATGAGCATAATGATAAATTAGAAAATGTCTATTCTTTATGCATCTTTATTATAACATAAAGTCTATGGGCCAGATTCAGGTGGAAGTTACGCGCCTTATCTGTAGATAAGCTGCGTAACTTCTAACCTACGCCGTCGTATCTGTTTTCTGTATTCAGAAAACACGATACGCCGGGATTGAGTTCAGATACGAGCGGCGTAATTGTATTTCGCCGTCGTATCGGAACTGCAATTTTAAAATGGCTGCTAGGGGCGTTCCCGCTGATTTACGCCGAGAATATGTAAATCAGCAAGATACGCCAATTCACGATCGTACGCGGGCCCGACGCAGTCACTTTACAACGTTTCCGTAAGGGGTTTCCCGGCGTAAAGATAAAGCAACAAGAGCATTAAGTATGGCCGTCGTGACCGCGTCGAATTGGAAAAGTTTCACGTCGTTTGCGTAACTCGTCCGTGAATGGGGATTGACGTCATTGACGTTGATGTAGAAAACACTGTCCTAATGTGGAGCATGCACACTGGGATACATTGACGGCCGGCGCATGCGCAGTGCATTCGCCACGGGATCGCGCCTAGTTTAAATACTACACGCCCCCTACCTGCCCAATTTGAATTCCGCCGGCCCATTTTCGCTACGCCGCCGCAATTTAAGGAGCAAGTGCTTTGTGAATACAGTACTTTCTCCTAAAGTTTTGGCGGAGAAACGTAAATGAGAAACGTTACTCAAGAATAAAGATGCGCCCATCTACCTGAATCTGGCCCTATATTGCTTTTTCATGTATACCACTGCTGTAATCCTTCCATACTCAAATCAGCTCCTAATAATACCCCTCCCATCGAGAAACACTGGAGAAGATCAAAGATGGCGAATGCCCCCTTCTCCCACACATGTTTAGGAATGAGGAAGTGAAGACACATCAGAGGGACGGCTAAGATCGACACCCCATCTTTGTACTCTTCTTGTATCTCAGCCAATCAGATGCGCTTTCTAGTTTACAATAACATTTTAGTGACGTATCATGCTGTGTGTAAAATAGTTTAGCACTGCCTGTAATAAAACATTAGATAAGGAAGTAACGGATCTGCACTGACATGTCGGAATCTTACTTTCAAGCATGCATGCAAATGTTATCTAAACGTTAGATTTGGAACAGCAGTAGAATCCATATTAACCCCTTTGTGGTTAACCCAATCATAACAATTTAATACACTGTAAATAAGTATTTTTACTTTGTCAGCAGCTAAACCAAAAAATTGGTTTTGCACAGGGGGTCGTTGGTGACGCTGTCCAATACTGGTCCACACTAAAGCCAAAATTGTGAATGACAACCGCAGTCTTTCTCTCTTTGACCCGGGCTGTTACTAGAGTACTATAATGCCGCGTACACATGATCACTTTATGTGATGAAAAAAAATGACGTTTTAAAAACGTCAATTTCATTGACCGTGTGTAGGGGAAAACGTTGTTTTATGTCTTGTAAAAAACGACAAAAAAAAATTGAAGCATGCTTCAATTTTATGTGTCATTTTTCAAAACGTTGTTTTTTGTTTCACAAAAAGTCACCGTGTGTAGCAAAAAACATTGTTTAAAACAACGTTTTTCAACCCGCGTATGCCCAGAAGCTAGTTATAAAGCGAGCTACAATGGAAAAGAGTGGTGAACGTAACCTCGCTTTTTGTGAAAAAAACGATGGTGTGTATGCAACATCGTCTTTGAAAAGTGAAGTTTCAAAAACGTCGTTTTTTACTTCACAGAAAACTTCGTTTTTTTCCTCACATAAAGTGATCGTGTGTACGCGGCATTAGGAGGGTTATCTCTGGGGTTTTGCGTAAGTTATTCAATTAACAGTTTATTTAAGGCTAATAATCTGTCCCATTGTATTACAATATTCTAGGCCACAGAAAACTGTGTGTGTATCTTGCACAACTTGTCATACCAGTTGGAATCTGAACTGCCAGCCCAATACAGCAAGTATTTCTATGTACAGAACAGGAATGAGGATCAGAGCGACACAAATATTGGCTGTTTTGGTGGTCGTAGTAGGAAAGTTAAAGAGGTGAGTGCTGAGATACGATCTGTCCTCAAATACAGCGTGCTTTTTACATAAAAAATAAAACTGAAAGAAAGTAGAAGACTGGAGACATTATCCATGTTATCCAGTCAGATTGTTCTGTTCATTGTTTATTGTGTTGTTTTTTAGTTGGGAATCCTAAACACCTTTTTATTAAAGTAATTGTAAAGCCTCTGTTTAAATAAAAATAGGGTATACTTACCTGTTCTGTACAATAGTATTGCACAGAGAAGTCTCTTGCCACCTCTGGAGTCCCCTTTCGGGACTGTCTGCTCCTCTTCTTGTGCTGAGAGGGCACCAGTGCAGATGTGCTCCTAAGCAGGGCTGTGTGCTTCCATAGACACATGCATCTGAGCCCTCATCTCCTGACTGACAGCAGAAGGAGCCAATGGCTCCCTCTGCTCTCAGTGCCTCCTGTAAAAGCAAGAAGTGAGAAGCGCTGAAGATGGGCACAGTGCTGAATTAAGAGATGGCTTGAGTAAGGGTAGGGGGAGCACATAAAATGGTGCAGGGCAGTGGTGGCCAATCCATAATCCATGCGCCCGGCCCTTAATCTACATGCAGTGTGCCAGACACATGGGTTCCATTTTTTTTGTTTTTCTAAGCACATAATTAGAGCCTAAGGCTCTAATTGGCTATTAAAAAGGTTGGGCTCGAGGCGTTGGTTTTGGGATTGATCAGCATATTCCCATCCATCACCCATTGGGGTGGTTTAATCAGCACATTCCTGCCATCTTCCTCAGGGGGTATCGATTGCCCTATTCCAGTCCGTCTATTGGGTAATCGCACTTTCCCATCTGTCTCCCGTATGCGCACGGGGTGGGGGGGGGGTGCATTCGTTGGCCACCTCCCCACTTGTGCACGGGATGCATTAAGGTAAAACATTTGTTAACTCAATTCAAGTCTGCTTTCCTAAAGTGGACTGTTCATTAGCATTACGAAACTGCATGATTATAACACAGCATATTGAATACCCAGATATCATTTGTAATTCCTCTGTTTTTACAGCAGTGGGGAGACACCCCAGTTCCAGAGGAAATCAGCAACCCACGAGGAGTTGAATGGCTGTGGAACTCTATTGTTGTACGAATGTACCTGTCACTTATTGCCAAGAGCACCCGAAATTACACACAGGAAGCATCCCTGGGATCGCTCCAGAATCTTACCGCTGGTAATGGATCGGTAAGGACTGCTCTCCTTAAGGGAAATATATACTTGTGTAGATTATTGCATTCATTACTTAAAAAAAAAAAAAATTTAAGTTAGATATTAAGTTTTGTACAGATATACATATTACCTATTATCTAATGCATGAGTTCTTTATGGGTTTTCTCTTCATCTCCAGTGCTAAAAACAGTCCTGAATAAAAGAGGATATCCTGTTAGCTATCATGTAATTCTGCAGCAGGTAGAGAAATAGAATGGCAGCATATGCTAATGTGATTTACAACTTTAAAGAGACCCTGTCACCAATGTGAAAAATTGCAATTGCAAGCACAGAAAAAACATTAACTGCTTAGTTGCAGTGTTCTTTTCCTTTCCATCGATTATTTTTTATTCCATTGCGTTGTGACTTTAAACTTGCTAAGAAATAGGACTACTCCAGGAAGAGTAAAGACCAGTCTCAGAATGCAGGGGATCAGGAGTGCATTGCATTTAGAATGCTGGGATTAGAGGTGCTTTGCGCTCAGAATGCAGGGTTTAGGGGTGCGTTGCGCTCAGAATGCAGAGTTTAGGGGTGCGTTGCGTTTAGAATGCAGCGTTTGGGAGTGGGTTGCACTCATAATGCAGGGGATCAGAAGTGGGTTGCGCTCAGAATGCAGGGATGGGGGGGGGGGTTGATGTGAAGGGTGGTAGAGGACACTGCTACGGGGGTGACCCTGCCCATAAAAGTGTCCTCTTCACATCACCCCCCCCCCCCCACACACACACAGAGTGTGCCCCCCCTTTCCCCAATACCAGTAACCTCTGCCCCCCTTCCCTCCCCTACCGTAACACAGTGTCCTACCTGTTTCCACGGCGGAGACCATGAGGCAGATGGCAGGAGATGGCAGAGTGACTATATAAAAATATTAGCAAGCTGGTAATTGGTTGCTTAGGACCACCCTGTGTCCTAGCAACCAATCACCAGCAGTTTAACATAAAAAGTTCATTTGGCTAGCTCCTCCTCCCGCACTCCATCCTGACCTGTGCTTCCTCCCCGATCTCCGCTGTTCACTGATAATAGTGGCAGAGGAGGATGGAAGCAGGAGGGAGAGAGAGAGAGAGACTGGGACATAGATGGTGTGGCGGAGCTGCGGAAGAGGCTGGAGGCTGGTAGGGGAGACAAGGACCGCCACATAAAAGACGAGGGTCCGCAGCGCAGGAACCTGTTCGCGCCTACCTGTCACCTGCCTGTGGTTGACCACGATCGTTGGGTTGCCAACCCCTGCTATAGAGTGTCACTTGAGAGACAGCTCTGAGTTTGCTGGGGTTGCTGACATCTCATCCAAGATGGCAGCAACCAGCAGCAGCCTTGGGCATCTTAGGCAGCCTTGGGCATCTTAGATGTCTACACCAGCAAATCTTTTACAGGTAAATAACATGCCCAAACTACATTAAAGAGGAACCTCTCCATTTATTTATTTTGCTTCACTTACCTGATGGTGGTATCTAGACATTTCTTATACTCACTCATCCAGTGGATCCATAGTTGACCCGCTGAGATCATCGCATGCTCAGCCACAGCTTCGTCTCATGCCGCCATGTTTTCTCTGACATCATCGAGAGGCTTGCCGGTGTTCTGGCAAATAAGTTTCCCCCGGCGGATATAGACCCCCCCTGTACTGCGCAGGCATGAACTGAGCTCCGAAAATAGCCGAACGTAGAGCTGAGAGTCAGCTCTAGATGGCGCCTGCGCAATGACGGGCGGGTGCTTTTGAAATGTCGATGTAACTAGTTATTGCAGCAGGTCCAGGGCTTCGCTCACTCAGCCTCCTGGCTCTTTTTTTTTTTAACATTCTCCATGTCCACAGGGATGTTAAGGAATGAGCCTGGATGTTGGTGTGCGCAGGCGCCATCTAGAGCTGACTCTCAGCTCTACATATTCGGCAATTTTCGGAGGCTCAGTTGACGCCTCAGTTGGGTCCTTATCCGTCGCGGGAACATTTTCGGCTAGACACTGACTCTTCTGGGTTCAGCTGGCTGGCCTATTGATGACGTGCCGACAGGCCCGCCCCCTCCTCCTGTTTGTCAATGAAAACCTATGCCTCTTGGGATATGTGACATGCAAGGGTTGGTGGGTGGAAAAATACCTAAACAAAAGAAAACAAAATATGCCCTATTCCAGCAGAGCAAAGGAGGAGGGGCGGAGAGGCCGGATTGTCATCAGGAAGGGAGAAGGTCCACTTTAAATTCATTTATGTTATGGGAAGATTGTTGTTGAAATGAATAGTCTGGTAACAGGGTCTCTTTAAGTACACATTTGCTACAGGGCACATGCTGCAATGACAAGTGAGGTATATCAAGGCGGCAGGTCTTTGTAGCAATAAAAGGTGAATGTCGGCTAATGAACGCATTATACTGAACACGAACAGCAACGTGGTTTGTAAATGCTGCAAATTTTCTGACGTGGTATTTAGCTGTAAAACAAAAAAAAACATTAAATTCTCAGTAAATTAAACATTTGTTACCTTTTAAATACGCCCATGAGCAACTCCGACTGTGTAAGTGTAAACATAGTGGGAGAATAACGGTACTTTCACAGTGATTTATGTCTGCTACTTCTCTGGGCTTCAGATTAAAATGTCCTTTCTGACAGAAAACAAATCATCCGGGAGAGATGTGACCTTTTCTCTGTCATCGCCTCGTAAAATGAACATAACACTGACTTTCCTCAGTTACTGTGAGACAATGACGACTGACAAGTTCATTGTTGTAAAGTGAACATGCTAGTAGAAGTATCTAAACTATAAAAATTGCCAACAAACCATTGAACAGTAGTGATGAGAGAACTGAGCAAAGTTCGATTTGCTAGATGTTGGCCAAAAACGCAAAACAAAGTGCTGTACTCCATTAAAGTCTAATACCTCGTATACACGACCAAGAATCTCGTCGTAAAAAAAGAAACGTTGTTTTCCTCAACGAGGTTCTTGTCAAGCTTTCCTTGCATACACACTGTCGAGACAAAATCTTGTTGTTCTCAAAAGCGGTGACGTACAACACGTACGAGGGCACTATAAAGGGGAAGTTCGATTCCACTAGCGCCACCCTTGGGGTTGCTAATCTCGTGTTACCGCGTGTTAGTAAAAGTTTGGTGAGAGATTCGCACTTTTCAGTGTGTTACAGCGTGACGAATGTGCTATCTCCATTACGACTGCTATTTTTACCGAAGGTGCACCCCCGTCTCATACTTTATTCTGACCATGCGCGGGTTTCTAAGCATACACACGAACGGGTTTCTCGTTGTAAACCAGCCCAACGAGAACCACAACGAAAAAATTGTGGCTCCCAACGAGAAAAAAGAGAGCAGTTCTCTTTTTTTTTCTCGTCGAGAGCCACGACAGGATTCTCGACGAAAAACATACAGACGGCGCTCGTGTGTACGAGGCATAAGGGAGAAAAATCTTGTACAGTTTATTGTGTAGCCCTTTTGGGCACTACCATGGGGAATACATACCATCATATCGGGTGCCAAAAGGATGTGACCACATGTAAAAATTCTCAATAAACACCCTGCACATTGCTGCTGACCCCTAGATATTATTACCAAACCTTTGCATGACAGGAATTCATGGTTTGCATATATTGCAATACATGCTCAAGCTGGTCATAGGCATCAAAGTGATCCCTCTCAGGCCTGTCCCTAGTCTACTTTGCAATATAAATTATGGACTGGCCAGAGAGGGATCATTTTGTGATATAACAGTGTGCAGAGGGTTAACTGAGAATTTTCAAAGATGTCCCCAATGTGTCAATTAGAACTTGTGTAGGCAATTGCATAAAAAAATGTTGCTAGCACACCAACAAGCTTGTTTCAGAGTGCAGAGCACTTTATTCTTGTATCATCACATAGAAAAGCCACATTTTGGGACAGAACATCTTGGGTATTTGATCACTTGTTGGTGTCCTGGCAACATATTTTTTAATACTGTAGTGTACACCATGACCAGCCCAGAGTTGTTAGAGCATCCTCTTAAAGTGGAACTGGAACTGTAAAGCCCCGTACACACGGCCGAGGTTCTCGTCAGAAACCAGCGAGAACCTCGCTGGGAGCCGCATTCTGCCGAGAACCTCGGCCGTGTGTACGCTCTCGGCGAGCCCCGCTCGTCGGGAAACCCGTCGAGCAAATAGAGAACAGGTTCTCTATTTGCTCGACGGCCCGTCGGGATAAATGGCTGGTTGCCTTTCCCGACGGACGGGTCGCCGATTCTGCCGGCCGGCAGAGAACCTCGACGGGCGGAACGATGTGTTCCGCCCGTCGAGGTTCTCTGCCGTGTGTACGGGGCCTATGTGAGCACCACACAGCAAAAATGCTATTTAAATCATTTTTTTATATTTAAAGCTAACTCACTAACTTTCTGTGGGTTTTTTTTTTTAGAACCACATGATCAGAGCCTGAGGTTATAATTGATTAAAAAATGGTGGGCTTGGGGCGCAGAGCTCTTGTGTGACATTAGTGAATGAATATTCATTTTGTCTTCCTGCTTCTCCTGCCAGACAATCAGAAAGCAGGTCTTAGGCTGCATTCACACCTGAGCGTTTGTCGCCTGAAGCGCGACGCTCAAAGACGCTAGAGGGGAAAAATTACATTATTCTCTATGGAGATGGTTCACATCTCCACTGCAAAATGTCAAACGCAGAACGAACGCCGAACGCCTGAATTTCAAACAAGTCCTGGACCCTTTTTTGTGCCGCAAATCGGACGGCTTGGGCGTTTTCCATTGGTGTCAATGACCTGTACAAAACCGCGGTAAAAAACGCTGCAATTTTGTCTCGGCAAAAAACGCTGCAATTTGTCGCGGCAAATTGCGGTAACAAAACGCCGCAAATCGCCTATGCTTAGGTGTGAATGCAGCCTTAAGACCCGATTGGCAGGGAGAAAAAGCGACCGGATTGTCCAGAAGGAGAAGCAGTGGGGAGGCTGCTGCGGAGGAGAAGCAGCTGGGAAGCTGCCAAAGCTGCCCACAACTTGGATGGGGTAAGTAGTGAAGGCAGATCGGCCGATCTTTGGGGAAGGGCGCTGGAGGTTTGTTTGCCCCCCCAAAAGTTTAGTACCAGCCACCACTGCTTTCGTTCTGTATGCATTTCAAAAGTAGTCAATGTTGATTGAGAGAGTGAAGTTCTGCTTAAACCACATGGCTGATTCTAGTATAGTATTGAAATAGAATATAACTAATTTTCCAAAGAAGAACACAGACCAAAGCTTTAAACCTTCCCGACTGAAGTAGATATAAGAGTACCACTTTAAGACATTGAAGCCGTAATCAGATAGATGGGAATTACTCTCAACTTTTTTTGCACAGGTAGGGAAAGCAAAAAGGTATAAACAAAGTGATACCTTTTTAGTGGCTAAATATTAAAAAATATTATAAATATTTGACAAATAAAGCCTAACTTGAGGTGGCCAAAAATTTACAGACCCTCCCTCCCATCCCCATGGTATTCTCGGGCTAGGCTGTGCAATTAGTCTTGGGAGAATCCATTGTTCCACAGGCTTTATCTCCAATGGTACCGATGGTTCTCACCAGTTCTCTGAAGTTGCTTTACTTCTCTGGCTGTGTTGTTGTCCCTCTCACCACCAAGAGCCTTCCACATTCCAGGGACTGTGGAAAATACTATGATCTACTTTGATTTTCCTTGCATAAAATGAGCATTACACTCCATATTTGATGTGGGGTTGGGGGGGGGGGGGGTCGGAATCCTATTTTATTTTTTTCCCCAACATTGGGTTCAGCGTTAATATCTTTAGTTAGCCAATGAAAGGCATCAATGTAAGGCGACTCATAGATGAATCCATTTTTTGCATTTAACAAGTGGGTTGAACACAAAAAACTGACCTGATTCCCCCATCCACACTTTCGAGGTGGACTAGGGAATCCTCCCTGCTATTTCTTTGTATCCCGACAGTGAGGAGACTTCCCCACCATCAGAATGCACTGATGAGCGTTGCAGGCTATAGCTTGCAGTGCAGACCGAGCAGGGAAACAATGACAGGGTGGCAGTGTTGCCAACCTACCAGATTGAAATTTACTGGCACGACACCCATAATTTACTGGTGCAGCCACGTTTTTACTGGCATTTCACAAAAGTTACTAAATTACATTTTTAGGTGCAAATTTCAGTATTTAGGCTACAAACAAGTAGGCTAGACAAATAGCAATGTGATTTAAGGTAGATATCACGGTAAGAAAGCATATTTTTGTTATTTTCGATATAATAAGGGCAAATTATTTAGTCACATCACCCCCTGCCTTCATCCCCCTCTGCCACCAACACCCACTGCCTTCACCCCCCTCTGCTGTGCCACAATCTTCCCCTGCCTCCAATCTCTCTCTGCCTTCAATTTCGCTCTGCCAAAAATTTCCCCCTGCCTTTCAATCACCCCCGCCTCCACCGCCCTCTGCGATGCCACCAACACCCCCTGCCTCCAATTACCCCCTGCCACTAACACCCCCTGCCTCCATTACCCCCTGCCTCCACCCCCTCTGCGGTGCCACCGCAGCCACCAACACCCTCTGCCTTCAATCACCTCCTGTCTCCAATCTACATGCGCAGTTCCAAACCGAACCGATCTTCGCTATTTTTACTGGCTCATTCCCACAACTACGGACATTTACGAACAGGGGAAAACGTGCCCGTTTTTACGAACTGTCCGTAAAAATACGGACGGTTGGCAACACTGCAGGGTGGTTGTACAGAAGTCTATCAATAGGTCGACTTCTGTACAGCCACAGTGCCTATTCAGTCCCTGTCGAACCAGCCACATTTCCATGTATTGTACTTTGTGCCTCTTTGCTGTTGGCGCTTTAAAACAATAACTGACAACTGGATCATATATTATGCTTCGCTCTCTGCCCCAAATAGAGAGGTGGAGTGGTTTATGGATAAAGGGCAAAAAGGCCAGACAAAGTGAAGGGTGGTTGATGGATTACTCGACCACCAATTCCCTCTTCTTTCAACTAAGATGTTGTTGTTAGCTAAAGCTTTATGGGCCATCACTCAGCAGACATGGAGCTTGACCCCAATGCATTAGATGGTGTTTTTTGCATCATAGCAGTTACAGAGAACAATGTGGTACTCCCTGGTACGGGAGAGGTGAGGGCCGTTGTCTTACAGCCGCATTCCTCTTGTAACAAAGGAATTTCCTTGTTGAACCATATCAGTGGAATGTTACTGAGGACCTTGGATACAATTCTGACCTTCGCATTTACTGCTAATACATCCATGGTTAATGCCACAAACTGAAGAAAAAAAAATTCCCACAAATGTTATATCTGTTTCAATGTATTTTTTATCTGACACGCCAACTCCCCCAGTGATCAGACTGCAACATTGGAACTTTGCAGCAAGTCACAAGGTGAGAGGCTACAGTGTTTTTTTTTCCTAATTATATCTGTGTAAGCAAGATATCCTGACATCAAAACATGTTCTTTATACAATCTAAAGTCAGCCAGACGCCAGACAAATTATATAAGCTCCTCCCAGAAGAGACCATTTTGGACAGTTCTAAAAAAAAAAACTAATGTAGAAATATTGTAAAGCAACCACGCAATGTGTAATTTTTAGCAAAATGTAACTTTCAGTTTAATTGCTCGTTTATATCTAGGGAAGCAATAATAGTAAATATGCTTACCCGGTCCTCCGCTCTTGCCTGCAGCTAGACTGGTCCCCACAGCTTTTGTAGACCTAGTGGTCTAGGGTCCTGACATCAAGATCAGAACAGGGTTCATAGCCCTGCTCTGGACTTGAGGACACCCGAGGGATAATCCACCGCTGGATTGTGTGGGAGAGCTGTCTGCCAGGGGAGCAGAGGATCAAGTAAAACTTGTCTTCCTCTTTTTCAGCTTAGAGTTGGGATTTAAATTATCTCAAAATATTCCAGGTGCATCAACACCAAAGGTGTTAAGTCGTATGCTTTCTTTGGAAAGCAGCCACAGCATGAGTAGAAAAGCCTGACTTTAACATGAAAACATATTTAGATCCACTTTAAAATATCACATTACCACAAACTAATCCTGAACTTTCAGTTTAGGACAGCCACATCATTTCCAAGTGTATTGAAACAAAAGGTTTTTAAAGTCTTATGCAGCGTACACACGATCGGATTTTCCGTCGGAAAAAACTTAAAATGTTTTTTTCCGACGGAAATCCTCTCAAGCTTGGCTTGCATGCACATGGTCACACAAAACTTCTCTGAACTTTCGACCATCAAGAACGTGGTGACGCACAACAGAAAATTAGGTTCAATGCTTCTGAGCATGCGTCGGAATTTTGCGCGTCAGAATTGCTACAGACGATTGGATTTTCCGATAGGATTTTTTTCGGTCTGAAAATTTGAGAACCAGCTCTCAATCTTTTGTTGGCGGAATTTCCGACAGCAAAAGTCCGATGGAGCATACACACGGTCGAAATTTCCATTCAAAATCTCACATCGGACTTTTGCTCTCGGAATTTACGATCGTGTGTAAGGGGCATTACTGTTTATTTTCTTTAGAAATCAGCCACAGCCAGAGTAGAAATGCCTAGCCCCGGCTAGCTTCCTGTAGAGAAGGACCTGTGTAGAAGCAGTGGCCTCTCTATAGAGGTACAACACGCCCCTGCTGGGTTGGGCTCCCTATCATCCAAGGTCAACACCCACTTCCTGAACTGAAATGCCAGCTAAGAGATAACACATTCATGTAAATCCTAGTGCTTTGCACGAATGTCCAAGGCAGATCAGCCCCTGTTACAACCTCTCACCTTGTGACCTGCTATGAAGTTACAATGTTGCAGTCTGATCACTGGGAGAGAGGATATTGTGGAAACGCTTCCTGCTGCCCACAGCAGACAGATGTCATTTCAGCCTAGGAAAAGTTAGGCCACGTACACACAATCAGACTGGTCTGATGAAACTGGTCCGATGGACCGTTTTCATCGGACCAGGCTGAAGTGGTCTGATGGTCTGATGTGTGTACACACCATCGAACTGGTCCGATGAAACTGGTCTGCAGACCAGTTTCATCAGACCGGTCTGATCGTGTGTACGCGGCCCAACTGGACAGGAGCTCAAGCATGGCTTTTTAATGATAAGAGGTGGAGGGTTTTTGAAAAATGATACTGTTGCTGTAGAATGGGATACATCAGGAATATTCATGCAGATATTTTAAGAAACTGGATGGTTCACTTTAAACATAACTAGGTTCAAATCAGTGTCATTGTTATAACTTGTGTGGACTATGTCTAGATTCTTCCACCTATTTGAGACACAAATGGGAAAACTCAACAGAAGTTTTCTTGGATGTTACCATTGTTCCTATATTTTTCACTTATAGTAAAATTTTGAAAGGAATAATTGGAACCTTCGCAATTGTTAGGGGAATGTGTACAGATCCTTAACATTTCACCAGCACATTTCCCCAGAGATAAAGTCTAATTGTTAAGACTTACACCATTCCTACAGCTATCAAAAGCTTAAAATCAACCTTAAATATCTGTAGGCATTCTTAGTTATATGTGTTATGTTTTTGCACAGATGCCATTCTCTGTTGCTCAGATGGTCGTTCAGAAAGAGAAAGGACTTCAGCATGTCCGAAATATGCTGTTTGGAAGCGATCCAGGAGTGAAGAGGACAGCGGTTTCTTTGCTGCGGAACTTGTCACGCAATTCTTCTCTCCACAATGATATTGGTCAGTGTTATGGCAGTCATACAATTTATTTCTAGAGGACCAGTGCTATGTAGAGGATAATGAATATTATAGGCCCCACCAGTGGCGGCTGGTGCTCAAAATTTTTGGGGGGGCGCAAACGAAAAAAAAAATATTGCAGCCTCACTGTGCCCATCACATGCAGCCACTGTGCCATGCCACCAAATGTAGCCACTGTGCCATGCCACCAAATGCAGCCACTGTGCCATCAATTGTCACCACTGTGCCATGCCATCAAATGCAGCTACTGTGCCCATCAATTGTCACCAATGTGCCATGCCATCATATGCAGTCACTGTGCCATCACTTGTCACCAATGTGCTATGCCATCATTTGCAGTCACTGTGCCATCAATTGTCACCACTTGTGTCACTAATTGTGCCATGCCATCAAACACCACCACTGTGCCATCAATTGTCACCAATGTGCCATGCCATCAAAAGCAGCTACTGTGCCCATCAATTGTCACCACTGTGCCATGCCATCAAATGCAGTCACTGTGCAATCAATTGTCACCACTGTGCCATGCCATCAAACACCACTACTGTGCCATCAATTGTCACCACTGTGCCATGCCATCAAACGCAGTCACTGTGCCATCAATTGTCACCTCTCTGCCATGCCATCAAATGCAGTCACTGTGCCATCAATTGTCACCTCTCTGCCATGCCATCATATTCAGTCACTGTGCCATCAATTGTCACCACTGTGCCCCATGCCACTGTGCTCATTGTCGCCTCTGTGCCCCATGATGCCACTGTGCCCCATGCTTCTACTGTGCCCCATGCTGCCACTGTGCCCCATGCTGCCACTGTGCCCCATGCTGCCACTGTGCCCCATGCTGCCCCTTTCCCTGTAAAAAAATCACTTACCTGACGCTTCCATGTCCTCCCTCGATGTCTTCTGCCGCCCTGGAGAAGCTTCAGCCAATCAGGTTCCTGAAAACCAGAATCCGGGAACCTGATTGGCTGAAACGGCTGTCAGTCTAATGCAAGGACCGCAGATTGCCTGCGCTCCGAGCATAGACTTCCGAGAGCCGGAGGGCGGGACTGGAAAAGCCTATCAGAGCCACTGGCTTTGATAGGCAGTTCCCCTCAGCCAACCAGCTGTCGCTATTCGGGTAACCGGCGTCCCATGTCCGGTTATACGAATAGACCAGGCAGCTGGCAACAGTAACACACGTCCAATGCATAGCATTGAACGTGTGTTACTTGCGAGAGGGGGTGGCGCTGCAGCGCCCTCTATAGACGGCCGCCAGAACTTCGGCTAAAATGTCAAAATGACATTTTAGCCGAATAAAAGTTCTTAAAGGGCCCGTTTTTTTTTTTTTTTTATTCTTTTTTTTTTTTGTGACTGCGGGAGGGGGGGCGGCGCCCGTGCGCCCATATGGGCGGGCCGCCACTGGGCCCCACCTACAAGGAGCTTATTCCCTACAGTGCCTATCACAGCCATGAATACATATAAGGAAAAACGTTTGGGTAGATGTCTGTTTACTGATGAGAGTATGGACTGGGATTCTAGGAGAAAACATGCACAAAAACAAGTCAAACATTCTAAATTGAACACATCTAGTTTATATTGTAAAAGAGATAGAAGCACCCTGCCATAGATAAAAGTCCAGAATATTATGTTCAATATCGCCAAGGAAAGGCCAACATGTTTTGGGAGTTATGAGAATCCCCCCTAGGGCTGCAGAGGACCTAAAGTCTAAAATCTGAACCAGACAGTAATAGAAGTTCAGAAAATGTGATGCTAAAAGTTGCCTGGAGCTTTGGGTCTCACTTAGCTTTATTGTTATCCAGTCCAGATTTCATACCTCAGCCGTGAAGAAGGAATAGTAAAGACTGGTTTCCTATCATTCATTTTTCATATCTGTATTCCAGCCACAGAACTGATGTCTGATCTAGTGCGGGCCTTGCCAGACTCTGTCCCAGAATCCAACATTGCCAATGACACAACCGCATCCCTGTGTTACGTCCTCAACAGTCTGATCAGCAGCAATTCTGAGAATGCAAGGCTCCTCCTTCAAAATGGCGGTATCCGCAAACTCATCAATCTTAGCAGCAGTGACGGGTGAGGACACTTAAAATGATATTGTCCTTTAAAAATACAGTACATTTTATCATTTTGAATAAATATATAAGTGACACTTGTACAGCAACTCCCATCTAATTATGAATGTTTATCTTCTCAGGACCATGGGGTCTAAAGCTGGAAAAGCCGCCTCACTTGTCCTGTACAATTTGTGGTCACACCAAGAACTTCACAATGCCTACAAGAAGGTAAGAAGGTCTGCTAAGGACATCTTACCTAAATAAGTGGAGTTTTGTTAACAAGCTATTGCTAAAATATAGAGTTTCAGATATGACCGTCTAGTAGAGGAACTGTGTGTGTTGCTTACAGCAGCCAATCATATTATATGGTTAGACTGCCTGCTCCAGGCACAATAACAAACTGGATACTTCTGGGCTCTGCAAAAACTTGTGCTGACTTCTTCAAACCAGTTTAAGCTATGTGGGGTCCTACGTGTTGTCTTGTTTAGGCTACCTCTGCCCCCGTTAGGGAGATTCACCCTCTCTTTTTGTCCCGTTTACTGTTATCATCAAAAGTGAAAGTAAAGGAAAATCACAGTTTTGGGTTGTCCCTAGAAGTAATAAAAGTGAAATATTCCAAAGAATACACTAGTTCTGGTGACCGGGGTGCCCCAATGGATTTGCTTAATTTGCAGGGATTTCCTGGCCAAAAAAACTGACAGGTGTTATAACCCCCCCTTACTCTATCCAAAATTGGAAAAAAAAAGCTTTTGTCTATAGTTCTACTTTGTTAAATTTTATTTGTGGTGTATGACCGCCCTGATGCTCAATGAGCAAATTTCCAGGATATCCTTAAAGGGGTGTTCCAGCCAAAATGTATTTTTATTAAAAGTCAGCAGCTACAAAAAGTGTAGCTGCTGGCTTTTAATAAACATACACTTACCTGCTCCAGCGTTCCAGCGACGCTCCTCTCCCCCCCTCCCCGGCCGGCGTCTTCATTCTAACTGTGGGCACCCAGCCTTGACAGCTTTCGGCTTCACGGCCGGGCACCCACTGCGCATGCGCGAGCGGCACTGTGGGCGAGGCGCTGCGCTATTCGATTTGACAGGCTATCGCCTAGGACCTGTCACGTGTCCTAGGCGATAGCCTACACGCAGGGACTGCTGTAGGCGATTAAGCTTAATCGCCTAACCAGCCCCTCGGCGGAAGGAGGAAGTGGGACAGGAAGTCCCACTCCTCCTGAAGCCCCCACTCCTCCCCCAAAAAAATTAAATGCCAAATGTGGCATGTAAGAGGGTGAGGAGTGGGATAAGCGGAAGTTCCATTTTTGGATGGAACTCCGCTTTAAGGTTTAGGAATCTTGGATTTCCTACACATTCACCATGCTTCACCCGGTTTGTCTGAGCCACCTATGACTGCCTCTCGCGGTGCTCCCAAGTCCAAGAGGTCCTTTTTCCTTCCTCTTTCTTCTACTGACTACTTTCCCTTCCTCTACTTTCTTTCTTCTTTCCTTTCCTGATACCCTTCTACCTAGGTTTTTTGGACGTTGTTTGTCCCGTGGAAAGCTAGCTCCCTCGAGTGGGTGCTCCCCAGGATGACGGTGACCCCTCTGGACATGGTTCCCTTTTATTGATTGTTTTCGGTTGCCATTCCTATGGCACAGTGTTGCATGATATTGGCCATCATGTATATGGTTTTCGCCAGTCCTTATTATACCCGTTCAATACCTGTCCCCTGCATAGGCAATTTATGTGCTTGTCTTTATTCTTGTCAAACCACACAAGAGTTTTGGAGATTTTAATGATCGTATTTATGTATACTTTTAACTATCCTTTTGTAAAGACTGCTTCTCTGCTTGTGTCTCCATCAGGCAACATTTAAAAAAGGAGATTTTGTTAACCCCAAAACTTCAAAAGCATACCATTCCCTGTGAATCAGAAACCGTATCCTGGGAAGAATAATACATTTAAAACCAAGGGCGAGCTTGCGTCAGTTTGTGAACTAACAAAGACAATTATAAGTGGCTCCACCTGCATAACTGCATACTGCCTTTCCTGACGCGGCTTACATTTTTGGGCTGTTACTTTGGATATTTGTGCAACTTATGAACACTGTAAGCTGGGATACCGAAGATTTTTGTATTGAATCCCATATTTTTGCACCTTTTCCTATTAATCACTGGTTTTATGGAAGATTCAACAAAAAGCATGCCTTCTCTAGCACTAATATCAGTGTAATTATTGTGCAATTTCCAAGAATTTGTGAACTGCTCATTTCATACAATGGCTAAAGTGTTCCCTTCATCGTCATGGTTTTCAAAGGACTGAAAACAAGAATTTCTCGCCGTGTGGAAAAATTAAACCCATGGGACTACTGCAAGCTCTGTTTCAACACATTTTGCATCATCAAGATAACAGATGTTGGTTCATCGTGTGCATCGGCCTATTTAGTCTGCTGAACTATATACATATATTGCTGCAAAGCCTGGTTCAGCTGAATGGATTGTGTTTTGTATCCTATGCGGTTCTATAGATCTGTTTATAGACATCACAAGAAAACAGATTTACAAAATAGTCAGTGTAGCACTCACCAATGATGTTTATTCAAAAACCTTAGTTTATTGTAGCAATACAGTTTAATTATACTTCAAGGATTTTTATTGTTTAGGACAAATGACCTTTTTGTTCTCTATATACCTGTTTCACTTTGCTAATTATCAACATGTTTAATTGATCTTTGTTACTACTATCGGAGTGTTGGAATATGGGGGCTCATCCGGGATAGACTTTTAAGCACTCACATGATCCTTTGCAAGCGGCAGTTGTCACTTCATTCCCTTTTGTCTTATGTATATAGACTACTTACCACAGACTAAAACATGCATAATAGTAGAAACATGCATATTTTAAAGGGCTGCAGTTTTACGGCAATAGTGCATGTTAAAAATAAATCTTAGAACCTCATTGTAGTACTTTTAAATCACAGTAATATTTTCACCAAACAAGAATACTGCTATAAAGTCTTGCTTTCATGAAAAATTCACCTGATTGGGTGGTTCTGTCAAAGCTGAAGTGCAGTGAAACAATGAGGTTAATTTATTAAAGACAAATATACTGTGCACTTTAAGTGCATTTGCTCTAGATCCAGGGGGTAAGCTCCATCTGAGGGGAGGCTACATTTTTGTTATTTAGTTGGTAAAAAAAATCCCCCAAATATTGCCAAATACGAAACAGAAAAACCAACAGTTTTTAGTGTCTTCTGTTTAGATTTTCCAACCTGTAGTTAACCACATAGAGCAGGGGTCTCCAAAATTTCTAAACAAAGGGGCGGTTTACTGTACTTCAGACTTCAGCAGGGCCAGATCATGGGCAGCAGGATTTAGAATTTTTCTGGCATCAGTAGGAGTAAACATCACCACATTTGGTATTGGGTTAGAGTAATAGTGTCAAATCTTTGGTATCATAAGGAGGAATAGTGCCCTATTATTAGTGTCAGTGGGAGAAATGGTGCTCCATTGTTGGTGTTCAATGGCAGAATAGCGTCTTGTATTAGTGGGAGGATTAGTGCCCAAAGGGCCGGATAAAAGCAAGCACATGGGCCACATCCGGGCCGCCGTTTACACACCCCTGACACAGACCCCAGGACCCTAGGTGCTGCTCTGTGCCTGGAAGTTGCTAATAATTTTTTAAATGTTTGCACTTTGCTGAATTTATTACTACATTGTAAAATGAATTAGACACCAATTTACTTTTAGTGTTATTTTTATTAACTGGTGCACTGCTGCTTGGGAATGTGTCAACCACCATTTTAACAAATGTGGCTTAAAGTATATCTAAATCCAAAACCAATAATGTAATATATTGCAGCCTACCAGTCGTTTGATGTGGTGGTTGCATTCCTTTTTTCATTTTTTACGCTTTTTTTTTACTTTATTTTCACTTGCTAATCCTGCTGGGAAAGTCCTACTGGGTCAATGCTCACTCATACTATTGTATCAGGACAACAAAAACATGTCAGGACCTCTTCTTCACCACATCGATGGGCCAAGTTCTGTAGTCCATACAGGTAGTTATTCTCTGCCAAGATTTCTGGCAGGAATACCAGGTACTTTTTAGCACTTAACAAAATGCTTTCATTGGTGAATTTAACAGACTACGAGGGAGCAAATAAGAGAACCTCCCTATACGGTTTACATATCCTTTGGTTTTGTGGTGTGTATTGCTAAAAAGGCATGGTTTCACGTTTTTAGCGATCTTATAGTTCAGATTTGTACCTTCCTGTAAGTAAGGGTTAATAAAAAAAATATTATTCTACACATTAAAACAATGTAAAACTGCAGCATTTGCACACGGCGTTGATGATATGTTATGGTATGTTGATAGTTTGATACTAAAGTCCTGCTACAGTAAGTGAAACCATCTCATGATTGCACGCTCAAGGTTTTAATGCTGGAAATTGTGTTAAATGAACAGAGAATTTATCAGTTGCTTGTAAAAACTGAGCTGAAGCCAAGAGGAAGCTGCCAGAACATTTGTGTTTTCAGAACGTGGAGTGAAGTTTCCATATAATCAATGGATTTTTAGGATGTTTGTAACAAGTTTGGGCTGCATTTTGTGCAGTTGCATAATATGGATAATTTAGTTGAAGAAAACAGGATGTGAGGAATGTGTTATATGTGAAGAGATAGGGAAATTTGTTAAGCAAGTTACCAACAGAATCAGGCAGGTTAATACTGCAGAAATCTAGGTAAATAAAAACATTATTAAAATTATCCCAACAAAGGTAAACAAAAAAATGTTTTTGTTGCAATACTGAATACAATCCAAAGCTGACCTTGCAGTAATTTATTTCTGCCACATGGTGGACACCAGTCTTTCTCTCTAGGCCATGGCTGTCATGGACACGCCCCTGGGGGTGCATTATGATGCAGGCCTCAGCTTGGAGTACGACTACACTGAACGTTGCTCATGTCATTGAGTAAAGCATTGTGCAGTAGCAAGGACTGTCCATCGCCACCACAGGCAGAGACGAGGAGCAATGACGTCAGTGGACCAACCTGGAAAAAAGACAGGCGAGAGCAAATGTGACACCTTATCCTTACTTGCCCACGTGAACTATTGTAACCCTTGTCAGAGTTCTTTTTTTTTTTTTCTCTCTCTCTCTAAATTCAGCTCCTCTTTGAAATTGTACATAGATAGGTGTGATTCATTTTTTTTATGTGAAATTTTTAAACGCTGAATTTTGGCGTGCCATGTTTTTCAATGCCAAAAGATCGGTTTTCTGACAGAATGTATGGGAGATATAGAGATTTTAGTTGGTGCATCGAAAGTAGGTTAATATAGATTAACATTCTGATTTTTTTTTTCTTTTATATAAAAATGTTCATATGCCATGTTTGTTGTAGATTATAAACTCCGTTTGCTGGAGACTAATTTTTTTACTGCTGGATTCTCTATTTTTGTAACCTCTCATCGTGTTCATATAAATGATTTATGTATTAAACAGAGCCCTTCCCATAGACCAAAGCCATCCTAAAAAGAGGGAACATTTACCTTTCCAGGGGGTGGTGAATTAAACCTGTGCTCTCTTAGTGAGCTTGGGACTCCCCTACTATCTGACACCTCCAGATGAATCAAATGGGGCATTCCCAAACCTCACACATTGGGGTTGATTTACTAAAACTGGAGAATGCAAAACCTGGTGCAGCTCTGCATAAAAACCAATCAGCTTCCAGGTTTTTTTCTCAAAGCTTAAATGAACAATCTGAAGTTAGCAGTTGATAGGCTACTATGCACAGTTGCACCAGTCGCGTACACACGGTCGTTTTTTGCGATGAAAAAAAACGTAGTTTTTTAAAACGTCATTTAAATTGATGGTGTGTGGGCAAAACGTTGTTTTTTGTCTAAAAAAAACGACCAAAAAAAAATTCCAACATGCTTGAATTTTTTGTGTCGTTTTTCAAAACGTTGTTTTTTATTTCACAAAAAGTCACCGTGTGTAGCAAAAACGTCGTTTAAAACGACGTTTTTCAACCCGCGCATGCCCAGAAGCTAGTTATGAAGCGAGCTTCAATGGAAAAGAGTGGTGAACGTAACCTTGCTTTTTGTGAAAAAAACGATGGTGTGTATGCAACATCGTCTTTGAAAAGTGACGTTTCAAAAACGTCGTTTTTTACTTCACAGAAAACGTCGTTTTTTTTTCATCACAAAAAATGATCGTGTGTACGCGGCATAAGGCTTTGCACACTTTTTTTGGGGGGGGGGGGGGAATGAAAAAAAAGATCTTTAGGGGCTTTCTCTTTAGTCAAAGATAGACAAAGATAAGGCAAATAAAAGCTTGTAGATTGCACTAATAAACAACAGCAGCCAATCACCTTCCATTACTCTGTCTACACCAGTGTTTCTCAATTCCAGTCCTCACGCCCCCCCCCCCCCCCCCCCCCCCCCCCCAACAGGTCATGTTTTCAGGATTTCCCTCAGATGAAAAGGCTGTGGGAATTACTAAGGCAGTGAAACTGATCAAATCACCTGTGCAAAATAATGGAAATCCTGAAAACCTGACCTGTTGGGGGGGCGTGAGGACTGGAATTGAGAAACACTGGTCTACACTGATCTGAAAGCTGAAATTTGATTGGTTGCTATGGCTTACGACATGTCACAGCTCCTAGTACCATGGTATTACATAAAGGTCATTTGGATATAACAGCTTTGTGTCCTCATGTATGTTGTACTTAGTGCCATTGTGTTTTTTGCTTATACATCACATTTTGTTGTCATGCTGATACGTCTGTATGATCATTTGTTTACCAATAAAGAAACATCATCTTCTATTAGGTGTCATCTCATGTGTTGTAGCTGCGTAAAAGGGAACAAAGACATTTAATAGTACTTTGTGGTCGTGCATGGAATACCATACAGATTCTTAGTCAGTTCAGTAATAACACCTATAGCAGTCCATGCAGGTGCTATGGGACCAGGGGAGGAAAGAGGACCTTATTAGGAAGGCTGGTAAAGTGGTTGTAAAGGCACAAGGTTTTTTACCTTTATGCATTCTATGCATGAAAGTAATAAATCTTCTGTGTGCAGCAGCCCCCCCCCCCCCCCCCCAATACTTACCTGAGCCCCTTCTCAATCCAGCAATATCCACCAGAGCCTTGCTGGGGACTCCCCTGATTGGCTTTTTGCAGCAGCAGGAACCATTGGTTCCCGCTGCTGTTAATCACAGCCAGTGAGCCAATCAGCACATGGAACCGGCTGGACCATCTATGGGATAGACTTATGGATTTTTTATTATTAGTAATGGCGGCGATTAGTGACTTATAGTGGGACTGCAATATTGCGGTGGTCAAATCAGATATTAATCTACACTTTTTGGGGACCAGTGACACTAATACAGTGATCAGTGCTAAAAATATTTACTGTCACTGTACTAATGACACTGGCTGGGAAGAGGTTACCATCAGGGCCATTTTGGGTTAAATGTGTTCCTAGGGCAGTGATGGGAAATCTTGGCACCCCAGATGTTTTGGAACTAAATTTCTCATGATGCTCATGCACTCTGCAGTGTAGTTGAGCATCATGGCAATTGTAATTCCAAAACATCTGGGGTGCCAAGGTTTGCCATCACTGTCCTAGAGAATGCTGACCTACTGTGGGGGAGGTGCTTGTACTGTGGGAAGGCAGAGATCAGTATTCCTGCTTCGCAGAAACACAGGATCACTACCTTCCCTTGTCACAGAATGGCGTTCTGCCTTGTTTACATTCTGCCTGTCTCTCGAACGATCACACAGACCCGGAAGTGCAGGATCACGTACATCTGCCGTATATGTATAGTATATGGTCAGCAAGCGGTTAAGCAATTGCAAACGTTGCTGTTGACACTAATCCTGTGCCCCTGTGACATTTTCCTGGAAGAAAAGCTGGCATTAAACACACAGGAGGATTTGGTTAGTAGTGTGGATTTTTTGCCCTCAGAGCTTTGGGTCGTCCCGGCCAACACCTAAGTAAAACCGGTGTGCCTAAAGCCTCATACACACGATCAGACTTTAAACAAACTTTTCCGTGGATTTTTGTTTGGCTGGGCACACCCTTAGTATACACACGGCAGGACCTTTCTCGAAAATTTCCCAAAACTTTCCCAACATCACATGGTTTTTCTGCTCTTTACCGCCACCCTTTGGTCAACTCCTGCTATTGTTGGTTGATTTTAAAGCGGAGGTTCACCCTAAATATAAGCCCTCCCATGTGATCCAGCATACTGGCGTCAGCGCCAGTATGCTGTTTTTTTTTTTTAATCCATGTACTTACTGTATTATGCTGAATTTTATTTTTTTTACCCCGCGGTGGACGGCGCCAGTATAGCGCGTCACATCTTACGAAAGTACCCAAAAAGGACTCGGGTAATCTCGGCGAAAATGCGGCGCCTGCGCACAGACCTAGGAGCTGACTGCGCAGGCGCCGTATTTCTCCGAGTCCTATGGCTATGGCGCGTCACGCCCTCCGAAAAACGCCGTAATAGGACTCGGAGAAATACGGCGCCTGCGCAGTCAGCTCCTAGGTCTGTGCGCAGGCGCCGCATTTTCGCCGAGATTACCCGAGTCCTTTTCGGGTACTTTCGTAAGATGTGACGCGCTATACTGGCGCCGTCCACCGCGGGGTAAAAAAAATAAAATTCAGCATAATACAGTAAGTACATGGATTAAAAAAAAAAAAAAACAGCATACTGGCGCTGACGCCAGTATGCTGGATCACATGGGAGGGCTTATATTTAGGGTGAACCTCCGCTTTAACATTGGTTCTGGGCATGCGTATTTGTACTTCAGAGAAAAGTCAGATGGATTTCTGTACACACAATAGGACTTTGCACCATAGGACTTTTGTTTGCGAAAAGTTTGTCCGTTTGCAGAGCGAACTTTTGTCCGATGAAAACTGAAAAAGTTTGTCCAATGGAGCGTACACTTGGTAGGATTTTTTTGAAAACGTGCTCATTTTGAAGTTTGTTGTCAAAAAGTCCTACCGTGTGTATGTGGCTTTAGCCTTACTGATACATCAGCCAAAGAGCGCGACAGATAAAGATAGAAGAAAAAAATCCTAAAAAATAAAACAAATGCAGCCCTCACATCCAGGGCTGTCTCTACCATAGGGCAAACAGGGGCAGCTGCCCAGGGCCCTGTCACTGTTGGGGGCCCAAAGCAACCCCCTTTTTTTTTTTAGGGGTCCGGAGGTCCCCAGGGGCCCGGAAGTCCCCAGGGCCCAAGATGGCAACCCCCCCCTTTTTTTTATTTATTTTTAAATACAAAAATATATTTATTTTATATATTTTTACTTTTATTAAAGGGCCAATTTTTTTTAATATATTTTTATTTTTTATTAAAGGGCCAATTTTTTTAGGAGTCCCCAGGGACCCTGAGGCCCCCAGGGCCCCAGATGACAAGTCCCTTTTTTTATTTATTTTTAAATAAAAAAATATATTTATTTTATATATTTTTATTTTATTTTTTATTAAAGGGCCAATTTTTTTTAATATATGTTTATTTTTTATTAAAGGGCCATTTTTTTAGGGGTGCTCGGGGACCCGGAGGCCCCTAGGGCCCCAGATGACAACCCCCTTTTTTTATTTATTTTTAAATAAAAAAAATATATTTATTTTATATATTTTTATTTTTTATTAAAGGGACAATTTTTTTTAGAGGTCTGGAGGTCCCCAGGGGTCCGTAGTTCCCCAGGGCCCCAGATGACAACCCCCCCCTTTTTTATAAAAAAACTTGTTTTATAAAAAAAAAACGAATAATGTTATTATTATTAAAGGACCCAGAGTTCCCCAGGGCCCTGGATGGCAACCCCCCTTTTTTTTATATATTTTTTTTTATATATTTTTTTTTTTTCTTTATATATATATATATATATATATATATATATATATATATATATATAAAATTAAAGGGCTCAGAGGTCCCCTGGATGGCAACCCCACTTTTTTTTTTAGAAATGTTTATTTTTAATATATTTTTTTATTTTATTTTTTATTAAAGGGTCCAGAGGTCCCGGATGGCAACCCCCCTTTTTTTGTAATTTATTTTTATAAAAAAAAAAAAATATTAAAGGGCCCAGAGGTCCCCAGATGGCAACCCCCTTTTTAAAAAAAAAATACATATTTTTTATTTCTTTTTTTCTTTTTATTAAAGGGCCCAGAGGTCCCCAGGGCCCCGGATGGCTACACCCCTTTTTTTATATATATTTTTCTTTATTAAATCTTTTTTTTGTAAAGGGCCTCCCACTTCTAAATTCGTGGCAGCCCCGCCCCCCCCCCGCTTCTCAATTTAAGGGGGCAGCACCCCCCCGTTCTCTGCTCCAGGGGGCCCATGCCTGAAGCTGTGTAAGGGGCCCCATGATTCCTGATGGTGGCCCTGCCGCCCGTTAAGCCCCTGTGCTGCCCACAAATCAGGCTGAAAATCATCAGCGGCACGCAGCCAGATGACAGTACTGCTTCCCTTCCCAGTGTTTTAAAATGTACAGCACCCCTGGCTTCCCTTTAGACGTGCACTTCTCCCTTCCTGCCACTGGGTGCTGCTTGTATATAAAAGTGAATTAGAATGTGATTTTATAACATCCTCAGTTTGCTCTTCCCGAGGCTGACTTCTTCATGTCCTGCTCCTCAAGGTATGTCACTGTTTGCTATATTGTAAATACAAGTTTTCTGTATAGTGTGCCCAAAGTCTTTATAATATTTGATGATTCACTGCAGGTCTGGTCAGTGTTTTAAAAAGTTCCTGTATTTTACACATGGCATTGCATGGGGTCACAACACCGTCTGTCCATTCTGCTTTAGCACCATGGGACCCCATGCCATGCCATGTGTAAAATAGAGGAACTCTTTAAGTAACAGAGCAGCCCTGCAGTCCAGGCTAAATGAGGCCTCAGAGCACATGGCATTACTGTCTGTATTTAACTGCTTGATGGGCTTATTTTGGGCCTGACTGGTTCACATGTATGTGTTTTGGCGGCCCACATTTGAATGGGCCGCCATGCCTGCATTTCCTGCAAAGAAAAGCGCATGCCTCATGTAATAGGCTGCACACACGGCACACCTATGCCCATCAAGCACTGAAATACAGCACTGTCTGTCCATTCTGCTGTCTGCTGTGACTTATCTGCAGTTCCCGCACTGTCAAACTTGCTGCATTTTTAGACATTTAGGTCACGCTTTTAAAAACACAGTGCGTTTGTGTGTGCAAGAACTGCAGGTAAGTAGCATGGTGCAAAAGTAGAATGGATTTCAAGGTAGCTGATTTTTAAAATGCTGAATGAACCTTTTTTCTGCAGGAAACAAAGGCATGGCAGCCCATTCAAATCAATGGGCTGCTGTGCCTGCACAAATGAGGGCCGCCAAAACACATACATGTGAACCAGCCAGGCCCAAAATAAGCTGGAGGGGGGGCCCAAAAAAAATGTTTGCCCAGGGCCCAAACCATATTAAAGACGGCCCTGCTCACATCTAATAATTGGTAAACTGCAATATAAAAATGTTTGCTTTTAAAGCTTACTGCTTTATATAATGCATACCTGCAGGGGCAGACTGACAACTCATGGGGCCCCCAGGCAATGGGAGATTATGGGACCCCTGGGCAATAGGAGATTATGGGGCCCCCCGAGCAATAGGAGATTGTGGGGCCCCCTGGGCAAAAGGAGATTATGGGGCCCCCAGGCAATAGGAGATGATGGGGCCCCCGGGCAATAGGAGATTATGGGGCCCCTCGGGCAATAGGAGATTGTGGGGCTCCCTGGGCAATAGGAGATTATGGGGCCCCCTGGGCAATAGGAGATTATGGGGCCCCCAGGCAATAGCTTATGGGGCCACACAGTATACACACACAAACACACAATATACACTTACAGTATACATACACAGTATACACACACACAATAAACACACACAGTATACACACATACAGTATACATACACAGTATACACACACAGACACACAGTATACACACACACATACAGTATACATACACAGTATACACACAGACACACAATATACACACACAGACACACAGTATACACACACACATA
Organism: Rana kukunoris; assembly: GCA_029574335.1. NCBI lineage: Eukaryota > Metazoa > Chordata > Amphibia > Anura > Ranidae > Rana > Rana kukunoris. The sequence continues at coordinate 428,441,850 of CM056051.1, forward strand.
CAGTATACATACACAGTATACACACAGACACACAATATACACACACACAGACACACAGTATACACACACATACAGTATACATACACAGTATACACACACATACAGTATACATACACAGTATACACACACAGACACACAATATACACACACAGTATACACACGCATACAGTATACATACACAGTATACACACACAGACACACAATATACACACACAGTATACACATACAGTATACATACACAGTATACACACAGACACACAATATACACACACAGTAAACACACACACATAATACACACACACACTGAAAAGGTACTGGAGAGGCGGGGCATCTATAATTTTGGGCTTTTTTTTTTTTTTTAACACAGCTTTTTACATGCTGTCCCTGGTTTTACTGAGGCTGGCAACCCTGATGGGGCCCTCTAGTGACATGGGGCCCTCGGGCAGTGCCCGAATGGTCAGTCCACCCCTGCATACTTGTAAAGTAACTGAAAAGCCACTCTCTACCACAACTGTGCAAGGTAGAAGTTAGTTGCAGAATGATGACACTATTTCAGCCTAGACAAAGTCACTGGACTACAGCCGAAGAATCGTTTTTAACAATAAACAGTGGAGCTTTTCTGAATAAAAAGAAACACAATCTTACTGTTGCTGTATATTGTGATATATCAGGAATTGATTCAAGCAGACTTTTAAAGTCACTCAAAGGTCCACTTTAGGGACAAACTTCAGACTAAACGGTTTTGTTAGCTTTGGATACTGAGTGGGTTAGGCCCTCTGTTAGGTTTATATATATTTGTCCCCATTGGAGAGATTTAAGCTTCTTCTCTCAGAGATGATATTTCACATTGACTTTCTAGAAAAGGGATGAAAGGAGCAACAAAAAACACCTTCTTTTGAGGAGATGACCTCTGTCAGGTTGTATTGCTCTGTGGGCTATATGAGAAGAAGGTAGAGGGTCTTGTAACCCCCCTGTCCTGCGTTCCCTCCCTAAATATCAGTTTTGGGCTGACGTGGCCTTTCATTAACTCCCAACCCCTTCATTTTACTTCATTATATCTCTTACTGTTCTCTGTGAAAGTGATTTTTTTTTTCTTAAACTAGTAATTTAAAACTGTCCTGGAGGCAAGAAGTCTATAAAATAATCCGGAGCTGATGAAACTTCCACAGAACTCAGACAATAAAAGAGATTGTTTCCTTAAATAAACTTCTCAGGTTCATAATCAGTATTTACTGTAATGTTTTAAACAACGTAATCAGTGCATAGGACACACAGAACACTGGCCTTTCTTAAAGTGTTCCACCCTAAAAACAATCTTTTTATTAACAGCTTGCCTTTAATGTAAAAAAAATAAAAATCTTAAAAAAAAAAAAAAAGTTTTACTCACTTATATGGCTGTTACTAGGCAGATTTTGTAATCTGTCCAGTCCCTATTCCGCGGTGGTTCAACTTCCTGTCCAAAGACCCCATTGCCTCCTGGGAAATGATGACACTCGAGTCTCTGGGAATTACTGTGCCTAAAAATCCCAGCATGCACCTCTCTAGGGAAATCCAGGAAGACACAGGAACTGGGCTTCTCATTCCCACAGCTAACATGGAAACGGCCACAAGATCGATGAGCAGATATCGGGTGTTTACACTGTTTCATGTACCGATCGTGTTTTTTTGATAATTGGAAAATAATATTGAATGTAATGGATTGTGTATTGCAAAAAAACAAACAAAAAAAACCTATGCCCGGAATCCCGCTTTAAGCCTCGTACACACGATCGTATTATCCAACAGGAATTGTGTGATGACATGCTGTTGTCTGAAAATCCGACCGTTTGCGCGCTCCATTGGACAATTGTTGTCTGATTTTCCGCGGACAAATGTGAGATAGCATGCTTTAAAATTGTCTGCCAACAATTGTGTGTTGTCGGAATTATCGCATCGTGTGTACATAAGTCCATCGGACAAACTCCAAAGTACAAACACGCATGCTCGGAAGCAATGCTCACCATAACACAACATTAGCAGAAGTTGCCCAAAGGGTGGCGCTAAAGAGCTGAAAAAACACGTAGTTTCGTTTTTTTTGGTCGACAATTCTTTTCCGTTTGTATGCAATACAAGTTCCTGGCAAACGCCCTTCAGACAAAAGTCAGACGCTTTGTCTGCAGAAAATCCGATCGTGTGTATGAGGCTTTAGAACCAGGCCAGACGGGAGATAATACCAGTTATTACACCTTCAGGAGTTTATTATCAAGTCACATCAGTATCTATATGACATACCTCTGGGGCTGCTGTGGAAGTGGAGAATCACTGTAGTAGTTGGCACTACTACAGTGATTACCACTGTCTTCCAGGTCCTGTGCCAAGCAGATGTCCTACAGCATGGTAATTGCAGGGGGTTTCTCACTTGGCATGGTCACCATTCATTGTTCTCAGTGAATGCAAACCATATTCTGAATGGACGCAGTAGAGATTGTGATATCACTGCCCCACCTCTTCATTGTGTCCATTCAGAGAATAGCTTGCATCACTGAGAACAAGGCAATGTGTTCTATGAATGGTGAAAAAGAGAAAAGAAAGGAGGGCGCACCGACCTAGTGTGATACTGTATAAAAGGGTTTTATTATATGAATTAAAATCAATGGTTATACTCACAAAATGAGTTGTAAAACATACTTTGACAGACAGTACAGCTGATACGCAGCAATGCCAGAAGAACACGGTGACTACACGGATCAAGAAGTATCTGACCGATGGTATGGCTGACGCGTTTCGGGGGCATGCCCCTTTCCTCAGAGCCTTGGTGGTCTGTAGTTGCTCCCTCATACAAACTTTTGGATATTTATACACATCTGGGCATGTGTAGAGATGCCCGGACCATAGGCCACCCCCCCACACAAGACACACCTGCCAGACCCACCCCTCTCCCCTTTGGCCAATCCTATCCCATAGGGTCTGGCCAGGGATTCCCACTCTCACCAGACAGTAACATGGATGTGTCTCTCACAAGAGCCAGCTCTATTAGTGGATAAAGCCCTTGCGACATAGGTAGACAAAATCATAGGTAGAAATATGCATGTGTGTTAAGCCCCATACACTTGGTCAGACTATTTTAACAACAAACATAAAAACGTTCGTTTTCCGATCGTTCTCAGAAAATGTGTTTGTTTTTAAACTGCATCAGAAAACCATTTTTGGGTTCAGAAGTCTGGCCAACTGATCTCCCTTCAGATGAAAATCCACAGAAAAGTTTATTAGGCTTTACTGTACAAGTGTACTCACTATTCTGCACAAAAGAGAAGCTGCTTTCAGTCACTGAGGCTGGCCATACATGTTCAATTTTCTTGTACAATTTTCTTTTAGATTTACCAAAAAACATATATGAGGTCAAACTAAACAACACTTTCAATTGTATGCAATCAGGCAGGCCCTTGCACTACATAGTTGAAGGTAAATCTAAAGAAAATTGCACAGAAAATTGTATCATGTATGGCCAGCCTAACTCTCTGGCCATTAAAAAAAACATAAACAAAAGATTTGCATTTGAACCTGTTTCTTTTGTTATTTTCGTATGTTGATATGGCACCTATAACAAAAAATTTGCCTTCAGTATTTTGAATACACAGAAAACAGAAAAAGGAATTCATTCAATATACATAATGAAATTCTTTTGTTATAGATGTCATTGAACAATGAACATACAAGTGACACTAACAAAAGAAAAGCATTCAAGATACACAGAATGCAAATTGACGAAAATTCACGATAATTATTGTCTAACAAGAAACGAACATGAATTAAACAGAATAACGAATCATCCCGCATGTACGAAAATAAAACAGTAACGGAAATACGAAACGATCGGAATACGAAAAAATCACGTCGTACGACAAACGAACGGGAATGAACGGGAAAACGGGCGTCTTACGAAAAACGAACGGAAACGAACAGACGGTACCATACGAAACGGAACAAAAAAAAACGAAATCCCACATGGAGCGCCATCTTCTCTCACCCCATAGGCGTGCGCTGACACGCACGCCATCCTTGGCAGGAAGTAAATGCGTTCCAGACCTTATCACGGATGGGCCGAAACGTCACTTCCGCTCGTGCGCATTTTCACAAAGCACAGCGCACAGAACGCATTTACTTCCTGCCAAGGATGGCGTGTGTGTCAGCGCACGCCTATGGGGTGAGAGAAGATGGCGCTCCATGTGGGGTTTTGGGCCATAACAAGGAAGAGGACTATAATTCCCTGGTTGGCAAGGTGAGAGGGAGATGTGTATATATATGTAATAGTCTAATTCCTAGCTCAGTCTTTTGGCATCCCCACTCCCCAGCTAACAATAGGTAGAAAGGTAGGTGGCCCCGCACACACATGCATATTTCTACCTATGCTTTTGTCTACCTATGTCACAAGGGCTTTCACCAACTAATAGAGCTGGCTTTTGTGAGAGACACCATCCATGTTACTGTCTGGTGAAAGTAGGAATCCCTGGCCAGACCCTATGGGATAGGATTGGCCAAAGGGGAGAGGGGTGTGTCTGGCAGGTGTGTCTTGTGTGGGGGGGGGTGGCCTATGGTCCGGGCATCTCTACACATGCCCAGATGTGTATAAATATCCGAAAGTTTGTATGAGGGAGCAACTACAGACCACTAAGGCTCTGAGGAAAGGGGCATGCCCCCGAAACGCGTCAGCCATACCATCGGTCAGATACTACTTGATCCGTGTAGTCACCGTGTTCTTCTGGCATTGCTGCGTATCAGCTGTACTGTCTGTCAAAGCATGTTTTAGGGAGGGCTGCAAGACTACTGAATATACCCTGTAATCCGACCACGTTACCCCATAGCAGTAAATACCAGAGCGCAAGAGAATTTTGTGTTTTCTATGAATGGTGACCATGCCAAGTAAGCAACCCCTTGTAGTAGGTCAGTTTTAAAGTGGAACTTCAGTCTCCTAATCAACATTTATTTATTTATTACAGGTACTTGTATAGTGCTGTCAATTTATGCAGAGCTCTACACAAATTATCACATATATATATATATATATATATATATATATATACACACACACATTGTCATCAGTCCCTGAGATTACCATCTAAGTTCCCTAACTCACATTCATACAAACACATACTAGGGCCAATTTACCTAGCAGCATGTCTTTGGAGTGTGGGTGGAAACCAAAGTACACGGAAGAAACCCACACATGTGCAGGGAGAACATGCAAACTCCAAGCAGGTAGTGCTGTGGTTGGGATTTGAACCAATGACCCTAGTACTGCTAGGTGGAAGTGTTAACCACTTAGCCACTGTGCTGATCACTAAGCCACTGTGCTGACCGCTGATTATTTGTAATCCTCATGCTGCTAACATTAGTAAATATAGACAGGAAAGTATATCGTATTTACTTATTTAAAAAAAATATATATTATTATTTCTTAAGTTACTTAATTGTTTCTTGCCTAGACAAATAATGCCATTCACCCCAGAAGTCTTCAGAGGGGGAGGAGATAGAGTTGCCACCTCATCCCTTTAAAACAGAACACATATGAATTACACAGGTTCTGTGGCTGATTATGGTGGTAATTAAAATCACTCGGTGCCTAATCTGCATTAGCCTGAGCCTCAGAACCTGTGTAATTCATATGTGTTCTGTTTTAAAGGGATGAGGTGGCAACCCTAGGAGGAGAGGAGGAGGAGTTTTCTTAGTTAAGCACACCCTCTTATCTGCATGCCTAAGCTAAGAGCAGATGGATTCCAGGAAGTAAATGCTACATGAATTATTTGTCCTTACTCAAGATGGCCTAGGGCACATGTGTCAAACACAAGGCCCGAATCCAGCACTCCAGGCCATTTCATGTGGCCCTCGCACCTCCAGACCCTTACTTTCTGTTTTTAAGGAATGCTTCCAGCTTCTTCCCAGCAGCAGCATAAGGAAAGGGGGTAAACTGTGGGTGGGGGACTCAACTTCTGATGGTGGTGCGGCCCACAATGAAATTGAGTTTGACACCCCTGTTCTAGGGGGTTGTTTTTTAAAGTATTTATTTCTCAACAAAATAAAGCACGGAAACATTTATAGATGGGGGAGTTTGCTTTGGATATTAAAAATGAATTAACCACTTGCCTACTGTGCACCTACACCCCCTTCCTGCCCAGACAAAATATAAGCTTCCGGCACTGCGTCGCTTTAACTGACAATTGCGCGGTCGTGCGACGTGGCTCCCAAACAAACAAAATAGAGCGTCAATTTTTAAAAAAATGCAATATTTTTTCCTTTTTGCTATAATAAATAACCCCAAAAAATATATTAAAAAAATATTTTTTCCCTCAGTTTAGGCCGATACGTATTCTTCTACATATTTTTGGTAAAAAAAAAATGCAATAAGCGTTTATCGATTGGTCTGCGCAAAATTTATAGCGTTTACAAAATAGGGGATAGTTTATGGAATTTTTTTTTTTTTTTTTTTTACTATTAATGGCGGCGATCTGCGATTTTTTTATTGGGACTGCGACGTTATGGCGGACATTTCGGACACTTTTCTGACATTTTTGGGACCATTTACATTTATACAGTGAACAATGCTATAAATATGCATTGATTACTGTATAAATGTGACTGGCAGTGAAGGGGTTAACCACTAGGGGGCGGGGAAGGGGTTAAATGTGTGTCCTATGAGTGTTCTAACTGTAGGGGGAGGGGGGGGTGACTGGGGGAGGTGACCGATTGTGTCCCTATGTACAAGGGACACAACCGCTCTCCTCTCTCCCTGACAGGGACGTGCAGCTCTGTGTTTACACACAGAGCTGCACGTCCCAGCTCAGTTACTGAGCAATCGCGTGTGCCCGCGGCTTTACAGGGACATCACGTCATATGACGTGATGTCAGAACAATGGAGTCGTCTGCCCGCCGTCATTTGACGGTGGGCAGATGACAAGTGGTTAAATAGTGTTTTTGGTTTGTGGTGCTCAGATTCAGTGAAGCTTTAACAGGGATTTGCAGCAGGTGATTTATTGGAGTTGCTGGTGAAATGTCACTAAGAAGCAATTTGCTACAAGTTTAGCTACTGCTATCACATTGGGTTGGTGTGTTTTGCCACAAATCGCTCCCCTTCAAATATCTGTACCCAAGCCATATAGGAGAATGAAGCGCAATGGTCCCTAACATGAAACTCTATTCAAAATTCATCTGCTGATCGACTGCTGCGAATTGAAAAAGATTATCGTTTTGAATTGCCAATCTGACATGGCCCTTACTGCCCTCCAACGTCGTTTCAAGATATTGACATTTCATTCTGAGCTGTGGAAAGTCTGTGAGCCTGGGAGCGAAAAATAAATATAGATTGTTAGACAAACTAGTTGAACTTGTTCCTCACAAGGCAGCCTATTGCTCTTACAATGCCAATATTGACGGCACAGCCAACAAAGCCTATCCATATCCCTGCAGCTAAAGGTAGCCAGACATTTAAAGTGGTTATAAAAAGAAAAGTTTTTTATCTTAATGCATTCTGTGTGCAGCAGCCCCCTAATACTTACATGAGCCCCCTCTCGATCCAGCAATGTTGTGCAAGAGCATCAGTTGTACAGGACTCTCTCTCCTGATTGGCTGAGACACAGCAACGGGCTCCATTGGCTCCTGCTACTGTTAATCAAAGTCAGTGAGCCAATGAGGACAGAGAGGGGGCAGAGCCACAACTCCGTGTCTGAATGGACACACAGGGAGCAGCGGCTCGGCTTGGGTGCCCCCATAGCAAGCTGCTAGGTGTGGGGGCACTCGACAGAAGGGAGGGGCCGGGGTTGCTAAATAATAGATGCATAACATGTAAAAAAAATTATTCATAGGTTTGTGTCCATAATGAAAACATGTAACAAACATTGTATGTAGAAAACCTCTCAGCAATCTGCTGTGTGAAAACAATAAATGATACATTGTATAATAAACATACAGGGAGTGCAGAATTATTAGGCAAGTTGTATTTTTGAGGATTAATTTTATTATTGAACAACAACCATGTTCTCAATGAACCCTAAAAACTAATTAATATCAAAGCTGAAGATTTTTGGAAGTAGTTTTTAGTTTGTTTTTAGTTTTAGCTATTTTAGGGGGATATCTGTGTGTGCAGGTGACTATTACTGTGCATAATTATTAGGCAACTTAACAAAAAACAAATATATACCCATTTCAATTATTTATTTTTACCAGTGAAACCAATATAACATCTCAACATTCACAAATATACATTTCTGACATTCAAAAACAAATCAGTGACCAATATAGCCACCTTTCTTTGCAAGGACACTCATGCAGCCTGCCATCCATGGATTCTGTCGGTGTTTTGATCTGTTCACCATCAACATTGCGTGCAGCAGCAACCACAGCCTCCCAGACACTGTTCAGAGAGGTGTACTGTTTTCCCTCCTTGTAAATCTCACATTTGATGATGGACCACAGGTTCTCAATGGGGTTCAGATCAGGTGAACAAGGAGGCCATGTCATTCGTTTTTCTTCTTTTATACCCTTTCTTGCCAGCCACGCTGTGGAGTACTTGGACGCGTGTGATGGAGCATTGTCCTGCATGAAAATCATGTTTTTCTTGAAGGATGCAGACTTCTTCCTGTACCACTGCTTGAAGAAGGTGTCTTCCAGAAACTGGCAGTAGGACTGGGAGTTGAGCTTGACTCCATCCTCAACCCGAAAAGGCCCCACAAGCTCATCTTTGATGATACCAGCCCAAACCAGTACTCCACCTCCACCTTGCTGGCGTCTGAGTCGGACTGGAGCTCTCTGCCCTTTACCAATCCAGCCACGGGCCCATCCATCTGGCCCATCAAGACTCACTCTCATTTCATCAGTCCATAAAACCTTAGAAAAATCAGTCTTGAGATATTTCTTGGCCCAGTCTTGACATTTCAGCTTGTGTGTCTTGTTCAGTGGTGGTCGTCTTTCAGCCTTTCTTACCTTGGCCATGTCTCTGAGTATTGCACACCTTGTGCTTTTGGGCACTCCAGTGATGTTGCAGCTCTGAAATATGGCCAAACTGGTTTCAAGTGGCATCTTGGCAGCTGCACGCTTGACTTTTCTTAGTTCATGGGCAGTTATTTTGCACCTTGGTTTTTCCACACGCTTCTTGCGACCCTGTTGACTATTTTGAATGAAACGCTTGATTGTTCGATGATCACGCTTCAGAAGCTTTGCAATTTTAAGAGTGCTGCATCCCTCTGCAAGATATCTCACTATTTTTGACTTTTCTGAGCCTGTCAAGTCCTTCTTTTGACCCATTTTGCTAAAGGAAAGGAAGTTGCCCAATAATTATGCACACCTGATATAGGGTGTTGATGTCATTAGACCACACCCCTTCTCATTACAGAGATGCACATCACCTAATATGCTTAATTGGTAGTAGGCTTTCGAGCCTATACAGCTTGGAGTAAGACAACATGCATAAAGAGGATGATGTGGTCAAAATACTCATTTGCCTAATAATTCTGCACTCCCTGTATGACTGCTGCATCAAGATAATACATTGTATAGTAAATATATATAACAGCCATCCTAGCTGATATGGACCACCTCAGAAACAGTATAAAGATAACATTTCTATATATAAAACTAGTCAAACCATCAAATGAAGATGAGATGCATCCAATAACACCTACGCGTTTCGTGCATTTATTTAAAAAAATGATTAAATTATAGTATTGGAGCCTATTCACATCACCTCTGGACATTTCTTTTCTGTGGCGGTTCCCTTCATGCTCCTGCTCCACTCCTTGGGTCCCATTTCTTCAACTCCAGTGACAGACGCCTTGAGCTTTTTTTGCAATCACTACTTTGTATTTGGCTCATACGTAAATTCCCTATGGGGGAAAAGCATTCTCCTCCCTTTGGCTAGTATTCATTTTTGTCAGGCATCCTGGCTAGATTGCTTTATACAATATTATTTTCTACAGTTTTTTCACAGATATTGAATGCATTTTCCCCTGAAGAGTGCAATAAATCCATGAAATGCGTAGGGCTTATTGGATGCATCTCATCTTCATTGGATGGTTTAGACCAGTTTTATATATAGAGATTTTATCTTTATACTGTTTCTTAAGTGGTCCGTGTCAGCTAGGATGGCTGTTATATATTTACTGTACAATGTATTATCTTGATGCAGCGGTCATATGTTAATTATACAATGTATTTATTGTTGGTGCCAGTTTTCTACATTCAATGTTTGTTACATGTTGTCATTATGGACACAAACCTATGAATGAATTTTCTTACATGTTATGTAACTAATATTTAGCAATAAACATAGGGGGCTATTTATTAAAGGCAAAGCCACAAGGGCACTGCAAGTGCAAAGTGCACATGAAATTGCACTGAAATTGCACTTGGAAGTGCAGTCGCTGTGGATCCGAGGGGGACATGCAAGGAAAATAAAAAGCAGCATTTTAGCCTTAACGTGATTGGATGATAAAATCAGCACAGCCTCTCCTCATTTCAGATCTTCCCCTCAGATTTACAGCAACGGCACTTCCAAGGGCACTTTCAGTGCAATTTCAAGAGCAATTTGCACTTGTAGTTTACACTTGTAGTGCAAAGCCTTTTGTAAATAACCCCCATTGTGTCCTTTATATTGACTATGTTTCTGTTGCCGCACATACCTCATATAACGTGCCACCTTAGTTCTCTTTTGTTTCTACTGTATTAGAGATGGAGACGTATTCTCCATCCCTGATATGTTTCATATAAAGTCCCACCAAGTTCCCTTCCCCCCTTTTTTCGAGTATAGCTAAAAAGCTTTGGATGAATCACTTGTGTTGACAAGGGACATACTGATAGGAGGAGAAAGGAGTGACAGAGGGATTACCTCATCCATGTCTTGATTCTCCTTCTCTTTCCAGTCACAGCCTGGGCTCAGTGGAAATGGGTGGAATAAACCTGGCCATCATTCAAACTGGAAGACTGAGGACTTTGAACTACATCACCCAGCTCCAGGATTAACATAAAGGCTATGCCTAACCAAAAATAATATACATAACATTTTTCTATTTGAATTAAAGTAGATTTCCACCCAAAAGTGGAAGCTCCGCTTATCTGCACCCCCCTTTTCAGTGCCACATTTGGCACCTTTAGGCCGGGTTCACACCTATGCGAATTGGTTGCGGCTTAAACCGCATCTAATACGCAGAACATTTTTAAATACATTGTTTTCAATGAGGCTGGTTCACATATGTGCGATGCATTCGCACTGCGCATTGCCGGAAATCCGTATGCGTTGTGGAGGCCTTGCAGTGCGGCTCAGGTGCGAATTCAGTCCCATTATCTTCTATGGGTACGCAGCTGATTCGCAGATGTGTTCAGTTCTCTCCAGGAATTTCTCTCATTCAGCTCAATACATTTCTCCCCCACTCTCCTCTCACTCAGAACTTCCCCCAGGTCTTCAAATTCGCAGCAAAAATGGAGCTAATCTGCTGAACACGAATTTCAGCTCTTTTATCTCTGCAGACAGATAAGGGAAGTGTTCAGCAGATTAGCTACGTTTTTGCTGCGAATTTGGAGACCTGGGAGAAGTTCCGAGTGAGAGGAGAGTGGGGGAGAAATGTATTGAGCTGAATGACAGAAATTTCTGAAGAGAACTGAACACATCTGCGAATCAGCTGCGTACCCATAGAAGATAATGGGACTGAATTCGCACCTCCACAACGCATACGGATTTCTGGCAATGCGCAGTGCGAATGCATCGCACATATGTGAACCAGCCTCCTTGAAAACAATGTATTTAGAAATCTTCTGCGTTTTGGATGCGGTTGAAACCGCAACCAATTCGCATAGGTGTGAACCCAGCCTCAGAGGGGAGAGGGAGTGGGTAGCTGTTTTTGACAGTGGTGAGTTTCCTCAGAGGTTTGGCCCCCACCGCCAGCCCATTCAAAAAGCGCAGCGCTCTTTGCGCATGCGCAGTAGAGAATTAGATGTGAAGCCGCGAGGCTTCACTGCCAGTTTCTCTTACAGGCAATGGCAACAGCCGATGGAAACATTGGCTGTTGTGCTGACATCGCTCGATTCCAGGACAGGTAAGTAGCTGCTGACTATATTTTTTTTTGCTGGGGGATGGAACTTCTTCCATCAAATTTTTTTTTTAAAGTCAGCCGCTACAAATACAGCAGCAGCTGACTTTTAATATTAGGACACTTACCTTTCCTGGGCACCCACGATGTCGGCACCCAAAGCCGACCTGTCCCTTCGGCTCTCAGATGGAGGTGCCACCATCTTCAGTAGGGGAATCAGGAAGTGAAGCCTTGCGGCCTCACTTCCTGATTCCCTACTGCGCATGTGCAAGTGGCACTGCGCTATCCCACTGGTCCCTGCTGTCTTCTGGGACCTGTGCAAAATAGACATGGCATAGGTCCCCGCAGTGACCTATGCTCAAAAGTGGGAGTAAATACCTGGATTACACAGGTATCTGCTCCCTCCTCCCCCCTAAATTGTGCCAAAAGTGACACCGAGGGGGGGGGGGATTCCAAAAAGCGGAAGTATTTATATATTTATATATTTAATTTATCATTGTCTTCCTTCATGTGAAATCATTTAAAGCTCCAACAGGATGAGTAGGACTTCCTGTAGTGGGAAAAGCTGGGATCCCAAGTGCAAAGTTCTTACTAGCAATCCTCAAGTCCTCAAGCAATACAAGTAGTTGGTTATCAGAATATTTAACATTGGATTTCATGATAAACTGATTATATCTAATAACTGAGAGGATTGAATGTCATTATCCAGATATCAGACCTCAATCTTTTCTCCCAGCCCCTCTATCATTTCATTTTGCCTTAGGAGTAAAAGTTCTGCCTGAGCTTGTTAGGTGCTCCATCCAGGTCCTTGCACCATGCGCCATAAATTGAGGTCATTAAAATAATTACAGCCAAATACTTTCATCTACAGAGGTATTTCCACTGTGACTTAAAGGACTACAGCAAAGAAATTGCAAGTTCATACAATGTTCTGAAGTCTGTATTGTTCACACATTATACGGTACAATGTTTGTAGACACCTGACCATCACACCCTTCAGGCCGGGTTCACACCATCACCACATCCATCTCATAGCGGGGCTCTGAATTCGGACTTGAAATGGACCAAAACACACGGGACATGCTGCAGAGATATGTGAACCAGCTCCATAAAAAGCCGGTCAAAATCTCCTGCTACTAGGAATTGGATGTGGGGAACCTCAATGAAAAGTATAGTTAATACTACAGCGTATAAAGACATCGTAAACAATTGTGCTCTTCCAACCTTGAAGTAACAATTTGGGCAAAGCCACTTTCTGTTCCAGCATGACCAGTGGCGATGCGTCCATAGAGGGCGCAGGAGCGCCACCCCTTCTCACTCCTGGACCGCCACTGATCAACAATACATAAATTCATGCATTGCATGAATCCATGTATTGTTTCTGACGCCCACTATTCAGATGGCCGGCTCCCTGGTGAGCGCCGGCCATCTAAATAACGGCAGCTGGTTGGCTTTGGAAGTGCCAATCAGGTACTGGCTACCGGTAGCCTGAGTGGCTGAAGTGTCATTGAGGGCGGGAGAAGACATCGAGGGACAGTGGAAAGAGGATGGCTGACCCCAGAAAGGTAAGTGCCAGGCAGGGGGGGGGGCAATCTGGCAGCATTTTACAGGGAACAGTGGCGACAATTGATGGGCACAGTGGCGACAATTGATGGGCACAGTGGCTACAATTGATGGGCACAGTGGCAACAATTGATGGGCACAGTGGCGACAATTGATTGAATAGTGGTAACAATTGATGGCACAGTGGCTGCGTTTGATGGCATGGCACAGTGGCTGCATTTGATGGCACAGCGGCTGCGTTTGGCATGGCACAGTGGTGACAATTGATGGGCACAGTGGTAACAATTAATGGCACAGTGGCGACAATTGATAGAATAGTGGTAATAATTGATGGCACAGTGGCTGCGTTTGATGGCATGGCACAGTGGCTGCGTTTGATGGCACAGTGGCTGCATTTGGCATGGCACAATGGTGACAATTGATGGGCACAGTGGCGACAATTGATGGCACAGTGGCTGCGTTTGATTGCATGGCACAGTGGTGACAATTAATGGGCACAGTGGCGATAAATGATGGCACAGTGGCTGCGTTTAATGGCATGGCACAGTGGCGACAATTTATGGCATGGCACAGTGGTGACAATTGATGGCATGGCACAGTGGTGACAATTGATGGCACAGTGGCGACAATTGATGGCATGGCACAGTGGCGACAATGGCACAGTGGCTGCGTTTGATGGCATGGCACAGTGGCGACAATTGATGGCACAGTGGCAACAATTAATGGCACAGTGGCTGCATTTGATGGCACAGTGGCTGCATTTGATGGGCACAGTGGCTGTGTTTGATGGGCACAGTGGCTGTGTTTGATGGGCACAGTGAGGCTGTGTCCCCCCCCCCCCCCCCAAATTTTGAGCACCAGCCGTCACTGAGCATGACTGTGCCCCTGTGTACAAAACCAGCTCCCTAAAGACATGGGGGTAAATAAAGCCTCTAGGTCTCTTTTACACTTGCGTTGTTTAGGAAAAGCGATCCACAGTGGATAGGCAGAGCAGCACAGTGGTGGCTAACACGTGTTCAGGAGGCAATACGACCAAAGTTGACAAAAACCCTGCCATCACACAATTGTTGTCGTAAAATCCGATCGTGTGTGCGGGCCTTTACTCTGGAAGTGCTGCTTCGATCACACTGCCCAGGATTTTTAAATAAAATTACACTTTACTCCCCTTTTTTTTGTCTCCTATAAATTAATGTAAATGCATATGCAGAACCGCAACACTAAACGCAAGGCTTGTCGTGTAAACTAGCCCCAGGATGGGAGTTATTGATTTTTTTTTTTTATGTCTGGGAAAGCTAAACAAGAAAACCAGGTTGGCACTCCGCACATTATGGTGCAAGCATGTGCCCGCGCCACCAACAACCCCTAAAAAAAAGTTATGATGTTAGATACATTTTATGGTTTCTCTTATCAGTGGATTTATCTAGCCAGCAGGTAACAGGAATAATTCAGCCAGGGATTGAATTCAAAGATAACACAGTTGAGTACATTGAAAGCGCGCCGTTTGCTTAAGAACACATTAGATTAAATGATTTATTATCTTTTCTGCTAAAATAAAAAGCTTCTCCGGTAGTTTTATTGGCTCGATCCACTTTTAAAAATGGCGGTCATCCAGGGTGCGCACAGAGTGTTTACTGAAAGGCTTCCATCCTCTCCCTGTGTACACCTTGGCCGGTGCACAATGGGAGACGCCATACATGTGTCTGGACACGACCGGAGAGAGGATCCGCGTTTTGTTTGCTGTGACCAGGCATCAGAGCTTTGTGAGGAATCAGGAATGTGAGAGGTGTTTAGCGAGCTGGGTGGGGAGCACAGAGGTCAATTAGTGGCTGTCAGTTCTCAGCGTGCAAAAGTGCCTGAAGGTGAATGAATATCCGCCGCGCCCAGCTAGGGTTGCCACTTTCCTGCAAAAAAATATATGTATATGGGACTACCTGTTTTATTTTTCTCTCTGCTTTGTCAATAAGTTCAATTTTAACAGCCTCTACGCTTAGGCCTGGTACACACAATTCGATTTTCCGCAGACAAAGCGTAGGACTTTTGTCCGAAGGGTGTTGGCTGTGAACTTGTCTTGCATACAAACTGTAAGAATTGTCGGCCAACAAACACAATACAACATGGGTTTCCAGCTCTTTAGCGCCACCCTTTGGGCAACTTCTGCTAATGTTGTATTATGGTTAGCATTGCTTCTGAGCATGCGTGTTTGTACTCCAAAGGACTTGTGTACACACGATCGGATAATCCAACAACACACATTTGTTGACGGAAAATTTAAAGCATGCTATCCCACATTTGTTTGCAGAAAATCCAACATTTGTCTGATGGAATTTATAAACGGTCGGATTTTCCGACAACAGCCTGTCATCACACAATTCCTGTCGGAAAATCCGATCGTGTGTATGGGCCTTAAGTTCACCAAAAAGCCACTGTGCTCAATGTAGTTATGGTTTCTGCCTAAAGCGAATCACCACCTTTTCATCTCAGGAATGAATAACCGACTTCTCTTCACTGCTTTTGCCAATTGTTTAAGTAGGGTGCTATGCTTGCAGGCAACTAACTGGTAAAATGCCAGAGTAGTGATCACCCCACTGACAGGCATCATTATTGGTGTCAGTGGGGGAAGTAGTGCCCTATCACAGATGTTAGCGGAAGGAATAGCGCCCCATTGTTGGTGCCAGTGGGAGGAATAGTGCCCCTTCATTGGTATTAGTGAAAGGAATAGTGTCTTAGGATTCGGGTCAGTTGAAGAAATAGTGCCCCATCATTGGTATTAGTGAAAGGAATAGTGTCTTAGGATTCGGGTCAGTTGGAGAAATAGTGCCTCATCATTGGTATTAGTGGAAGAATAGTGCCACATTTTGGTGTTAGTGGAAGGAATAGTGCACCATCATTGGTATTAGTGGAAGGAATAGTGTTCCAGGGTTGGGGTCAATTGGAGGAATAGTGTCCCATTGTTGGTGTCAGTGGAAGGAATAGTGCCCCACCATTGGTATTAGTGGAAGAAATAATGCCCCATCGTTGGGGTCAGTTGGAGGAATAGTGCCCCATCATTAGTATTAGTTGGAGCAATAGTGCCCCATCATTGGGGTCAGTTGGAGGAAGATTTCCCCATCATTGGGGTCAGTGGAAAGAATAGTACCACAGCATTGGTATCAGTTTGAAGAATATTGCTCCATCATTGGCGTCAATTAGCGAAATAGCACAGCACTGTTGATGTCAGTAGCAGGTATCATGCCCCATTGTTGGCATCAGTGGGAGGAAATAGCGTCTTGTATCAGTGGAAGGAAACGTGCCCCAAGGACCAGATATAGGCAAGTAAAGAGACACATCCGGCTCCCGGGTCGCAGTTTGGAGACCACTGGTCTAGTAGCTTAGTAGGGGTCCTCTCTGCAGGCCACAAATACAACTGTACAACTTTATTCTTTTCTAAAAAAAAATAATGCCGACACCAGCAAAAGCTACTAAATCCCAGTCTACGCTCTGCCAGACAGAAAACACTAACACTCTGTTCTTCCATTAATCCTCAGACACAGGTCCTCTTCACTATCACCGGTCACCTGGAACCAGCACACAGCAAGACGATGCCCAGCGCAAAGGATTTGTGAAGTTCTAAGATTCCATCAGAAAGAAAAGGGGTCAGTGAGAGGGAAAGAGAATGGATTAATGTCACTGTCAATAAGTACACTTTACTGGTATTTTAATAAGATACTTGAGGCTCCATTATCAATATATGGTAGAATATCGCCATCTTGTGGCACTTTAGGGTAATGCAGATAATCCACAGACATTAAAGCAGGGGTGCCCAACCTTTTGCGGAGCGAGGGCCACTTTAGTAACTTGGTAACCGGTCGCGGGCCACAATGAGCGTAGCGGACGAATGGCAGGTCTGTGTCCACTCTGCATATGTAGAGCAGACACGGATACAGGCTGCTCTACCTTAAGGTGAATGGAGGGATATACCTGAAAAACAGACAGGCAGAAACCGACCGGAGCAATCGCGTGAAAGGGGCGGTTTACCTGCACCTCAACTGACCTCAATCTTCACTTCTTTCTCAGGATTCCTTCAGCTGTTTGCTGCTGTCCCCCAGGTGGTTATGGCTGGTGGCTGCTGCTGGCTGTCCTCCAGGGCTGGTACTGGTACTGCTGGCTGATACTGCTATTGGGTACTGCCTGCTGGTACTGCTGGCAGGTACCGCAGGTTGGTACTGCTGGTGGGTATTGGTACTGCTGGCTGGTACTGCTGGTGGGTACTGGTACTGCTGGCTGTTACTGCTGTTGGGCACTGCCTGCTGGTACTGCTGGCAGGTAACACTGGCTGGTACTGCTGGCTGGCGGGTACTGGTACAGCTGGTGGGTACTGGTACTGCTGGCGGGTACTTTTGGCTGGTACTGCTAGCTAGGACTGCCGACTGGTACTGGGTACTGCTGGCAGGTACTGGTACTGCTGGCTACTAGTACTGCAGGCGGGTACTGGGGCTGGTACTTATATTGCTGGCAGGTACTGATGGCTGGTACTGGTACTGCTGGCGGGTACTGCTGGCTGCTACTGGTGACTGATACTGGTGACTGGGTATTGATACTAGTACTGGCACAGCTGCTGGCTGCTGTCCCAGATCGCGGGTTCCCGTGTATTAGTGTGACAGAAGCATGCAGGGGCCGTAGACTGAGAGCAGAGCAGTGCTTCCTGTCACAGGTGGAATACATCACTCCGCCTGTGAAGGCGGCTCTGCTTCCTGTAGCGGCAGCTCCATTCTTCACACTGATGCTTGGAGAGGGCGGGTCTGGATCCCACCATCTGAGCTTGCCGACCCGCCAACTGAGAGCAAGACGTGGCGGGCCACATGAGAGAGCGCCGCGGGCTACATCAGAGGGCACCGCGGCCCACTTTAGAGGGCGCCGCGGGCCAGCGGTTGGGCACCCCTGCATTAAAGTATTCTTACAACCAAAATGAACTATATTGAATTATTTTGCTGCTAGCATTAGTAAATAGACAGAAAGGTATATTAGATTTAAGCCCCCATACACACTACCAGTTTTCCTGCAGGTTTTTCTCTTCAGATTTACCAAAACCATCTAATATGAAGTCAAACCTCAAAAGTTTCAATTTGTATGCAATCAAGCCGGCCCTTGTACTACATAGTTTTGGTAAACCTGAAGAGAAAAACCTGCAGGAAAACTGACAGTGTGTATCGGGCTTTACTTCTCTTAAACTTTTTTTTTTTCATTTCTTCAGTCGCTTCCTGATATCTGGCCTAGGTCAAAATGATGTTATACATCCCAGGAGTCTTTGTGGGATTATTTTCCTTTCATCTGGAGGAAGGGAGGAGAGGCTTTCTCAGCGCAGCATGCCTGAGCTAATGGCAGATGGATTCCTGAAAGTAAATGCTGCATAAATCATCTGTGCTGACTGAAGTTGTCTGCTAGTAAGAAATGCTAATGATTTCTCAATAAAAAAGAAGCTTTGAGACATGAATGGATGAGTTTGCTTTGAATATTAAAAATGGATTAAGTAGCATTTTCAGTTTGGGGGCTCAGATACAGTTAGGTTATTTCACAGCTGATCATCGCGTGAACCTTGAAGTGCCGGTAAATGGCATTTCTCGGTGCGCGCTGACAGGGAGAGCCGATCGTCGGCTCTCCCTGTCAGAGTGGGGGGGTCTGTGCTGTTTATCAGCACATTGTTTATAAGCAAAGCCCCCTCAAATGTACAAATCACATGCCCAGTAGTGCCCCAAGAATAAATTATGCAAGTGCCCACCACAGTGCCAATCACTGCCCAGCAGTAACACGTGTCAGGACCTCATCATCAGTGCTGCCTATCAGTGCCACATGTCAGTGCCTTTCACAGCCGCCTGTCAGTGCCCATCACAGCCGCCTGTCAGTGCCCATCACAGCCGCCTGTCAGTGCCCATCACAGCCGCCTGTGAGTGCCAATCAATTCTACATATCAGTGATGCCTATCAGTGCCTCCTCATCAGTGCCACTTTATCTAAAATAAAAAAATGTTGGTCTTTTTTACTTTGTTTAGCAAAAACCGCAGAGGTGATCAAATACCACCAAAGAGAAAGCTCTTGTTGTGGGAACAAAATTATAAAAAATGTAGTTTGGGTACAGTGTTGCATTGAATTGTCATTCAAAGTGTGACAGCGCTGAAAGCTGAAAATTATCCCGGGGCAGGAAGGGGCGTAAGTGCCTGGTATTGAAGTGGTTAAAGTGGTATTAAACCCCAAAATTTATTATTTTGCAGTTTATCAATTGTTCGATGTGGTGGCTGCATTAGTTTACTTTTTTAGGATTATTTACACCTGGTGATCTGGCCAGCAAGTCTGTTGTCTGTCATTTTTTAAATTCCTTTAACAGACCAAGCTGTCTACCACAACTGGCAGTTGTAGTGCTGTAATAAACAATTTACCACCCCCGCAATGGGCGCCCCCCAGTGCGGACCGCCCCTTTTTCGGCTCCATAATCGGCACCTTTTCTTCTTTCGGCCACGTGCCGAAAACACAGTTTTTGGCCGATATGTTTCGGGAGCCGAAATTTCGGTGCACCACAAAAAAACAAAAAACAAAACAATAAGCATAGATTGATTGGTTTGCACAAAAGTTATAAAGCATCTACAAACCATTTATGGATTTTTTATTTATCATTTAATTGATTTTTCCTAGTACTGGCGGCGATCAGCGATTTATAGCGGGACTGCGATATTGTGGAGGACAAATCGGACACTAGCTGACACTTTTTTGGGAACCTGTGACACTAATACAGTGATCTGTGCTAAAAATATGCACTGTCACTGTATTAATGACATTGGCTGGGAAGTGGTTAACATCAGGGGTGATCAAACTGTGTGCCTAGCTAGTGTTTTAGTGTAGTGTGGGAGGTTCCTTTATTAGTGGAGGGCATGGATCAGTGTTCCTGCTTTGCAGAGACACAGGAAATCTCCATTGTTTACATAGGCAGTTTTGCCTGTGCAATGAACGATTAGCGGGTGTCAGTGGACATCGAGTCAGTGGGACCCCAATGATCGGCTCCCGCTGAGTAAAATCACAGTGGTAGCGAGCAACCGGGGGCACGCGCTCGTGCCTGATACCCGGAAGTGCAGGATCACTGCTATAGGGCAGTTGGCAGCTGGGGAATGCATTAAAGTGGAGTTCCACCCATTTTTTTATGTTTGTCTGTGCTGCATGCCCTAATCTCATAGTGTTCAGAATGGACAATTTTTATTTATTTTGTTGCTTGTAAATACGTTTATTTTGTAGTCCTTCATTACTTCCTCCTCCTTATTAGCCTAGGCTATTAAGTCACAAGGCTATTTGCAAGAGTTTCTGGGATAGGCATCATGTTTCCTAGTAGTCCTTGCAAATCTGACTGAAACCTATTACATTGCTTGTGCAGCACTGAGCATGTGCGAGATATGCAAAGCTGAAATCCAGGAAGTCATACAGTCTGGTTTCATGGATGCCCACACTTAAGATGGCCACGGTCTATTTCTAGATTATAAATCTAAATGCTGTAACAACCTAACAAAACGGACCTTAGTTTACAGACTAACTTTACTAGAATACATTAAGCTTGTGTATTACAGGGGTATTTATATTTAAAAAGTGAAATTGTGGGTGGAACTCCCCTTTAAGGAAACATTCTTGAGGCTTTAGAACTATTTTAAGGTTGTTTTCGTGTTTAGATACACTCAAGGGTGGACTGACAACTCATGGTGCCCCCGGGCAATAGAAAATGATGGGGCCCCCGGGCTTACAGATGGCCACCACGCCAGGAGGCAGTGCAGTGGCGGGGCAGAAAAAATCTCAGGATTTTCACATCAAAAGTATGTCGGTTTCGAACATATCAGGGACAGATGTAAAAAAAAACACAGATTTTGACATACTGTCCCTGGTTTTACTGAGGCTGGCAACCCTGATGGGGCCCCCTAGTGGCATGGGGCCCTTGGGCAGCGCCCGAGTGCCCCAATGGTCAGTCCGCCCCTGGATACACTTATATATAACTGACATCTAAATAATTTTTACAGTTTTAAGCTGCCGAGAACACCTCACCTCAAAGTGTCCTACATAAAAGAGCATTGCTCCACAACAACAAATCCTTAGAATGTAGTCTAATACAAAATGAATAAATAAACGGCAGTGCCCAGCAGTATGTACAAGGAAAAACTGCTTTAATAACAAGTATGAAAATATTTCAGTATCATATCACAATCTATCCCCCAAAATGTCTTCCTGCGTATTCGCTTCCTGTGGGTAGAGGAATCCTTTAGGAAATGCTCTATGTGGTTTTTTTTTTCTGTAACATTAAAAATACAAAAATAATGACAACGGTGTCCAAACCCCAGTAGATTACAGTACGTTTTGGTTGTGCGTTTAAAGGCGGTCGGTGTTTATCCCTGCTAAAGTGTCCAGTGTATATCATTCAGGCCTCCGTTGTCGCCAAGGCCTCCATCTGCCTCGAAAAAGTTCATGAGGGCGGCCATGGTGGTTTCGTCATTCTCAAAGTCAAGAGCAGAACCCTCACCTGAGAGACCAAAGAAATAAAGTGAATGGCAGGAAGAGTTAATATACTTTTAACACTTTATCCCTTTAACATACAGTGGTTAGGTAATCAAGCAAATATGACCTTTCATTTTTTTTTTCTTGCCTCAACTGTCCCCAGAGATCTGTAAAAGTCAACCTACATTATTCTACCCACTGTCAGGGACTTCAAAACTTTTGACAATTCAGAAGTTACTGCTCCCTAGTAATAATGGAAGTTGAGTTTCAGTGGTTCTGTTGCTGGTGAAGCATCAATGATAACAAAACTGGCCTAAGGCTGGCCATAGATGGATCATCAAAAAACAAAAAAATACAAATGGATTCCTCCATCAATACAACTGAGGTGGATGGAGGAATCCTCGCTGCTGAGACACTGGGGGTTATTTACGAAAGGCAAATCCACTTTGCACTACAAGTGCAAAGTACAAGTGCAAAGTACAAGTGCAAAGTACACTTGGAAGTGCAGTCGCTGTAAATCTGAGGGGAAGATCTGAAATTAGGGGAAGCTCTGCTGATTTTATCATCCAATCATATGCAAGCTAAAATGCTGTTTTTTTTTTCCTTGCATGTCCCCCTCAGGTCGACAGCGACTGCATTTCCAAATGCACTTTCAAGTGCACTTTGCACTTGTAGTTTGCACCTGTAGTGCAAAGTGAATTTGCCTTTCGTAAATAACCCCCATTGTGTTGTAACAGCGGGGTATCCACACTATCAGAATATACTGATAGCCCATTGGCTACAGACACGGATGAGTGGCCACACATAAATCTGGTCCCTGCTAAACCACCCAAATTTCAATCCATCTATGGCCAGCTTAAGTCCTTTCGCTAGGGGAGATAACGGGAAGGTATTACATTTTTTTTTAAATATATAGAAAGCCCAACCTTGGGAAAGCTAAAAGTCCACTCTTGCAGTGGTACTGCGCCCTAAATGTGCTCTAGCGGGGGACTGCCCCTTGTTGGCATTGTGTCCACAGTAGCATTTGCATTGGCAGAGCAGAGTAGGACTGGCCAGAGAGAGATTACTTTGATGCAGCTTGCCAGCTTAACCGTGCGAGTTCAGCTGAACTCGCAGGATTTCACTCCCGCTGACAGTCCCGATTTCGGCCGCGATTTAAGAGATATCTGTGCGGGTTTCTGCACAGATAATGTAAATTGCGGCCCGAAATCGCAAAAAGTAGTACAGGAACTACTTTTTTAAATCGGTGCAGCACCGCAGATGCGGCGTCGCACCGATTAGGGCGGTGCCATTGCCGACAATTGCCGCAGATTTGAGATGCGATTTGACATGTGAAATGGCATCTCAAATCGTACCCAGTGTGAACCAGGGCTAAACGTGTATCAAAATATGTGTGAACTAAAATTTTGCATTGCAAAAGTTGCCAGAAAGGATATATAGGTGATACTCGAAAAATTTGAATATCGTGCAAAACTTCTTTTATTTCACGAATGTAACTTAAAAGGTGAAACTAATGCCGCGTACACACGATCACTTTTTGTGATGAAAAAAAAACGTTGTTTTATCTCACGAAACAAAACAACGTTTTTCAAACTTCATTATAAAAAACGACGTTGCGTACACACCATCGTTTTTCCAAAATGCTCTAGCAAAGCGCGGTGACTTACACCACGTTCGACAGCACTCTGTTCCATGGAAGCTCCGTCTCATAACTTGCTTCTGAGCATGCGCGGGTTTAAAAACGTGTTTTAAACGTTGTTTTGCCCACACACAATCATTTTTTGACGCAAAAAACAACGTTTTGAAAAACGACACAAAAAATTCAAGCATGTTCGAATTTTTTTTTTTTACGTTTACTTTTAGAAGACATAAAACGACGTTTTGCCCACACATGATCATTTTAAATGACGTTTTTGAAAACGACGTTTTTTTTCATCACAAAAAGTGATCGTGTGTATGCGGCATAATTAATGAGATAGACTCATTACATGCAAAGCAAGATAGTTCAAGCCGTGATTTATCATAACTGTGATGATTATGGCTTACAGCTCATGAAAACCCCAAATCCACAATCTCAGAAAATTTGAATATTACATGCAATCAATAAAACAAGGATTGTACATAGAACAATATCGGACCTCTGAAAAGTATTAGCATGCATATGTACTCAGTACTTGGTTTGGGTCCCTTTTGCAGCAATTACTGCCTCAATGCAGAGTGGCATGGAAGCTATCAGCCTGTGGCACTGCTGACTAGTGTTGCTCACGAATATTCGCATTGCGAATATTGCATATTCGAGTATTCGCGAATAACGCGAATATCGCGGCGAATATTCGCTATTTCGAATATTCGAATGTTTTAATTTTTTTTTTAGAACAGATCACATCCTAGAGATCCCCATCGACGTCTAAAAGCATTGCTGGTATGATTAGAGACCTTGGGCCGAGTAGCTGCAGCGCTCATTTTATATTGCCGAAAAATCGCAATGCGATTATTCGGCAAATAGCGATATCGCGCGATTATTTTATATTGTAATATATCACGAATATTCTGAGCCAATCAGAGTGCTCCATTCCGCATTTCTCGAAATTTCGAAATTATTTTGTATTGTAATATATCACGAATATTCTGAGCCAATCAGAGTGCTCCATTCCGCATTTCTCGAATATTCGCAATTATTGTGTATTGTAATATATCACGAATATTCTGAGCCAATCAGAGTACTCCATTCCGCATTTCTCGAAATTTCGAAATTATTTTGTATTGTAATATATCACGAATATTCTGAGCCAATCAGAGTGCTCCATTCCGCATTTCTCGAATATTCGCAATTATTGTGTATTGTAATATATCACGAATATTCTGAGCCAATCAGAGTGCTCCTTCCGCATTTCTCGAATATTCGCAATTATTGTGTATTGTAATATATCACGAATATTCTGAGCCAATCAGAGTGCTCCTTCCGCATTTCTCGAATATTCACAATTATTGTGTATTGTAATATATCACGAATATTCTGAGCCAATCAGAGTGCTCCTTCCGCATTTCTCGAATATTCGCAATTATTGTGTATTGTAATATATCACGAATATTCTGAGCCAATCAGAGTGCTCCTTCCGCATTTGCCGAATATTCGCAATTATTGTGTATTGTAATATATCACGAATATTCTGAGCCAATCAGAGTGCTCCTTCCGCATTTCTCGAATATTCGCAATTATTGTGTATTGTAATATATCACGAATATTCTGAGCCAATCAGAGTGCTCCTTCCGCATTTCTCGAATATTCGCATTCGCAATTCGCAATCGCATTCGCATTCGCGATAGCGAAAATTCGCAATCATTTCATTTCGAAAATATATCACGAATATTCGTATTTAGCGAATATCTGTCGAATATTCGACTATATATTCGAGATATATCGCGAATTCGAATATGGCATATTCTGCTTAACACTACTGCTGACGTGTTCTGGAAGACAATGATGCTTCAATAGCAGCCTTCAGCTCTTCTGCATTGTTCCGTCTCATGTCTCTCATCTTTCTCTTAGCAATGCCCCAAAGATTCTCTATGGGGTTCAGGTCAGGCGAGTTTTCTGACCAATCAAGCTCAGTAATCCCACGGTCCTTGAACCAGGTTTTGGTGCTTTGGCAGTGTGGGCAGGTGCTGGAAAATGAAGTCAGCATCCCCATAGAGCTCATCTGCGGAAGGAAGCATGAAGTGCTCCAAAATCTCCTGGTAGACGGCTGCATTGACTTAATGAAGCACTGGGTGAGGGAGGGACAATACTACAAGCCAAACAGACTCTTCTGTAAACACATGTGTTGACAAGGAACATGAGGACAGGAGGAGAGAGCAGTGTGAGAAGAGTAGTGAACTCCTGCTGCTTCTTCACTGCCCAATCACAGGCTAGGAGTGGGAAGGTGGCCTAGCTTTTTTTTTACCTTACCTGCAGCAAGGAAAAGTCAGGTACTGGAAAACCAAATATAAGATAATTAAATATCAGCTTTTAAATACACCAGCAGAAACTTACTCAGGAGGTGATCTGGAATCGGGAACGAGGGCAAGATGTCATTTTGAGAAGACGCGTCTAGTTTCTCAATTTCTGAAGGGGACAGTCGTACCAAATCGTCTTTCTGAACCTGAACAAAAGCCATCAAACAAACACTTCTTAATGAACACAAGAGTAAAAATGGCACATTGATAAATCTTACATTTAAAGGGGCTGTAAAGGTTTGTTTTTATTTTATAAATAGATTCCTTTAAGCTAGTGTAGTGCATTGTTGGTTCACTTACCTTTTCCTTCAATTTCCCTTCTAAATGTTTTTTTTCCTTTGTCTGTATTTCTCACTTCCTGTTCTTCCTCAGTAAACTTGCCCCCATCATCCGAGCCGTTCTGGCTGGGGGTTAGTCAGCCATAACAGCTTACTGAGGAGGAACAGGAAGTGAGAAAATTAGACAAAGACATTTTTTTTAGAAGGAAAATCAAAGGAAAAGGTAAGTGAACCAACAATGCAGTTGTGTAAAGGAACCTATTTAGAAAACAAACAAGCGCTAAGCCTTTTGTTTCTATGGCTGTACAGTGTAACCTCCTGTACATAACCTCAGCTGGTGTGGAACTTCCGCTTTAAGCACTCCTCGCCCCCTTAAATGCCACATACAGTATGTAATTTCTTTGGCATGGGGAGTGGGTCCCTAGTTTTGAGTGGCACTACCTGTTCCACTACCTGCTTCCGAATGCAAGCCGCCTAGGTGACTCCTCCTCTCCCCCTAGGCAGCGCCTCCCTCTCAGAAATCTTCTGGGACACGCACACGTCACATGTCCAAGAAGATTGCCTGTCCACTCGGAGAGCGCAGCATGAGTCACGCATTCGCAGTGTGTGCCCGGCCATAAAGTCGCAAGCTGTCATGGCCAGGTGCCCACAGTTTCAATGGAGGCGCCATGGAAAGGGGGGGGGAGAGGAGCAAGTTTCTGTGCGGCCGCATCATTGGACTGTGTGACAGATAAATGTCTGTTTATTAAAAGTCAGCAACTACACTTTTTGTAGCTGCTGACTTTTAATAAAAAATAAAATCTGGAACTCCTCTTTAAAGTCTGGTTAAACTATAGCCTGTAAAATTAAATTAAGGGACCTGCTTTTATGAGATTTTGTGTATGATGTGTTAATTTCTCTGTAAAACTTAATAAAATTATAATTTGGTCCAAAAAAAAAAAAAAGTTTTGTGCGTTTCTTCCAGATCTGTGCAGTAATCCAGTGTGAAACATTCCCTCTGTGCAGGAGCTTCCCATCATAAAGACCGGTCACTGTTGCTCTCTCTCCTTGTGCAGGGTGACTGGTCTCGTCTCCGCCCCCTCCCGGAGTTTTCTGCAGGCAGCCTGTAGTGGGTGTGGCCTGCTGGGTCCCTCTCACAGCTCTCTGCGCAAGCTATGCACAGCACTTTGATGAGGTCATTGCTACTTTCACAAGGTAATATCTGGTTTTGGAAAGGTGTTTGATGGTCTCAAATAACGTGAAGCTGGAATCCAACTTAAAAAAAACAAAAAAAACACAGTCTTTGCTTCTTTAGTAAACTAAAACTATTGTCAAGGCAAAGAATGATGCGTGGTGATTTCACCAAGACACTCCCGGGGCTGCAGAATTCTGAACTTACCTCCCCGCATGGGGCGCCAATGCCAAGAGGGGATTTCTTTAAAAGGTCACTAGGACTTATATCCCCATTAAACGGCGGAGACTGCAACCTGTAAAACAGAAAGGATTTATACTTTGGTTATCACTGTATTTTTCATTTCCATAGCGCCAGCTTACTCTGTGGCACTGTAGGGTGGGATATACCACACAGGCCCCTATACATTTTCATTGTATGCATCATATGGTCCCAATCCCTAGTAAGGTGATAAACGTTCAATGAGACGGTCTTGGTTTTGTTGCCGTTAGAAAGACTTATGCTACCATTAGGTCCAGAATTCACAAATGTGTTGGATAAACTTAAAGGAAGAGTTCAATCAATAGAACCGTCTACAACTGGCTGGGAAAGGATGCGTTTTAAAGTCTAAGCCTCTGTTCACACCAGTACCATTCGTCATAAAATGTACAAATGAATTCCGCCGGTCTCAAGCTATTTACACAAGAATTCTCACTTTATTTACATATGAATGACGGTTATTTACATGTAAACACAGGGTCTGCAGGCGAGTCATCTGTACACAAAAATAGGGCAGAGCTGGGCAGTATTAGTAGGAGCACTTCACACTGAGATATCAGGACACAGCACAGGACTAAATCTTCAAGGGACAAGGGAATTTAAACTGGGATAGTTGGCAAGTATGAGACAGCTGCTTTGGGCCCCACAACAATGACAGGGCCCAGGGCAGCTTCCCCTTTTGCCCTGTCTTAAAGACGGCCCTGAGCACTGATCTGCCAGTAGACAGGGGAAGGGGGGGCAACAACACGAAAGCATGGGGACATCTAATGTAAAGGGGGACACAACTTGGTGAGGGGGGATTCATCAACTTTTGGATTACTTTTCAAGGTACTCCTGGGCAGGCATTCCTGAGGCCTGGTATTTGGCTTCTGCAGTGTTGAGTTAGGCCTGCATGGCTGTGCCCTACCAGCTCACCTCAGCACGCACACTTATGCAGACTTCCGTAGAATTGTGGCCGCTCCTTATTACCTTAGGGCGCATGTCGATGCACGACCGTTATGGAAGACTGGTAAATAAAATGCCAAACTTCCCTAGCGTCACCGCTTGTGCCCTTTCAAGTTTTGGCACACATCAGCACAAGCACTTGGAAAGGCAAAAGTGCGTCCAGTAAGTGGAGAGCTGGGATTTGACAGGCTGACCGTCCCTGACCCGTCCCTTTCATTCACAGGATTTCAGTTATTTCAGTCATAGATGCTCAGCATCACAAGTAGGTCTTACCTGGGGTGGTTTGCATGTACATAGAGCCTGCCTAAAAACATTTACTTCTCCAGACTGACATCTATAGGATGCATCAAAGTGAGAAACACACAAGGGTTTACTACCCCTTCTAAGAAAAGTACTGAGCACCCTGCTGGCCCCTCCCACCAACAAGATCTGCTTGTATTGCATAAAGAAAACACAGAGACCCAGCGATGACTGGATCTAAAATAAGGTATGTAATGAAAACGGAAAGGTTTTATTTAAAAATATCACTAGCATGTTGAAGGGGGGTGACAGGAGGAACCAGGGAAGGCAAAATATAAACAGATTGAACTTCTTTTAGGCCTCGTACACACGAGGGGATATGTCCGCTGAAAACGGTACGATGGACCGTTTCAGCAGACATCTCCGATCGTGTGTATTGGCTAGCGGACAGATTTATCCACCCGACAGATTTCAAAGCATGCTTTGAAATCTATCCGGTGGGAATCTGTCCGCCCAACATGTCTGCTGGTTAGTACACTTACCAGCAGACATGTCGTCCCGCACCGCCGCCGCGACGCCGCCGAATGGATTCGGCACATGCGCGGAAGTGTTTTACTTCCTGGTGCGGTGACGTGGCGGCGTCAACGTCACCGCCGCGTCACCGCCACGTCACCGCGCTGTCCGCCGGCGGGGAATTTGATCCGATGGTGTGTACACGCCATCGGATCAAACTCCAGATCGGACATATCCGATGGAAATGGTCCGCGGACCGTTTTCATCGGATATGTCCGATCGTGTGTACGAGGCCTAAATCTTTTTTAGGTCAGGTTTTAATTGTGACAATGCAGTAGGACACCTATGCACATTAGAACCATAAACAAATCACCAAAAAGGTTACATATTTTATGACTAAGGCCCCTTTTACACTTGACTTGGGACTGCAAAGTCGCATGACAAGTCGTACCCCATGTTTTCCAATGAGTACCATTCATATCTGTCCCTGCAGTATTTTGGTCCCACTTTGATGCGACTTGAGGTCCATAGACCTCAAGATTACACAGGCATTGCTCTCTAAATCACAAAAAAAAAATCACTGCAAAGTTGTGCAACTTTCAGGTCGCACAAGTGTGAAAGGGGCCTAAAATTATGAAACACAGGACACACACACACACACAAACACTGTTTACAGTAATCATACACAAAGTGTTTACAAAGTAAAACCAAGATTTAAACAGGAAACCAATTGAAGTTTTACCTTTGCAGTTCTAATATCTGTTTTGCGATCTCTTTTCCAATGTTTGCAGCACCGAGCAGTGTCCCGCTGGACATCCCAGGTACATGGAGGTAAGGGCGCTTGGAAGTATCTACCACAAAACATATCAATTAGAAATCAACTTCAAAGTGCACCTGTGCCCAGACTTTGGACATTAAAGTGTTTAGTACTTAATAAGCTGTAAGGTCAGGTGTTGCGTGGATCTCCATGCATGTTGTTTGGGAAACACCCGCTGCTTCTTACTTGACATCCGTGTGGGTGTCAGTGCTTGTACCCAAACTTACTGTCTGTGTTCAGAGACCTGAATCCCCACCAAGTGGATGTCAAATTGGGAGCAGCGGCTGTGTCTGTGCAGCTGTTGCATCCCAATTGACATGAATTGGACTGCCTGCAAGCGGATGCACAGAGCACATGTGTATTCCATGTAGGTAAGACACAGCCCTCACACTGGTGTACACTTAAAGAGTTTGTAACCCTAAATTATGCTTTGCCGCTAGCCCCCCTATTTTAAGCTGCCATCCAGCAATGTATGACTGTTTGTTGGAATTGATGCCTCTAAATACCTTTTTGTACTACATCTTCAGGCCGGTCACGTGACTCCCGGCCGCTCTGCTATTCCAATCCAGGGCTACAGCAGGAGGAGCCAAGCTCTCCATCTGACGTCAGCCGGGAGTCACATGACCGTCGAGCTGGCCGCTCGACCCCTCCCGCTGTAGCCCTGGATTGGAAAAGTAGAGTGGCCAGGAGTCACCTGACAAGCCTAAAGATGCAGCACAAAAAGGTATTTGGAGGCTTTGTTTCCAACACTTATACATTGCAGGATGGCAGCATAAAATAGAGGGGCTGGCAATTATTTTTTTATTGTATTTTTAAAAGACAGAGACACAGATTCCCGAGATGAAGGGCAGGGAGAGAGAGGGAAGAGAAAGACACAGTAGATGACGTAAACTCACCACGGTGTCAGGGCTAAACCGTGGTCAGTTTACAGGGGGGTGGCAGAAACTGGCAGGATCAGCCAGGTTTTTTACAGTTACCAGAGGGGCAGGTTAGACAGCACATAATTTGTAATAAAAACATCTTTGCCTTTCTGAAGCTTTCCTTCAACCATCTTGCATATTATTGTATATGTACTGTGATTCTGTACTTGCTGTATATGCTGCAGAAATCTCTCCCCCCCTTCCCCCACTAAGTCTGGCTGCAATCATTTTAACTGTGGGCAGCTTATGCTGAACTTCCTAGATTTACACAGACACCCACCTCTAGCTCTGCAGCTCTCATTGGCCCTCTTATGACTCACCCCCCCCCCCTTCCTTTCTGGTAAACTCTCACAAGAGTGAGAGAGAGCTGTGCATGATGTCATAAGCCTAGATAAGAAACAAGAAGTGGCCTGTATAAGGTATTTACTGTTAAGTTTTACTATCCAAAGTTAAAACAAGAAGGGCAGAAGATTTAATACAGTAAAACCTTGGTTTGCGAGCACAATTTGTTCCAGAAACATGCTTGTAATCCAAAGCACTTGTATATCAAAGCATTTTTTTTTACAGGTTGTAAAAGAGAAGAGAGGCACCTCTAAGTGAAGCAATAAGTTGCTAAATGTTGTACCTTCATTAAATGTAACCATATTGCTACACTTAGAGGCTCCTCTCTTCTTTTTTATACTCGGTTGTGACATGACGCTACTCTTATATCAAGACATTGCTTGTATATCAATGCAAAATATATTAAAACATTTTGCTTGTCTTGAAAAACGCTCTCAAACCAAGTTACTCTCAAACCAAGGTTTTACTGTACGTGGAAAGATGACAAAACAACTGAATTTCCGATTAAAGTATCACTGTGGGGAGAAAAGCTTTCAGTGCCTCTGTTGTGAATTTCGGAGATGAATTTCTCCACAATGCCTGAAGATACAGAGGTGATTGGGGACTTTTTAGTGTGTCTTAAATGCTTGTTTAGAATATGTAAATAATCTGTGCAAAGGTTCACATAAAAAATACTGCAACAAATTAAACAAATTATAGCTTAAATCTTCTCACCTTCTGAAGAGTGTGAGCTTCCAGGGAGAGAGGCAGTCTCTAGAGATGACCCCTGGCCTCTGCAGAAGGATAACACATGAGCTCATAAACATATTCGTCGTTCAAAAACCAAATTGTTTTCATGAATATATACATGGTTTAAAAAAGGAATTTCGACTCACCTGTAAAATTCCATATCTTGGGAGTACAGAACAGGACACAGGCTGGATTTTCATAGACCCAGGGTTAAAGCCTACCACGAGGGTCTATGAATATCCAGCCTGTGTCCTGTACTGTATTACTAAGACAAAAGTAATTTCGAATTACCTGTATATTTCATATCCAAACTCCACATTACCAACCACTCAGCATCTGCTGCCCTTTTCTGTCAATCCCTCCACTGAATTCTGCTTGGAATTTAAAACACTAGCATCCAACCTATCCATCACTATACTCAGAGCTACACTGGAGATCCTGCCACATAATATCACCCAAACTGTCCTCTTCGGTCCTCTTAAGACCTCCTGGCTTTCCCATTACCTTGATCTGTGCGCAACCTCTAGGGCTTCTTCAGAGACTCATAAATCCCCTGGACCCCTCTACCTCAAATTTTCCAGCTACCTCTTATTCTGCGCGCCTTTAGGCAACCCCTGAAAAAACTCATCTCTCCAAGGAAGCCTACCCCGCCACTATCTAAAATATGAATTTACCTCAACTCAATCCCCCACAGTTATTACCTTTTGTATCACTTGACACTCTCTTTCAGATTGTAAGCTCCCACGGTTATTAGAAGCAGTAGGGAAGAAATATCCTCTGCTAATCTGCTGGTCACAGTGTTGGTGTAGGGCAGGGTGGTAAAAACAGTGAGAGCTGACAAGCACAGGGGATAACTGGCAGAGCTGCAAGCACTGGAAGGATAGAGCCTAACATCTGTACAGTAGAGATTTCTGTAGATCCTGCCCTGGACTGAAGAACAGGTGAACAGCTACTTGGGTATGCAACATGCAGGCGCCAACACAGAAAGAACTTGGCCGGGTGACAGAGTGGTGGGAGAGTGACAGCATGTCTCCTATGCAACACTCTCCCACCAGAACTGAGCCTCCTCGCTGTACCGATCAGCTCATCTGGCTCTCTCCATCCAGTTCTTGCAACTCTCCACATAGACATCTGTCAGCATGCCTCTCTGAAGGTTTAGAGAGGCATGCCGAACATGGACGGCCCAGGGGCCACAATTTATCCAAGTCTGGGTTATATTGATCAAATTCCTATAAGTACGAAAGCCTTTAATGTTCAAACCCCTGATACCAGGCACACACCTAGTGAAGGTCCTGCCTTCTACCCTTAGTAATATCCGCCGTGTCTACTTGCCATTCTAAAATCCAACATACCTCCCAACTTTTTGAGATAGGAATAAGGGACACCTATCAGCAAAAGTATGCAGGTATAAGCCACACCCCTTAGCACGCCCCCTTAAAGGAGAATTGTACAAAAAAACAAGATTGGTTAAACCCACAAGTGCTTTTTTGTATCACTAGTATTTCTTTATATTGGCTCCTGTAATTTACAAATGCAGCAATTTAGAAATTGGATGAAAGGTTTAGCACTGGGAAACACATTTTGATAGATAAAAAGTGCATTTTACATACATCTATATAGATCAGACCAAAATGAGCGACAAATGAGGAGGAATGAGGGACAGAGGGACATTGCTCCAAATCAGGGACAGTCCCTTGAAATAAGGGACAGTTAGGAGCTATGATCCAATTAGGACACTGCGAAAGGCTGAAGCCCCCCAAAGGATTGGGAAATGGCAGGGAGGAAACATGGGAAAGCTCTGAGGCCGTGTACACACGAGGGGATATGTCCGCTGAAAACGGTCCGATGGACCGTTTCAGCAGACATCTCCGCTCGTGTGTATGGGCTAGCGGACAGATTTCTCCACCCGACAGATTTCAAAGCATGCTTTGAAATCTATCCGGTGGGAATCTGTCTGCCCGACATGTCTGCTGGTTAGTACACTTACCAGCAGACATGTCGGCCCCCACCGCCGCCACGCCGCTGCCGAATGGATTCGGCGCATGCGCGGAAGTGTTTTACTTCCTGGTGCGGTGACGTGGCGGTGACGCGGCGGCGTCAACGTCACCGCCGCGTCACCACTACGTCAACGCGCCGTCCGGCGGCGGGGAATTTGATCCGATGGTGTGTACACGCCATCGGATCAAACTCCCGATCGGACATATCCGATGGAAATGGTCCGCGGACCGTTTTCATCGGATATGTCCGATCGTGTGTACGCCGCCTGAGACAAAATGAACAACATGAACCCAGTGGAGTCAGAAAAAGATATATACTAAATATTAACAGGTTCCTGTTGGAAAATTGTGCGCCATGCCTTTAGGCTCTAATGTGCATAACCAGTCCCCTTTAATAGTGACACAAAAATGTATGTGAAATTCCCAAACACTTACGAGACAACTGTGTTAACCGACACAATATATTCGAACTCTTTAGTCCATGGATTAATGAAACTGAACCACTGGCTCCTCAGAATAATGAAGGACCCGTCTTTCACCCTGAACTTGTATGGGTTTGTCACAATTTTCTCTTTGCTCTGAAGAACTGTATGAAGGAGATACAGACCATCAGTGATGTAAAATATTTCATTCCTGCATGCAATAAATAAATCTTACTCTTAGCATGATTTCACTTTTGCAGATAGCCAAGGGGCCCAAAAAGTTAAAGGAGAATCATGGGCAACATAACAAATATGACATTTATGATGCAGTCTGGACTTAATACAACAATTTCTGTTTTTCTGCATCCCGATGGTTTGTGAAAAACCTGACTGGCTGGTTGTACACAAGTCAATTAGTAGACCGACTTGTGTACAACCAGCCTGACCATACATGGACCAAAATTTGGCCGATCTTTGCTAAATTCGTGTTTGGCTGGCTTATTCATATTTGATCCTTTTCCTGAGTACATTACAGCAATCAGGAGAGTTAATTCTTAGACAACTGCGCTATACTCAACTTCCACGTGATTATACATTGGCAAATAGCAAAGCCTGACACAGCCCAGCATAACACCTTCCACTCCCAACATTGCCTCAGTTTTGTCAGCAAACAAAAAAATATTGGAGCGAAACCAGAGGACCTGTATCTTGTGATGTACTCCAGTCAAGTCAAAAATTCCTTTTTCTTGTAATTCACTGGACCCAGGAGATCTCATGAGGGGTGGGAAACAGCAGACAACGGCTAACAGGCCCAACAGTATTAATCCTCTCAATGTAACAAGAGTAGGAATAATTGACAAGGTCCTGATAGGGCTGCCTATAGGTTTTATTCGACCAAGGACAGCATTCACTGAGGCCTGAACAATAGCTTGGTAAAACTTAGCAAATGTGTCAGCAGATAACCAGGTGGTGGCCTTAGATACCTAGGAAACCTGCTGTTGAAAAGCCCATGAAGCACCGATACTTGTGGTAGAGTGGGCCTTCACAGAAAAGGAAGGAACACCACTTTTCAGTACTGGATTTGGCATGTTGGTAATGTAACGCCGAATCGACCTAGTAATTGTGAATGCTCCCGAAGTCTTCTTCGGGAGAATTCAGCCAACACAAATAATATGGAAGATTGACAAATCGAGGCCATGGCTGTGAGGTTGTCTAGCACAGCGCTAACCACACCCAGGCAGTAAAAAGAAATTTCCTTACAATGCTTTGGAGCAGGGCAAAAAAGGAAGGCAATACTATGTACAGCCTTCAAATTGACCGCACTAGTATGAAAAAGGATACCTTAAAAAAAAAAAGTAAGGACCACAGTAGTGACCGTCCACCGAATGCTGGTTGGTAAAGCGTTCCATAGTCTGGGACCTTGGACCGCAAATCTCCTTTCTCCTTTGGACTTGTACTTGGCTTTCGGTATCTGGAGTAGATTTTGATTGGTGGCTCGCAAAACGCGATTGGGATTATGAGCTTTTATTTTTTCGCATAGATAATGAGGAGCATTCCCATGGATACATCTATGCGTTAGACAGAGAGCTTTAAAAGTGATTCTGTCTTTTACTGGTAACCAGTGAAGGGATCTCAGCGAAGGTGACATGGATTCCCAAGGTTTTTTTCCCGTCACAAGTCTAGCGGCTGTATTTTGAACGACTTGTAGACGAGCGATTTGGTACTTAGGGAGTCTGAGGTAAAGGGCATTTGCATAGTCCAATCTTGAGTTTACAATTGCTCCCACCACGACCGCTATGTCTTCCTTGGGAATAAAAGGAGTAAGTCTGCGTAGTAGGCGCAGCAGATGATGAGAACTGCTGACTACTGACCCTATTTGTGCATCCATTGTCATGTAGGAGTCAAAGATGACCCCAAGACTTTTGACTTTGTCGCTAGGGGTGATGATTTTGCCCAGAATGGGCGGGGGGGTCCAGGTTGTTGCAGGTTGAATCGTACGCTTGGCGTGAAACAGGAGAAGTTCTGTTTTCGCTCCGTTGAGTTTAAGATAACTCTTTGTCATCCAGTCCTCTATCAAAGAGAGGCATGTCTCTAGATTGAGGTGATGATCCTTTTTATTGCAAATGCGAAAATACAGTTGCGTGTCGTCTGCATATGAGTGGTAGAGCAATTTTTGGCTGCTAATAATCTCAAAAAGAGGGCGAAGATAGATGTTGAATAACACCGGTGACAGGGGGGATCCTTGAGGGACTCCGCACGATAATGTGCGTTTCTCAGAAGTGAAAGGTCCTAACTTCACTAT
This sequence comes from Rana kukunoris, assembly GCA_029574335.1. NCBI lineage: Eukaryota > Metazoa > Chordata > Amphibia > Anura > Ranidae > Rana > Rana kukunoris. The sequence goes on from CM056051.1 coordinate 428,478,888, forward strand.
TTGCGATCGGTTTTCCAAAAAAGAGGAGAGCCAAGATAAATCGCCTTCTGCGACTCTGGCTACTTCAGCTAGCCGAGTCAATAAAAGCTTGTGGTCTACTGTGTCAAAGGCTGCGCTTAGGTCCAACAGAACCAGAAGACAAGATTCTCCTTCGTCTGCGGCCTCGAGAGCGTTGTCCCATATTTTGAGCAATGCGGTTTCCGTCCCGTGTCCAGGCCGGAATCCCGATTGAAATGGATCAAGTAGGTTGTGGGTATCTAGATGCTGTTGCAGCTGTTGTACCACTACTTTTCCCATTACCTTTGAGAGTATATTTAGGCCTGTTATTGGACGACGGTGGAGTGGATCCTTGGGGTCCAGATTGGGTTTATTCAGAATGGGTCGAATTATACCCTCCTTCAATTGGGAGGGCACTATGCCTTCCCTGAAAGATTGGTTGATAAGCTGCGTGATAGAAGGTGCCAGGATGTTGACGCATTCCTTCAGCAGTTTAGTGGGGATAATATCATTTGGCGCGGTGCTGTTACGCAAAGTACCGATGATATTATTAGTGTCATTGATAGAGATAGGTTCCAACTTGAACCTACCTGGTTGTGGTGAATTACTGCAGGTGTTGTGCAGATAATTACGGGGAGGGTTGAGGGGGGAATTATTTTGCCGAATGCTTTGCCGGATTCCCTCGATTTTATTAATGAAGTAATCCGACAATTCATTGCAAAATTCTTGTGAGTCCGAATTGGGGGCTTCAAGACTGCCTGGATTCATGGTCTGAGTGACCAGCTTGAAGAGTTCGTGTGGGCGATTAAGGGCGCTGTTGATAGCCTTAGAAAAATAGTTTTTCTTGGCTTTGACGATTTCTTTGTGGTATTTCCTTGTTGTTGCTTTGTAGATGCTGAGGTTCTCATCTGAAGAGCTTCTTTTCCAGGTGGCTTCCGCCCTTCTGCGCTCTTGCTTCAGTAACGCCAGTTGGTTGTTAAACCAGCTGGAGTTATTTTTCCGGATGCAGGTTTTGCGTTTCAGCGCTATTAAGTCGGCTGACTGAAATAGGGCTGTATTTATGGTATCCAGTGTTTCTTCAGCCGTTTGGTTCGGCTGAATTGTATTAATTTTTTTTCTTAACGTGGTTTTGAAGAGTTCCGAGTGGAGCTTCTTCTGACATCTAGTCCAGTGTGCTGTCACTGGATTTGATGCTTTAGTTAAGGGTTAATCGGAAATAATGAATTCAATTGCATGGTGATCTGTCCATGGCAACGGTTCATTTTCCAAGATTTTTATTTCCAGATCTTGTCTGAAAATAAGATCGAGTGTGTGACCTGAAGCATGTGTGGGCCCACATACTAGTTGTTGTAGCCCTAATCCTTCAAGGTGATCGATGCAGGCGTCGGCAAAGGGGTCTTGCGGGGAGCTGGCCCAGAGGTTGAAGTCCCCGAGCAGCAAGAGGTGTTTGCTGTTGTGGGTATAGGTGGAGATAAAGTCCGTCAATGATGGAAGAAGCTGCGATTTTGGACAGGTGGCCTATAGCAGAGAAGAATCCGGATGGTCTCCTGAGAGTTTATTTGCAGTTGCAGGGTAAGGGTTTCCATGAATGGAAGAGGGTTTTGGAGGACTGGTTTAGTGATAGCAAGATGAGTCTTATGGATCACCGCCAGTCCTCCTCCTCTTTGCCCTATTCTGTTTTCAGTTATAATACGATCGTTTTCTGGCACCAGTTCTCCTAGAATGGTGTTACAGTCGGCTGTGAGCCAGCTCTCTGTAATAAAGAGGCAGTCTAAATCGTATTGTAGAATGAAATCCTGGATTTCCAGTCAGTGTTTTACTGCCGACCTTGTGTTGATCAAAGAACATGATATATGCTTAGGCTGGGGTACACGGCTGAGATTTTTGATAGTCGGTCGTCGATCGATTCTCAGAAGTCGCTCAGCTCTTAGGGCTTTTATTAGTGATGGCTGGTAGTATTGTGGCAAATTGCCACAAATCCCCAATGGTTTCTGCAGAATATTGTAGATTAACCATCGTCGCCAAACACCAGGGGGAGAGGGGGGGTGGATTATCAAGGATTAACTTAATCCTTGATCCTGACTTGGTCCAGAGGAAGGCAAAAAACCCTGGCCGTGCTACGCCAATATGCTACGACAGGGAAAAAAATTCCTTCCTGACCCCTTGAGAGGCGATCCCCTTGAGAGGTGTGGACTTTTGAGATGGAGACATATGAAAGCCCTGGAATCCTCTTCAGAGAATTAATTGGCCTTGCAGGAGTTTGCTTCCTTGGACCCTGCCTCCCAACCTAAGAAATTGTAGAAGGGAAAAGGGAGGGAAGCCTAGATTTCTCAGGCGGCGTACACACGACCGAGAAACTCGTCGGGCGAAACACATAGTTTTCCCCGTCGAGTTCCTTGTTCGGCAGGCAAAAAACTTGTCGAGCCAAATTTTCCCATTGCCCATCGAGGAAATAGAAAACATGCTCTCTTTTTGGCTCGACGAGTTCCTCGACGGGTTTCTCGGCGAAAAGTGTACACACGACCGGTTTCCTCGGCAGAATACGTCTCCCATCAAGTTTCTTGCTGAATTCTGCCAAGGAAACCTGTCGTGTGTACGCCGCCTTACAGTCATCTCTTCGCAAATCTTTACAGATATCCACCAGCTGTTCTAATACAATGGTAAAAGCAGCTGAAAATTCCTCCTTGGACACTAAAGATTTTAAAGAAAAGCAAGCATTAAAGAAAAAAAGGTTTCTCTCAGCATAGAGAAAGACCCATCACCTATAAACACTAGTGGTGTCACACTTGCTTTTCGACAGCATCTAATCACCTGGGAGTGGAGCATAACCCAACAGTCTAATGCCGGCAGAAATTCCGAAAGCAAAAGTCGGATGGAGCATACACACGGTCGGAATTTCCGATGAAAAGCTCACATCAGACTTTTGCTGGCAGAAATTCCGCTCGTGTGTATGGGGCATTAGTATAAACTCTCCTTTGTCCTGTCATGTACAATTAAGAAAAAAAAATCTAAAGAAATCTAACTATTTGCAAACACCCTACTGTCCCCTAGTGTTATATAGTTTGTACAAACTCCTGTAACTGACACTTTTGCTGGACATTTTGGCCTGTTACAGAAAGGAGAAAAAAATATATACTCATTGCAGGAGAAACAGATAATAAGTTATGTTACCGGGAACTGAGAAGACAAAAGTGGGTGTGTTAATGCTAGTAAAAGACTGCACAGAATGTAATTTTTAGGTCCATTTTAAAGGAGGATATTTATAAAAGCAATAAATGTGACTATCACCAAACAATCACAGGTAGTGAATCAATCACAGTCATTGAAAAAACGTATACCCCCTAAGTGTTGACACCTAAACATTGTAAGCAATTTCTTTCAGTCTAAATACTTGAGGTGATTGTAGCCGTATTAGTGCAATTGTGACAGAGAAAATGGAGTACTATCTGTGATACTTTTTTTATTTGCACTAACATATCATTTTTCATAGACAAGCTTTCGGAGTGTGTGCCCTTCTTTAAGGTCCAAGCAGTACAGTCCGGTCAACCTTCTGCTAAAACTTTTGTGAATGAGTACCGCTTGGACCTTTAAAGCGGAGCTCCAGCCGCGATAACAGTGTAGCTGCTGACTTTAAATAAGGACACTTACCTGTCCTAGGCTCCCGCGCTGACGCCCCCCCCCCCCGATGCCGGTCCCACGATCGCTCCGGGTCCCGCGCCGCCATCCACACTATGGAAAACAGGCAGTGAAGCCGTACGGCTTCACTGCCCATTTCCTACTGCGCCTGCGTGAGTCTCACGCTGGCTTGTGAATGGGCGCGCTGCTCTCTGAGAACACACACAGTTCCCAGAAAGCAGCGCGCCCCATTCACAAGGAGAAGGACAAGAAGAAAAGGCACCGCGGAGTGGAAGAGGCAGATTACGGACTTCCGCATAGCAACAGGTATTTCGGGTGAGTATTTTTTTTTTTTTTCAGTTTTTTTTTTTTTTTAAACAACATGGGAAAATGTTGTTTTCCTGGGTGGAGCTCCGCTTTTTAAGACGGGGACACACCCTGAAAGCTCGTCCATTAAAAAGTATATGTTAGTGCAAATAAAATAAGTATCACCGACAGTACTCAATTTTTTCTTTCTTTCAGTATAAATAAAACTGAAATAAGAATATTTTCAGGGAGGGCTTCTGTGGACTTTTTACAATCAAAATACCCAGAGACCAAAACACAGACATACGCCGCAATAAAATTTACTAATGTGGAACAGGTGGACATTACCACTTTTGTGATGGTCCGTTAGGTGGCTGTGGTCATCTGGATGGAAGTACTCATAGCAGGAAGTGCCCAAAAGCTCCTGAGGAAGGTACCCTAAAATAGCCGTGGCTCTGAAAAAGACAACAATGTGGATAAGTTAATTGGCTACAAGGGATGTCACGTTCAAATATCCTTTGCAAAGGATAGCTAGGCATTGAGGGAGTTAGTAAATCCCTATTACATGTTTGCCTTTTGCAGTAACAGAATCTCAATAATAAAAAAAAAAATAATAGACTGGAGCCAAACAAGTTTCAGAAATCTGACATATTAGAGGTAGTAAAATATGTATCATTTCCTTAGAAGGGAAGGATGGAACACAACAAAATCCAGCCACATTTTTTATCCTAGTTTTGGCTGACGTTTTCTATTTGATGGGGTGTCAGACACAAGGGAGGGTAAGGGGGTCTTAGAAGGGGAGATTTTCCCTCTCTTACGGAATGGTCATCAAGGCCGGAAGTGCGGGGATTAAAACATAAGCAAACCAAATGAAAGTGATCTCCAGTATAATTATCAGCAAGTTCAACCTGATCCATCACCACCGTGACTACAAACATATGGTGTTATTTTAAAGTGGAATTCCAGCCAAATATTTTCCGCTATCAGGAGTTCCAACTAAGAATATTTCCTTACTTCCAGGTGTGTTGTCAGGCAGGAGGTGAAGGGAAATCTCCTCAATAAGGACTGACAGCTTTAAAAACACAACTGAGATTCTAACCCTTTCCCATCCCATCCAAAATTAGGATATTTTCGGCTAGAGTTCTACTTTAAAATAAAGTACATCTTCATTAAAATGTAATCGACAACAAATAAAACACAGTAACAAAACAAAAGCTGCCCACTTTTATGACCACAAAACAACAACCCAACACAATAGGAAGGAAAGGGAGAAGGATTGATTGACAGTCCTTACCGTTGATCCACATAAACAAATTTACCATCCATGGTGTAACGTGTGACAAACTCGGTGGGTTTGACTTTAATATCGGCGGTGCTCTGCGGTATGATGAATGGGTGGAGCCTACCAATGGCCACAAGGCAGCTGAAATTGTAGGACTCTTTCTCAGAGTCACTGTCTTCTTTTATTCCTACTTCGCTGGATAGGCAGTTGCGGAGGTAGCCCGTGCAGTGGATGGTACAGAACCGCCGGTGTTCTGCAAAGTAAAATAAATAAGATCAGTGGTATTCATATATAGTGGTCTTATCAACCAGGAATACCACAGAAGCTGCTAGGGTTCCCTGAGCAGTGATCAAAGGTGGATTGACCTTCTGATAAAGCCTGCATAGTTTCCTTAATGGGCACTTTGCAGGTATCGTGCATAGTGCCTGCCAGTGGATCTCTTGCCCTGTCCTCTTACAGGGAAGTAAATAAGGATACCAATGACCTTTCTAGTGGTCTATATGTGTGGCATTTTTCTCACTTAGTATTAATGTAAGAGTTGGTTCACACTGGGGCGAATTGGGATCCGACTTGAGGTAGCCTCAAGTCGTCCCAAGTCGCGCTGTAGAGAAAAACAATGTTAGTGAATGGGAACGGTGTTAATACACACTACTCATGTCGCTCCGACTTCAGAAAAGGTTCCTGTACGACTTTAATCCAACTTGTTGCCTTAAGTCTGATCACTAGCTACTTTCCAGATAAGATAACATACATTTCTCACAGGCAAACCTCTCCCTCCCCCTCCCTCTCCCAGAGCTGATTGTTGTTTTATTGGCCACTGGAATGAATCCTGTCCTGGAAGTTGTGTTGTAAATCGCCCCACATCGCCCTGTGGTTCATGCTCAAGTCATGTCTGAGTCGCCTCTGAAAGTCGCTCTGGAAGTCGTGTCGCCCCAGTGTGAACCGACTCTAAGGGACAGGCTTCCCTTTGACTTCATATTGCAAAAAGGGTACTCTTCTCACTGAGCAACAATGTAAGGGAAACCACCCAATAAACAAATGTAAGGGAACGCTTCTCCCAATTAGCACGTGTGACAAAGCCCATAATTGTTTTTATCTTTTTAGCAGCCCTGTAGGGAGGAGTGGGGTAGGCTTTGGCGAAATATCAGGGGTCTAAGCAGCCTCCTCCTGTCTCACTTTTGAGACAGAAAGGTACTGAGAACATAGATTCCTCAATCCCTTTCCTGTAGCCTCATGAATGAACAGGAGGACCGCTCCGTGTTCATTGACAAACTGAAGCATAGTAAACACAGTCAACATAGCTTCAGTTATGAATAAACACCAGAGCTATTGGTACCGTCCCCTCACTGTGCTCATTTAAGAAGGAAGAAGGGAAGGGGCCAGTAAATATGCTTAAACCCCCTCCTCCAATCCACCTGTGCCCGCAGCAGCTGCAACCGGCAGGAAGGAGAGGAGGAGAAGCTGGTAGCTCTGTGATGGGGCAAACAGGATAATTGGAGAAATGGAAAGGGGGATGATCAGAGTGGTGGAAAGGGGGGAGGGGCGCAGATAATTTAACCAATCCCTCTGTGGCTCCACTGGCAGAGGAAGAGAAGCTGACTGCACTGTAGTAAGAGCCACAGGGAGATCACTTTCAGCGATAAGGCAGTACAGATAGCCCCCTGCTCCTTAGGTGCCTGGGCCCCATTGTTAAACTTGTGGGGCCTGGGCCCTGTATGGGAGGACCAGCTGTACTACCTTATCAGCAGCCTTGAGCACTATGTAAAGGGAACCTTCACCCAATAAGCACCAATTGAGGGAGACTTCCCCCATGAGCGCCAATATAAGTGGAGACCTTTTCCTAATGAACACCAATGAACAAGATAATGCACATAAAATTTCTAGTGGGGGTTTTCTGAATGATTACATTTATTTCAAGGGTACCTTCCTGGTAAAAAAAAGTTTGAGAAAGGCTATATTAAAGCATACAACACCACAAATTTTTTGTTGTTTTGGGTAGAGTAGGGAAGGCTTAAACCCCACGTCAGTTTATTGTTCTTTTTTTCTGTCCCAGAGACACAACAGGAAACTAACGGTAATCTTTCCAAAGTGAAGGGAAATCCACCTTAGATAGGCGACTGTCACCAGAACAGGTGTCCCAACTGGAAAACGTCTCGACTCATCCCATTACTCCACCTACTCCTAGTTGTAAAAGTTTGAATTCCCATCAATGACGATAGTCGCCTGGACAAACAGAGGGGTGAATCTCCCAATCAGAGTCACAGACAGCAATAAAAAAAACAGAAGTTATAATCTTTATCTATAGCGGAAGAGAGACCCTGACTGTGTGTGCTATATGTCCACATCCTAACAAATCATGTACATCTATGAACAGAATATGTAGTCATGGACTTTGTGTGGACATATTGAAGAGGAACTAAGTAACATAAAACAGCTTTATGTACCGTCAAAAATCTATTACACAACAACAAAGATTACTCTCCGCATAGGGGTTCAGGCTGGATTGATGTGAACTAAGTTTGTTTCTAAAACACCTATCAAGAGCCTATCTTTATACTATACAGGTGCATCTCCAAAAAAGTAGAATACCATGCAAAAAATGTATTTATTGCAGTAATTAAATTCAAAAAGTGAAACTCATATTATATAGATTTATTACACACAGTGTGATACATTTCAAACATTTCTTTCTTTTAATTTTAAAGATTATGGCTTACAGCTAGTGAAACCGAATTCAGTATCTCAGAAAACTAGAATATTGTGAAAAAGTTCAATATTGTAGCCGTATGGTGTCACACTCTAATCAGCTAAATAACTCCAAATACCTGTAAAGGTTTCCTGAGCCTTTAAATGGTCTCTCAGTCTGGTTCAGTAGGTTACACAATCATGGGGAATTGGTAGATGGCGCACGATTAAAAGGCACAATCGATAATAAAATTGAATCAAATTTAGCACATCATGAGGTCCATGTCAATAACAGAAAGCAATATTCAAATGAATGAACGAACGAACGAATAAATGACCATACAATAATATGGTCAAATAAAAGTCCAATGAAAATTCACTAATAGTCCAATCACACTAGTGGCAGCACAATCCTGAAGCAGAAGCTGGCGCATGTCCTTCTTATTTGTACATCATGGGGAAGACTGCTGACTTGACAGTTGTACAGAAGACAGTCATTGACACCCTTCACATTGCTAAAGAAACTGACTGTTCACAGAGTGCTGTATCCAAGCATAATAATGGAAAGTTGAGTGGAAGGAAAAAAGTGTGGTAGAAAAAAGTTCACAAGCAACAGGGATAACCACAGCCTTGAGAGGATTGTGAAGCAAAGGCTATTCAAGAATTTGGGGAGATTCACAAGGAGTGGACAATGGCTGGTGTCAGTGTTTCAAGAGCCACCCAGGACATGGGTTACAATTGTCACATTCCTTGTGTCAAGCCACTCCTGAACCAACGTCAGAAGCATCTTACCTGGGCCAAGGAGAAAAAGGACTGGAGTGTTTAAGAATTAAAGTAAATTGTGCATCTCATTTGAAAATCAAGATCCCAGAGTCTGGAGGAAGAGTGGAGAGGAACAAAATCCATGTTGCATGAGGTCCAGTGTGAAGTTTCCACAGTCAGTGATGATTTGGGGAGCCATGTCATCTGCTGGTGTTAATCCACTGTCAAAAGTCAGCTCAGCCCTCTACCAGGCAATTCTAGAGCACTTCACGCTTCCCTTTGCTGACAAGCTTTATGGAGATGCCGATTTTGTTTTCCAGCAGAACTTGGTACTTGCCCACACTGCCAAACGTACCAATACCTGCTTTAATGATCATGGTATCACTGTGCTTGATTGGCCAGCAAACTTGCCTGACCTAAACCCCATATAGAATCTGTGGGGTATTGTCAAGAGAAAGATGAGAAATACCAGACCCAACAATGCAGATGAGCTATAGGCCTCTATCAAAACAATTCAGCAGAGCCACAGGCTGATCACCACAATGCCACGCTGCATTGATGCAGTAATTCATGCAGAAGGAGCCCCAACAAAGTATTGAGTGCATACTATACTGTACATTAACATACTTTTCAGTAAGCCAAAATTTCTGTATTAAAAATCCCTTTTTTAATGGTCTTAAGTAATATCGTAATTTTGTGAGATACTGAATTTTGGGACGTATTTTTTGCGCCGTCGTATCTATGCGCCGACCCACAAAGCTAGATACGTCGAAAAATAGGCTTCATCCGACCGACGTAACTTGCCTACGCCGGCGTATAGTGGGCGCATAGTTACGCTGGACGCTTTTGGCACTACCATTTATTTTTAATGCAAATATGCAAATGAGGGAGATACGCCGATTCACAAACGTACTTGCGCCCGGCGCATGTTTTAAGTGATTTGCGTAAGGTTTAAGTCCAGCGTAAAGTTATTCCCCATATTGGAGGCGCAACTCATGCAAAGGTATGGACCAGGGAACGAACGCCGTCAAATTTTACATAGTTTACGTAGTATGTGAATAGGGCTGGGCGTAGGTTACGTTCACGTCGTAGGCAGTGATTCGACGTATCTTAGCCAGTTGTTTCGACGTGATTGTGAGCATGCGCACTGGGATATGTCCAAGGTACGACGCATGCGCACTTCATTTTAAGTACTTGTCTAAAGCTCAGCTCATCATTTGCATGGGGTCACGCTTCATTAAAATGTATCACGCCCACTTCCACTTACACTGCCTTACGCCTACGACTATACGCTACGCCGGCGCAACATTGGGAGCATTTGCTTTATGAATTCCATGGTTCCCTCTCTGCCTTGCGCCGGCGTAGCGTAACAGAAGATACGCTACGGCGGCATTAAAGATGCGCCGATGTATGTGAATCCGGGCCTATGTGTACAAGACCACTGGCTGTTTGCTGAATGTACACTAATTTTCCATCCAAGAGACAGTGGCTTCACCTTGGCTTACTCATTTGCACATGCTATGAATTCCTCTCTACCCTACTGGCAGATATTACTCATTAAAGATTATTAAAGATTAGGAATGGGTTCCGGTGTGCAGATTCTGTCACATGTGTTCCTGAAGGATTACTGAAATGTGATTGTGAACTGTAAATCAGAATCACTGCAGGTTGTGAACCCCTTATGTAGAGAGTCATTTTTAATGTTGAGTAATAGATGTTAAATGGTACATAATAAAGTTGTTTTTATGGTATGTCCATACAAAGTCAATGACTACATATTCTGTTCATAGTTACAAGTTATAATCCTTCCCCAGTCCATCCAAGACACAAAACATATGTGTTGGAGCGATGCGGTGACATTCTAGTGACCCATGCCGATGAATGTACACTGTGGTGCACTGACAGAAGTGGAGCATTCACCAGTTTTTGTGCATTGTGGTGCATTGGCAGCCCAGTCATTTTAAATGTGCAGTCCTAACACAACGAACATTGACCAACAGAATTGCGAGCGTGAACACACAACAATGGGCCCTTAGATTCTATTTGAACCTGACAGTGGGCAGTCAACATTGCCTTTAGTAACATAAGAACTACCTTTTTTCTTTGCTCCACAAAGGAATTCCTCCTTCTCTTTGTTGGACACGCGACCGGTCCTTATGCGACAGAAGAACGACCGCCGGGAGCCCCAATGGAGACGGGAAGAGCCAGCCTGAAAGTGTGTGTGCACTTGCAAACCAGCTTTCAAAACAGTTTAATAAGACTGAATCAGTTCAAAAGATGACATCTGGATTAATGAGGAAAGACATTTAATTTTATTATAGCAAGGAGCGACAGATGATGAGTCCACAGGCAGACAGCATCAAACTTGAAAGCGAGTGAAAATTTTGCAACAAAAGTTTGTTGTTGTTTTTTTCGTTTTTAAAGATTAAAGCTGAACTCTAAGAAAATCAAATATTTTTTAAACACAAGAGTTGTGTATTTTTACTTGACTCTTGGTGTGCTTTGTGTATTTCTTCCAGATCTGTGCAGTAATCCAGTGTGAGACTTTACCTCTGTGTAGGAGCTTCCTGTAATAAAGACCGGTCACTGCTGCTCTCTCTCTCCGTGTGCAGGGGGACTGGTCTCGTCTCCGCCCCCTCTTGTAGTTTTCTGAAGGCAGCATAGTGATGATGTCATTGCTACTTTTGCAAGCAAATATCTGGATTTGTAAATTAATTTGGTGAACACAAAGTAGATTTAGATCCATGCAGGCTTCTGAGGAACAAATTAAAATGAAGCCCTTTGTTCCCGGAGTTCAGCTTTACCTTTGATAGCTAAAAGAAGCTCCACAAAGCACCAAATACATCTAAAATGGCCATATATTATCATGTCACAACGCCTAAGTCATTTTAGAAAAAGCCAAAAGCCTTTCTGGAGGTAAAAATATATTATGGCCAAGGTTTATATGAATCCTATGCCTCTAAGGCTGGCCATACATGCTTAATTTATTATCCAACCGATGGGTGATTCAATCAATACGATCATATCTGCAAGCAATTAAAAAGCCAGAACCTCGATTCCAATTGATGTAGACTCAATTTAGATTGTATCTGATAAACTGAGTAGATCGCCCAGGGAAGAATATTATCGGTTGTTTTGTATCAATTAGCAGCACGGAATATGGTCATATTTTAACAGATTAGACTATGAGACTGATTTGTGGAAATAGAGATCTGATTGATGACTTAGGATCGGAAGTTACAATCATATCTTAACTATCAATTAAAGTCTACTTCCCCCATGTGTGGCATATCGACTGAATGGGTTGTTGATTTTATATTGATTTTTCTGGACTAGATAGATCGAAAAATTGATCCTTTGTTAAACCGTGTTTGGCTACCACAAGGGTTAGCCACACAAGAAATAAATAAATAATTGAATATATACTCACTATATTACCAAAAAAAGTTGGAAACCTGCCTTTACACACACATGAACTTTAATGGCATCCCAGTCTTAGTCCGTAGGGTTCAATATTGAGTTGGCCCACCCTTTACAGCTATAACAGCTTACACTCTTCTGGGAAGGCTGTCCACAAGGTTTAGGAGTGTCTATTGGAATGTTTGACCATTCTTCCAGAAGTGCATTTGTGAGGTCAGGCACTAATTTTGGATGGGAAGGCCTGGCTCTAATCCATCCCAAAGATGTTCCATCGGGTTGAGATCAGGACTCTGTTTAGGCCAGTCAAGTTCCTCCACCCCAAACTCACTCATCAATGTCTTTATGGACGTTGTTTTGTGCACTGGTGCGCAGTCATTTTAGAACAGGAAGCGGCCACCCCCAAACTGTTCCCACAAAGTTGGGAGCATTAAATTGTCCAAAATGCCTTGTTATGCTGATGCCTTAAGAGTTCCCTTCACTGGAACTAAGGGGCCAAGCCCAACCCCTGAAAAACAACCCCACACCATAATCCCCCCTCCACCAAATGATGTGGACCAGTGCACAAAGCAAAGTTCAATAAAAACATTAGACACACTCCTAAATCTTGTGGATAGCCTTCCCAGAAGAGTTGAAGCTGTTATACGCAAAATTGAACCCTACGGACTAAGGGCCAGATTCTCAGAGGCGTTACGACGGAGTATCTCAGATACCCCGTCGTATCGCCTTTTTTTTTTAGTCGTATCTATGCGTGTGATGCTGTGCATCACTTTTGCATAGATACGCTTCTACATCCGACAAGTGTAATCCAATTACACTTTCGGATCGTAGGTGTAATGACAACTCCGGCCACTAGGTGGCCTTTACGTTGTTTTTTCATTTGCATATGCAAATGAAGTAGTACGCCGATTCTCGATCGCTTTTACGTCGCCCCGTCGTCGCGTACGTCGTTTTCGTTCGCGTAAGGTTACCCCAGCTTCTATGTGGAGTAACCTTACGAGGTCCCGTCGGATGCCGTCGTGTCCCGTCGGATGCCATGTTAAGTATGGCCTCGGGACCGCGTCGTGTTGTGCGTCGTTTACGTCGTTTGCGTACGTCGATTCTCAATGGGGCTGGCGTACGCTGCGATTACGTCGTTTACATTGAGAAAATGTGACGTCCTTTGGAGCATGCGCACTGGGCTTTTTCCCCGGCCGGCGCATGCGCAGTTCGTTCGACGCGGGGGCGCGCTTAATTTAAATACAAGCCGCCCCATTTGAATTGCGCGGGTTTACGCTGCGCGATTTACGCGACGTAAGCGAAACCTACGGAGCAAGTGCTTAGAGAATAAAGCACTTGCTCCAGTACGAAGCGGCGGCGTAGTGTAACTGGCTTACGCTACGCCGCCGAAAATATTGGAGAATCTGGCCCCAAGACTGGAATGCCATTAAAGGTCATGTGCGTGTAAAGGCAGACGTCCCAATACTTTTGGTAATATAGTGTACATATACATACAATCATACATCTCTTTATTAGCATACTGTAGCTGTACAAGTCTGAGCCAGGAAACAAATCTGCAACAGACGACTGTCGAAATTAAAGTTGTCCATAAATTGTGTCTGATTTTTTAGGAGTTGAATGCTCTCTGCAAATGGCTGTGCTGTTATATTAGGCCATTTTACATATAGATAGTAGTTTGTGGGATTGGCTTGAAAAGCACTTTGTGTCATCACTGTGTCTTTTGTCACGTGAGTCACATGCTTCTCCAAGACGAATCACAGGTGTGGGAAATTCAAGAGAAAGCGCGTAAGCTATAGACACAGTTCCCTTACTTTTGGCATCAATTAATTTTTCCCGTGGGGTGATGTCCGAGGAGGACAGCTGTTCCTTTACTTTGGCAACATCCTTGGGATGTAGATAGTCAAACAGACTTTGTCCTATCAGGTCAGCCTAAAAAGGAGAAATGATAAAGATAATGCATGGCATTTCAACAGTGATTATAATGGCAAAAAAAAGCACAATAGCCTTTTTTTTTTCTTTAGGGGATTGGAGAAACCGTTTTACTTACCCGATCCTTCCCCCCCCCCCCCCCCCCAGAACTGGACTGTCCATTGGTGCCCTTCACAACCAGTGCAGGGCTATGGACCGTAGTCTGGTTTTTATGTCGTCAGGATACCAAACAGGTGCAGCATGGGGGTGCAGATGCTGCAAAGCAGGTCGGCTCTTCTGCTTGATTCTGAGCATGCGTGTCGGAATTACATACAGACTAGCAGATTTTCCAATAGGAACTTTTTCCGTTGGAAAAATAAAGAACCTGCTCTCAATCATTTGTTGGCGGAAATTCCGACAGCAAAAGTCCGATGGAGCATACACACGGTCGGAATTTCTCTGACCAAAAGCTCACATCGGACTTTTCTTGTTGGAATTTACGATCGTGTGTATGCGGCATAAGTCTTTTGAGTAAAATAGGATTTTAGTTTTAGTCCCATTTTAATCTTTTGACTAAAATGCCATTTTTATTATAGTCGTATTTTAGTCATCTCAATTGTTTTAGTTTTAGTTGTATTTTTTTTTTTTTGTTGTATTTATCGGCGTATAACATGCACCTTAACTTTAAGGCCGCGTACACACGATTAAATCTGTCTGCTGGAAACGGTCTGCCAGACCATCCCAGCAGACAGATTCGGTCGTGTGTACGGGCGAGCCGACGAATTTGGCCAGCCAACAGATTTGAAAGCATGCTTTCATATCTGTCGGCTGGGAAACCGTCCGCCCGACATGTCTGCTGGTTAGTACGCTAACCAGCAGACATGTCTTTTCGCACATGCGTCGAATGTGTGGAAGTGTTTTACTTCCTGGTGCAGTGACGTGGCGGCGTCACCGTCACGTCAGCGCGCCGTCTGCCGGCGGGGATTTTGGTTTGATCGTGTGTACAGCGATCAAACCAATACGTCCCCAGCAGACAGATTTGTTCAAATCGGTCTGTTCAATTTGAACAAATCTGTCTGCTCGTGTGTATGGGGCCTAAGAGGGAAGTTTCAGGAAAAAAAACTATCCACGACCCCCTGCGCATAACACGCAGGCACAGTTTACCCTATTTTCAGGGTAAAAATATGAGTGTTATACGCCAATAAATACAGTAACACTGGAACACTCACAGTGATCATGGTAGTCATAGAATATGTGATCTCTGTCCAGGCTATAGGTTACAGGAGGGAGATTAGAAGCAGTAGCTTTTCTCAAAGCAAGAAAGAGGTACATTTTCTAAACATGGAACAATAATGTGAATTGCCCAATGCTGACGTGTTCTAATAATCCATGTGATGTGTAAACTTTAATGACAGGTCCACTTAAAAGCAATGTTTCCCCTGCATGTGGGTATGTTTTCTCAAGGTATAATTGGAACTGCTAAGGTTACCAGCAACCTGTACATATAAGATCAGCGTTTGTTTCATGTTGAGTGACCTATTAATGGTTCAATGTGTTACAGCCCCATCTGCCTTTAATTCTCCGATAATAACTCCCATCTTGCTATTGATTTGCGGGATGAAGAGCTCCCCGCAGAGAACAATGTCCCCACAAACATCCGCGCCTCTCGTTAAACTAGGACAGGCATTTACAAATTCACTTGTATTTCTGGGTTATGGTGAAAATTTCCTGGAGGATGGATTTGCACTGGGATTTGCAGCAGAGGAAACGAGGTCAGGGGACTTGGCAGCTCTAGGCAGACCGTATCATGTACCTGGCTGTACTTCAGCGTCTTCGACACGGATTCAGACACAAACAGGATTTTTCCTCTGTCACATCCGACCACAAACAGGAAGCCGTCGGCAGCCTAAAAAATAAAAAGAGCCTATTGGACTGGGGAAGAAAACTGTCAAATAAGAAAAGTTAACTGGAGTGTGTTCAGCTTGTATCACCAAGGAGAAAATTTTCCTTTTTATTACATAGGAAGTAGGGATGAGCCAAACACCAGAACTGGCGAACATACCAAAAGTTTGTGTGAACTTTAGAACGCCATTAAAGTCTATGGGACTCGAAAGTTTGAAATCTAAAGTGCTAATTTTAAAAGGCTAATATGCAAGTTATTGTCCAAAAAAGTGTTTGGGGACCCGGATCCTGCTCCTGGGGACATGTATCAATGCAAAAAAGCTGCAGTTTTTTCGGGAGCAGTGTTTTTAAATTACTTTTTTATGTTTCCGAAAGGGAAACCAGTGCTACTTCACAGATATAATATACACCCCTCTAAGTACGAAATTTAAAGGAAAATTACACTTTTGTTTCACTTTAAGCATTATTAAAATCACTGCTCCCGAAAAAAATGCCTTTTTTAAAACTTTTTTTGCCATTGATACATGTCCCCTGGGGTAGGACCCGGGTCCCCAAACACTTTTTAGGACAATAACTTGCATATTATTAGCCTTTAAAATTAGCACTTTAGATTTCTCCCATACACTTTTCCAGGGTGTTCTGTGGCTTTTCGAATTTGCCACAAACACCCCAAATAGTTTTGAATTGAACATGAGTTAGGGAGGATGGGTTGTGAAGTTCTTAGAAGATAGCTGAAAAAGCTGATAACGTTGTTTGACATTTCAGTTTAGTCCACAGAAAATTACAAGGACACTGAATTGATGACAGGATCAAAAGGGTATTTTCTGTATTTGCAGAAAATCTATTTACCTTGAAAGGAAAGCTAATGCAGCCACCACATCTAAGGATTCGTAAGCTGCAATATATTACTTTACTGGATTACCGTATATACTCGAGTATAAGCTCAGTTTTTCAGCCCTTTTTTTAGGACTGAAAATACCCCTCTTGGCTTATACGCCAGTATACCTGAGGGGCTGCGGGCGTCCATTTTATTAAACTCGCGGCTTCCTCCTGGTCCCGTCCCGTTCCATGTGTTTGACACTGTGTTCAGTGTTCCGCCTATCATGGACGTTCTTTCATTCTCGGGCTCCGTTTCCCAGCAGACACTGTGTTCAGTGTTCCGCCAATCAAGGACGTTCTTTCATTCTTTCTTCCCCCCCTCTGTGGCAATGTACGTCACCTCCTCCGGCGCACTTGCTCCTAGGAGATGTGTGTCATGATTCCCAGGAGTCAGTGGGCAACCTGAGACAATCCCTGCATTGCGCCCTGTGTGTAATGCACATGCATGAGATTGGGAGGTACATGCTGGGTAGCCAGCAGCACTTTATCCCGAAAAAGAGTCCTAGTGAGCTACACATGCCCAAAAAGACAAAGGTTAGTTTAAGAAAGAAAAAAACATGAAATACAGCAGCGATTTTACTAACAACATCATTTGTAAAATGAGATCCATAACAGCAGACCAGGTGCTTTTAAAATAAATGTGGGTGGAACTCCGCTTTAAAATGAGTTTATCTGTAATAAACCAAATTTTGCTTTAAATATGCAGGGAAAAACAGGTTTTCTGTAATGGTCCCAGTCCCCCCAGCAGTACATACTCACCCTTTCTTCACTCCCCCCCCCCCGCTCATTTATTTGGCACAGAGGGAAAATAAATCACCTGATACTCCCGGGTATGGAAAATCATGTGACTCTATCCATGTGACAGTGCCTGTGCATTGTGATTGGGCACAGCATTGTGATATGGAGGTGGGGAAACAAACCTAGCCCTGTGTAAGCTATGACTAGGGCTGACATGAGGGGGGCTTGCCTTGCTCCCAGTAGCTGAACAAAGTAGACCAAGAGTAAAGGCAAATTGAGTACACTGGGTGAGAATGCAGGAAGTTCCAAGCCATAGGAGACCCAGAATTCAGCAAGTTTGATTAGCGTGAAGACAATGTACAGCAGTATGCAACCAGAAAGCTCCTTAAAGCACTTCTGCCAATGTGTGCTAGCTTGCAGCGCCAGAATCACTACACCTGTCGGCATTACAGTGGACTTGTTGATTTGCCCTACATTAATTGTTCTTGCTTTTATCAAAAAGAAAACATGCTTACCAACCTTTAGGATTAACCTTCTGAGCTCATCCTGCTGCAGGAAAGATGGCCTGTAACTTTCCTCTGCGAACGAGCTGCTGGAACCTGAAATGAATAAAAAGTGTTTTGTATACAACACAAGAGATGGAAAGCCTCCAGCTACAGGGGATTTAAGCTGGACACACACACACTCAAACTTGGGTCCATCAGGTCAATATACTTTATTAACCGAATATAAGAAAAAAATATTTGTAGTATGTGTGCACCCAATTCTAACACATAAATGCAAGGTTTTCAATGTTTTACATTTTTTCACATGTAAAAAAAAAAAATCTTTGGCATTCACAAATGCATTAAAACTACAAAAAGGCCTATTGCAACTTCACATCATAAATCATAGATAGCCTTACATTTGCTACCCAACACGTTTCTTGGCACAAAGTCCACGTTGTCAAAGCTGCACATGTAGATCAAATAATAATCGCATATAATAGATATTTGCAAAATTGCTTCAAAGAATGTTTTGGTGTTTTTTTTTTATAAAAGCAATGTCCAGCTCACACCAAGGAAGCACACATAAAGAGGCACCTACCTGGAATGATGGGTTTGTTTGGAAAAACTAAGGGGTTCCTCAGTCTGAGACTGTCCTTCAAGGAGAATATACTTCCTAGCACCACTCTTGTAAGCAATGAAAGAGAGCTACGTACTTTACTCTCAGTAGTTAAAAGTGATGGTTTAACTGACAGGATATGATTCAAAGAGGTTTATGTTTTGGACCCCACTGGCACTCCCACATATTCGAAGGTGGTTGCAGGTCATCAAACCACCCTCTACTTCTTCCCCTACAGACGTCTGTTGATGACAAAACGTGTAGGGCGGCGCCTTCCCGTGACATCTTCGTGTAGAGGAAGTGAACTGGAAGTAAATGCCAATTTTGCTGGCTTGATGAATACACTTTTATGCCCTTACCCGTTTATGTTTTTAAAGTGAGTTTTTTTGCTCGACAAAAAGGTGTTTTCTGCAGTTTACACTATGAGAACCTAAACTGTAAGCTCTAGCAAGCAGGGTCGGATTCCTCCTGTATTGAATTGTATTGTAACTGTACTGTCTGCCCTGTTGTAAAGCGCTGAGCAAACTGTTGGTGCTATATAAATCCTGTATAATAATAATAATAATAATGATTGTTAAGTGTTTATCTGTTTGCTTTACATAAATATACTTACCTGTGTTGAACTCAAATTCCTAAAGGAGCGATGTTGGTGAACAGTATTGGGATTGGTGTGGAGCGTTGCCATTGAGGTGGAGCACACAGTTTTTTGACCACTCTGAATAAGAGGCTCTCTGCAACCCATAAGCCCGCATCTTAGCTTTACAGTGGTGACAGGCAACACTGGTCTTGGCGGAGGAAGACAGAAGTTTTGGAGCGTTTCTCTTTTTCTTTGAAATAGATTAACACTTTTAAAGCCGCGTACACACGATCGATCAAACCGATGAGAACGGTCTGATGTGCCTACACACCATCAGTTAAAAAAACGATCGTATCAGAACGCGGTGACGTAAAACACAACTTTGTGCTGAATAAAATTAAGTTCAATGCTTTCAAGCATGCGTCAACTTGATTCTGAGCATGCGTGGGTTTTTAACCGATGGTTTTGCATATTAACGATCGGTTTTGACCTATCAGTTAAATTTTGAAGCAAGTTTGCTTTTTTTTAACCAATGGTTAACCACTTAAGGACCGGACCAATATGCTGCTAAATGCCTAGAGGCGTTTTTACAATTCAGCACTGCGTCGCTTTAACAGACAATTGCGCGGTCGTGCGACGTGGTTACCAAACAAAATTTGCGTCCTTTTCTTCCCACAAATAGAGCTTTCTTTTGGTGGTATTCGATCGCCTCTGCGATTTTTATTTTTTGCGCTATATACAAAAATAGAGCGACATTTTTGAAAAAAAAAACAATATTTTTTACTTGTTGTTATAAGAAAAATCGAATAAACTAAATTTTAGACAAACATTTAGGCCAAAATTTATTTAGCCACATGTCTTTAGTAAAAAAAAAAAAAAAAAAAAAAAATCGCAATAAAAAAAAAAATACCTACCTAGCGGGAACAGCGACACTAATACAGCGATCAGAAAAATGATTGCTTAGTGACACTGGCAATAGGGAGTGAAAGGGTTAACTAGGGCGGTGATCAAGGAGTTAAAACTTTATTAGGGGTGGTACGGGGGCTACCCTGAACCTAACACTAACTGCCTGTCACACTGACACTAAATGCAGTGATCAGTACATATATGATCACTGCATTCAGTGACACTGTGACAGGGGGGTGATTAATGTGCCTGTGTGTCCTGGTGTCAGTGTAGTGTTGTGCAGACTCACTGTGTGATGTCTTCTCTCCTCAGCGGCGGTTGAAAATACCGCCGAGAGGAGAGATTACATCACTTCCCCCTTCCTGTGTTTACACAGGCAGAGGAAGTGACACACGGGGGAGGACACGGATTGGCTGGGAGCGATCCGGAGGGGGGGGACAAAAACGAACAGCCGCCCCCTCATGCCGGATCACTCGGACAGCAACGGGGACCGCCGCAGGTACCAGGGGGGGTCCCGATCGGACCCCTGGCCCACGTCTAGGCAGGGACGTACAGGGGGACGTACAGCCTGCCGACGTATACAGGCAGTGCAGAATTATTAGGCAAATGAGTATTTTGACCACATCATCCTCTTTATGCATGTTGTCTTACTCCAAGCTGTATAGGCTCGAAAGCCTACTACCAATTAAGCATATTAGGTGGTGTGCATCTCTGTAATGAGAAGGGGTGTGGTCTAATGACATCAACACCCTATATCAGGTGTGCATAATTATTGGGCAAATTCCTTTCCTTTGGCAAAATGGGTCAAAAGAAGGACTTGACAGGCTCAGAATAGTGAGATATCTTGCAGAGGGATGCAGCACTCTTAAAATTGCAAAGCTTCTGAAGCGTGATCATCGAACAATCAAGCGTTTCATTCAAAATAGTCAACAGGGTCGCAAGAAGCGTGTGGAAAAACCAAGGCGCAAAATAACTGCCCATGAACTGAGAAAAGTCAAGCGTGCAGCTGCCAAGATGCCACTTGCCACCAGTTTGGCCATATTTCAGAGCTGCAACATCACTGGAGTGCCCAAAAGCACAAGGTGTGCAATACTCAGAGACATGGCCAAGGTAAGAAAGGCTGAAAGACGACCACCACTGAACAAGACACACAAGCTGAAACGTCAAGACTGGGCCAAGAAATATCTCAAGACTGATTTTTCTAAGGTTTTATGGACTGATGAAATGAGAGTGAGTCTTGATGGGCCAGATGGATGGGCCCGTGGCTGGATTGGTAAAGGGCAGAGAGCTCCAGTCCGACTCAGACCCCAGCAAGGTGGAGGTGGAGTACTGGTTTGGGCTGGTATCATCAAAGATGAGCTTGTGGGGCCTTTTAGGGTTAAGGATGGAGTCAAGCTCAACTCCCAGTCCTACTGCCAGTTTCTGTACCACTTCTTCAAGCAGTGGTACAGGAAGAAGTCTGCATCCTTCAAGAAAAACATGATTTTCATGCAGGACAATGCTCCATCACACGCGCCCAAGTACTCCACAGCGTGGCTGGCAAGAAAGGGTATAAAAGAAGAAAAACTAATGACATGGCCTCCTTGTTCACCTGATCTGAACCCCATTGAGAACCTGTGGTCCATCATCAAATGTGAGATTTACAAGGAGGGAAAACAGTACACCTCTCTGAACAGTGTCTGGGAGGCTGTGGTTGCTGCTGCACGCAATGTTGATGGTGAACAGATCAAAACACTGACAGAATCCATGGATGGCAGGCTTTTGAGTGTCCTTGCAAAGAAAGGTGGCTATATTGGTCACTGATTTGTTTTTGTTTTGTTTTTGAATGTCAGAAATTTATATTTGTGAATGTTGAGATGTTATATTGGTTTCACTGGTAAAAATAAATAATTGAAATGGGTATATATTTGTTTTTTGTTAAGTTGCCTAATAATTATGCACAGTAATAGTCACCTGCACACACAGATATCCCCCTAAAATAGCTAAAACTAAAAACAAACTAAAAACTACTTCCAAAAATATTCAGCTTTGATATTAATGAGTTTTTTGGGTTCATTGAGAACATGGTTGTTGTTCAATAATAAAATTAATCCTCAAAAATACAACTTGCCTAATAATTCTGCACTCCCTGTATGTACATGCGGCGGTCCTTAAGTGGTTAAATAACCTATGGGCCCCACACACGTGTGGCTCATACTCCCTGGATAGGCAGGGTTTTTTGGCCACCCCCGTTCCTGCTCCAGCTCCTTCCCTGCTCCAGCCCCCATCCTCGGAAGGTAAGTCTGCCTGCTCTCCCTGGGACTAAAAGCGGCCGTCCTTGTCAGGACAAGCCGCAGTCTTCTCTATCCCGAGAGACAGGAATCTTCTTTTTTTCCCCAGCCTTGGTTTCCCTGCACTCCCTCACCTCCCTTACCTCCATCATCCCCAAGGGCCCCCTTCCTCTATCCTCCGCCGCCGCAGTTTTCGCCGTTCTGGGGCTCTGTTGAGGGCACCGCGCCAGGCCGCTCTGAATCGCGGGGCCGCGGTCTAGGAAAGACCGCGGCTTCACTTGCGGCCTAACGGCGCGCCGCTCCCCACGCCTCTGTGGTCCTCTCTCAGCCCCAGGAAACCCCCCTTACCCCAGAAGGACAGTTACCCGGCCTGTCTCCCACCCCCTCAGCCCCCTGTTTAATTAAAGAATCACCCTGTCAGCCCTCAGTTACTGCCTGTACAGCCATCCCGCCCCCTGTTTAAACAAAGAATCACAGCCCCAGCCCCCCCCCCTGTCTTTAAAGCACAGAAGCCTGATCCAGGGGTTACCCGATCGCCTCTTACAGGGGTCAGGAAGGAATTTTTTCCCTGCAGGAGCATGATTGGCCGGGTTACCCGATCGCCTCTTACAGGGGTCAGGAAGGAATTTTTTCCCTGCCGGAGCATATTGGCCGAGCGCCGCCAGGGTTTTTTGCCTTCCTCTGGACCAAGCCAGGAGAGAGGAGTTAGCCAATTCCTCTCCCCACTGCCCCGAAATCCCCCCCCCCCCCCCCCGTGTATTGACGATCATGGCACGTAGGCAATATTCTGCCGAAACCATTTGGAGTTTGAGGCAATGCGCCGCAATACTGCCAGCCATCACCAAAAAGGCCCTAAGAACTGAGCGACTATTGAGAATCGATCATAGATCGACGGTCAGTCATTTCAGCCATTTACCCCAGCTCAAGCACATGTCATGTGCTCTGATCAACACAAGATCGGCAGTAAAACACCGACTTGAAATCCGCGACTTCATTCAACAAAAAGATCTAGATTGTCTTTTTATTACAGAGAGCTGGCTCACAGCCGACTGTAACACCATTCTAGGAGAACTGGTGCCAGAAAATTACCGTATCATAACGGAAAACAGAATAGGGCAAAGAGGAGGCGGCCTGGCGGTGATCCACAAGACTCATCTTACGATCACCAAACCAGTCCGCCAAAACCCTCTTCCATTCATGGAAACCCTTACCCTGCAACTGCAAGCAAGTTCAAAGGAGACCGTCCACATTTTGCTCTGCTATAGGCCGCCCGGCCCAAAATCGCAGCTGCTATCATCATGGACGGATTTCTTCTCCACTTATACCCTCAACAGCAAACATCTTTTGCTGCTCGGGGATTTCAATCTCTGGGCCAACTCCTCACAGGACCCCATTGCCGACGCCTGTATTGACCACCTGGAAGGATTAGGGTTGCAGCAACTAGTATGTGGGCCCACACATGCTTCAGGTCACACACTTGATCTTATTTTCAGACAAGCTCTGGAAATAAAAATTTGGGAAAAGGAAAAATTGCCATGGACAGACCACCATGCAATTAGATTCAGTATTTCCACCATCCCCCCTGCAACAAAAACATCAAATCCAGTGACAACACACTGGACTAGATGTCAGAAGAAGCTCCACTCGGAACTCTTCAAAACCACCTTAAGGAAAAAAATAGAAACAACTCTGCCGCATCAAACGGCCGTTGAAACATTGGAAGCCATAAACTCGGCCATGCTACAGTCAGCCGACTTGGTAGCGCCGAAGCGACGAACCCGCATTCGGAAAAACAACCGCAGCTGGTTTAACAACCAACTGTCGTTACTGAAGCAAGAACGCAGAAGGGCCGAATCTGCCTGGAAAAGATGTTCTTCAGAGCTAAACCTATCCATCTACAAGGCGACTACAAGAAAATACCACAAAGGAATTTTCCAAGCTAAGAAAAAGTATTTTTCGGAGGCTATCAACGGCGCCCTAAACCGCCCCCGCGAACTCTTCAAGATGGTCACCCAGACCATGAAGCCAGGATGCATTGAAACCCCCAGCTCGGACACAGAAGAATTTTGCAATGAACTATCGGATTACTTCATTAATAAAATCGAGGTAATCCGTGAAAGCATTCAGCAAAACAATTCCCCCCTCAGCCCCCCCTGCAGCCTCTCACACAACACCCATAGTAATTCTTCTATATCAGGTAAGTTTACCCTGGAACCCATCTCCATCGAGACCACTAAGAATGTCATTTGTACTCTGCGTAATGGCACAGCGCCAAATGACATTATCCCCACTAAACTGCTGAAGGAATGCGCCGACATTCTGGCTCCTCCCATCACGCAGCTTATCAACCAGTCTTTCTTGGAAGGCATAGTGCCCTCACAGTTGAAAGAGGGTATAATCCAACCCATCATGAAGAAACCCTCCCTGGACCCCAAGGATCCACTCCACCGCCGCCCCATAACAAGCCTCAACGTACTCTCAAAGATAATGGAAAAAGTAGTGGTACAACAGCTGCAACAGCATCTAGATACCTACAAGCTACTTGACCCATTGCAATCAGGCTTCCGTCCCGGACACGGGACGGAAACAGCATTGCTGAAAGTATGGGACGATGTCCTCAAGGCCGCAGACGAAGGAGAATCTTGTCTTCTAGTTCTGTTGGACCTAAGTGCCGCTTTCGACACTGTAGACCACAATCTGTTACTGACTCGGCTTGCTGAAGTAGCCAGAGTCGCAGAAGGCGATCTATCTTGGTTCTCCTCTTTTCTGGAAAACCGATCGCAAACAGTGAAGTTAGGACCTTTCACGTCTGACAAACGCACAGTAACATGCGGAGTCCCTCAAGGATCGCCTCTGTCACCAGTGCTGTTTAACATATATCTTCGTCCTCTCTTTGAGATTATTAGCAGCCAAAAACTGCTTTACCACTCATATGCAGATGATACGCAACTGTATTTCCGCATCTGCAACAGACAGGATCACCGCCTCAATCTAGAGACATGCCTCTCTTTGATAGAGGACTGGATGACAAAGAGTTATCTTAAACTCAATGGAGCAAAAACAGAACTTCTCCTGTTTCATGCCAAGCGCAGGAATCAACTTTCAACAGTGTGGACCCCCCCGCCCATTCTGGGCAAGCTCATCACCCCTAGCGCCAAAGTCAAAAGCCTAGGGGTCATTTTTGACTCCTTTATGACAATGGACGCACAAATAGGATCAGTAGTCAGTGGATCTCACCATCTACTGCGCCTACTACGCAGACTCACTCCGTTTATCCCTAAAGAAGATTTAGCGGTCGTGGTGGGAGCAGTTGTAAACTCCAGGCTGGATTATGCAAATGCCCTTTACCTCGGCCTCCCCAAGTACCAAATCGCCCGTCTACAAGTCGTTCAGAATACGGCCGCCAGACTTGTGACTGGGAAAAAACCCTGGGAATCCATCTCACCATCACTGAGGGCACTTCATTGGCTGCCAGTCAAAGACAGAATTGCTTTTAAAGCTCTCTGTCTTACTCATAGATGTGTCCATGGGAATGCCCCACTTTATTTATGCGAAATAATAAAAGCGCATAATCCCAATCGCGTTTTGCGATCCACGAATCGGAACCTACTCCAGGTTCCGAAAGCCAACTTCAAGTCCAAAGGAGAAAGGAGATTCGCGATCCAAGGCCCCAGACTATGGAACGCTTTACCAACCAGCATTCGGTTGGAGGAGAACCACCTAGCATTTAGAAAAAAGGTTAAGACTTTTCTCTTTTGATATCAAAGGAGACAGGAACAACAAGCGCCCAGAGGCGATTCAGTTCGCATGTGTCGCGCTATACAAGTTTTCATTCATTCATTCATTCACACACGATCGTTTTTAAACGTTTTCCGATGCCCTACCTGCAGACTGTGTGGATGGAAGTGGTGCAAATACCTGTCTTTAGAGATTGGCATTCTCGCAGCACCCGCCCAAGAATTGGCCAGTAAGGCCAGCCATACACATTTCAGATCTCAACCGGTTCAGCAGGTATCAAACCATTAATGGGCAGGCTGAATGTACCAAGTTGATCGATTCACCATCTTGCCAGATCAGCTGCTTTAGCCACTAGCGATAATTGCTGTATTCTCTCGGCAGGGATAGCTTCCCCCGCCGAGAGAAGACAATTACTGTTTCCCCTGTCAACACTTCCTGTGTTGATGGGGGAATTTCTTTCCTGCAGCCCATGTTTGCAGGAAAGAAATTTGCACCATGTATGGCCCGCCTTAGTTAAAACTGGCAGAAGATAGAGAGGGTTTTAATTTAGTTGAATCCACGTCATCGAAAATAATACTGGTCTTTTCTTGTAAGATTACATCCATGTAGGATTAACACTGCTCAAGATTGTTCTCGAGTTTACAGTACCTGCGCCAAGTAGTATAAAAACATAATTATTCCTGGAAATCCCATTCTCGCCACAGCTGGAACAAATCCAAAAGTGCATGCAGCAAAACACAGAGATCAAATTATAGTTCAGCAATAATGAATGCACCCCAGACACAAAAATCTTACATTTATAGTTGATTTTTTAGTAAATTTAAAAGCCTGCAGACTTGGCAGACTCTGGCAGCAACAGCAGATTAAAAAAAAAAGGAGAAAGGGCTTGAAAAAGAAAAAAGAAGCTAAAATACCCTTACAAGGAACATTCAAGATGATAATAAAATAATCACTGTTTCTGAAGAATATATTACAGACTCAGAGGTGACCATTTTTTTCAGAACTTGGGCTTCAACAGCCATGCCCTTTAAGCCAGCCCCTGTGCAGCAGAATGGTAAACTAGTCCTTCAGACAAAAGATCTGGCAAACCTCCACCCACAGCCCATAGAGTTGACACCAAATTTCTGAACAAGTCACAGTACCACATGCACCAGGGACAAACTGGAGAAAGAAATATGGATCACTGGCTTGCTCTATGTCTTGATCCTGCAAAACCAACAAGGAAAAGGTTTAGGGTAGAAAAGGCAGCGCTTTGGGTGCACTGTCCCGCCGAGCCACCAGAGCATCCACTGCTATTGCTAGAGAATCCCTGTACCTGGAGACAAAGCCCTTCAGTTCGCTGTTGACCTGGAGGCCAAGAGGTTTGCATTTGGCAACCCCCACCTGTGACACAGGTTCTGGAACACTTCCGTTTGTAGGAATTACTTCTCCTGGGTTCAGACAATGCCAGCTGAGGAGGTCTAACTGCCAATTGTCCACTTCAGTGATGTAAACAGCAGACAAGGCAAAGGCTTCAACATGAAGTTCTGTCCAGGTCACCTCTCTGTGAGACTTCTGGTTCATCCCTGATGGATTATGGATGCCACTGAATCTGGATCAGTGACCCTCCTCTCCTGCATGGGTAGCTAAATAGCTCCAATGTTGACCAACCAACAGGGTGCCCAGGACATCTCCACAGCCCAACAGACTGGCATCCATTATGATGATCTTTCTAAAGACAGAAAGGAAGGAAGGACTTCCCCCAATTCCACAGCTGGATTTTTGGGCCTCCAAGGCAGGGGCAACCTGGTCCTCTGCACCATGCAAACTGGTCTGTCCACAGACTGGATCAACATGTCCCATGATAACAGAATATTGCATTATAGAGGTCTGGTGTAAAACTGGACAAATGGAATGGTCTTGAAGAAGGCTACCATCAGACCCAGGACTCCCAAGTGGTGAGACAGTCAACTCCTGGACTGAAAATAATGAGTCTAGTATTAGAGAATTTGAACTTCCTCCAGAGTGAAAAATAATCTGGTCTGAGCTGGGTCTTTGATTGGACCCAGATACTCCAAACAATTCATTGGTTTCAGCTTTGAAGGCTCAGGATGCATTCAAAACGTTTTAATGTCTGGACAGTCAAGGCTACACTGGCCAACAGTGTGTTGGCCTGTTCCTTCAAACAGCAGGTTGTCTAAGCATCCCGCAAAAAAAGATGCCAAGAGAGTACAGCACAGCTAGTACTGGGGGAAGCAGCTTGGTGAACACCCAAGGTGCAAATGATGAATGGGAGGCCAAAAACTGAAAGTGCAGTTTGTTTTTAACACAACAGAGCTGGAGAAAAGATATCCATTCTCCCAGAACACTAGAAACAAAAGTCTGCTAGTAAAGAAAGGGGGTTGGGTTATCCTGGGCTGGTCTACAGTTTTTTTGTTTCCCAGTAGTGATGGGCTTGGGTGTGTTCGGGTTGAACCCACCAGGAAGCCGTCACTGAACACCGCCAATCATAGGCAGTAAGGCATTTTCCAACCGACAGCTGCTGCACATACACACGCTGCCTATGATTGTGCAGTGCCGTCTTCCTGGCAGGCAGTTTTAGCCCTTTATTAGCAGCCAAGAGAGTGTGTCAAACGATGAGTTCTGAGCTCAGGCAGGAGACAGATCACTGGAGCCTTACAGCCTGCCAATGAACTAACACTTCTGCTCTGACAAAGAATGAATACAAGTGAGTATCAGCACATAAATCAATCTCTGAGAGGCAAGGCTTTATAATAGCTTAAGAAAACCAGTACTTACCCTTCAGTGATTTCAAATGCTGAACAGCCGTCCGTAGGACAGTCAGCTTGTCAAGCTTGCGGGGTAAGGGGTCACACTGCGGGATCATGGCGGATAACTCCTCTATCAAGGTGTTCATTTTATCCCGCCGTCGCTTCTCAGTTTGGCTGTGAGCCTCTCTGCAAGGAAGCCAAATTTTGTTAATGCACAAAATAAAAATAGGTATTAATATTTATTGAAAAAAAAATACACTGTAGATTATTGACATGGGAGCATTCAACTGCCTTAGGAGATCAAGAATTTTTTTTTGCCTATTGGACCATACTTTCTAATGCCTCGTACACACAACCAGTTTTTCCGTCTGGAAAACTGGCATGACAGCTTTTGGCCAGGAAAACTGTCCTCCATGGCAGTTTTCCTGGCAGGAAAACCGATCGTGTGTACGGGGCATAAGGGTTTCTTCCTTCCTTTGGCCAACTGCATGTTTACGGTTTTGAACAAGTACCGTAGGTTTATTTATTTATTTTTGTCTAATGGTTAACTATATAACGATGTTAATAAACCTACTGTAATCATGAACATTAAAACAAAGGACATGCCAAAGATTGAGTTAAGGCACACAATGAGATTAATCGGACAAATGATCGCCCGTTTTTTTTTGTATGGTAGTCTCCATATCAAATGCAAATAGGTTACAAAAGTACGAAAATTCTCGTATGACAAAAAAAAGTGATGTAATGTATTTGTATTTTCAGACGGAAACTGTACTGATTAAACGAAAATCATACGATCTGGTATCCTACGAGAAAAAATGTCATGTTTGTCCCTTTGGAAAATTTTCAACGACAGCTGTGTACTAAAGATCAGATAATCGTACGATTGCATCGAAAGCGGACATCTTAGTCCAATTATCTCATCGTGTGTACGAGGCTTGTGTGCATTTGCTAAAGATGGCTAAACAAGTAATGATTTGTTTAGATCAAAAATTATAAACAAAACAGTGACAGCTGAGTCAGAATTAATCAAATTGAGAATCTTTGGTTGGCATTTTTTGTGCGATCATTTTAACTGCATTGAACTATCATTCATATTATCATATCTGCATGTTTGTGACTTTACATGTATCTTCTCCAGGCATTCTTTTGTAAAAAAAAAAAAACGAAATACCTTTTGTCACACCGCAGCTGTGTGCTTACGTGATCCCCCTGTGCTGTACTGCCCCAATCTATGGAGAGAAGCGGGAGGGGCCGAGATTCCCCTGTGATGTCAGCAGGCCAGAACAGGGGGATAAGGTGAGTGCACAGCAGAAGTGTGACAAAAGGTATTTAGCCTTTACATTTAAAAAAAAAAAAAAACACTGTAGTTATTGGCAGCATGCCTGGAGGGAATACTTGTATATTAGCTGCATTATGCAGCTTAATAGCAGCGGGAGGGGCGGCAGGAGAGCAGCTCTAATGATGTTAGGAAGGGAGAGAGGGGAGAGACTGTCAGAGAGGATCAGTGGATGACGTAAACTGACCACGGTAATCAGGGCTCAGCAGCCATGATTATCGTGGTCAGCAGAGGCAGGGGGATACAGCAACTGGCACGATCAACCAATATTTTACAAGTTAGGAACATAAAAATGACATAGCACAAGCACTGTGCTATAGCATGTCGTAAAAGGAACGGGAACTTTTTTTTTTTTTTTTGTGTTACAGAAATTTTAAGTTGGGTGGAGGGGTATAAAACTATTTGGAAATAATTTAAGATTTTTACCTGCTCTGCAGATCATTAGGTTCATTCCCATCTGTGGTTCTGCGGAGGGCAAATAAATAACACAATTAGTACACACAGTGTAAGGTGACCTGTTATGAAATTATTTTACAAAACCAAAAGGATACCAGTCATGACAAACATGATAAAAATGTATAACTGGAATAAAGCCCTGAAAATTAGATACATCCCCAATTTAGGTTTCTATACCCTAAACATACTGAAATGCATAAGCCTCGACTGTGTACATAGAGGCCCCCAAACTGCAATGGGGTGGGGGGGGGGGTCGTGTCTGATATCGTACTTGGAAGACTTTTAGGCTACTTTCACACTGAGGCGTCGACGGCGTCAGCGGCAAAGTGATGCTATTTTTAGCACTTTTAACCCCCGCTAGTGGCTGAAAAAAGGGTAAAAACCGCCCGAAAAGTGCAGCGGCGGTGCTACCCAATATTTTCAATGGGCAGGGGCATTGTAGGAGTGGTGTATACACCGCTCCTACAGCGCCTCAAAGATGTGGCTGGCAGGACTTTTTTTACCGTCCTGCCAAAGCACCGCTCCAGTGTGAAAGCCCTCAGGCTTTCACACTGGAGTGAAAAGAGAGGCACTTTCAGGGCACTTTGTAGGTGCCATTTTTAGCGCTTTATCGCCTGCAAAGTGCCTCAGTGTGAAAGTAGCCTCACAATTATAACATCATAAGGGGATAAAGTGGATCAGCTTAATGGCTCTAGATAACACTGCCATCAATCTCTAAGGCAGCCCATAGAGGTAGAGGAGTTAGGTTTTTGTTGATTCTGACAAAAAACACAGATTAGCCCTGCTGGGCTGGCTATAGCCGATGGCACTGATAGAGCAGGGAAAAATCCAACAGAATGATTGTACAGAAGACGATTGGCCTGTACAACCTGCCTACATGGTTGCCGCTGAAACCGGACAAATTTAAATTTGTGTATGGGCAGCTTACAATTAAGATTATTTTATATATAGCATTCCTACATCAGATTTTCATCCTTTGTTTTGTCAGTTTGGGTGCATTGCAACAAGTAAAACAAAATGCACACAATGTTTTAAAAGATGCAATGCTTTATATTAGCAAATTGCTTAAAGTGCAAGGTCCACTTTAAGCAGTAAAATATAATCACAAAAATATGGAACAGCAAAGAAAAGCGGGAAAGGCACATTGAAACTACAAAAAGTCTTCCCCATCTGGACAATACGGACTCTAATTGAATGCGTTTTATTTCTGGAGCACTTACTGACTATCAGTCTCGCTGAGCCTCCTCTTGCGGGAATACTCCAACAGCGGGCTAAAGGACCTGGAGCTGACGGAGCTCGGCATAGGACCCAGAATACTGGACACTGCCAGACACTGGCTGGGTTCCATAATCAGGGTATCTGTCGGAAAGAAAGAGATTCATCAGCAACAAGAAAAAGTAGAGGAGGCACTACAGAAAATACACATTAACTCTAGGCAAATACGGAACACACTCAAAATACATACATGGGAGCATTTTTTATAATGCCTTAAAGGATCACTAAAGGAATTTATTTTTTTAGCTAAATAGCTTCCTTTACCTTACTGCAGTACTGGTTTCATGTCCTTATTGTTAGTTTTTGCTTTGAAGTTGCTGTAATCCTGCTCTGTTCTCCACACTTCCTGCTTGTCTGTTTCCTTATAACCCCAGTGCTGGGAGCTTTCTCACGGTGGTCTAAGCTGTCATTACTGTGTGTCTAAAACTTCCCAGAACCAATCAGATTCATTTTAAAAACAAAACACTGCCCTGGATTTGTTTTTTTTTGTTCTGTGTTTCTATTTCTACTTCGCAGAAACATGAAGCTAGTTCAAAAGTGAAACTAACCTGCAGGCACATTATATGATTGATTTTTATCTATTTTTAATCATTTTGAAAAGGAATCAGTTAACTTTTATGTCTCTATACCCTGTAAACAGTAATTTCAGCAAAAAAAATGTTTTCCTTTAGTGACCCTTTAAGGATTTTTATTTGTCCAGCAGTTAGAGCTAAATAGCTTGGTCACCTTCCTGCCCACAACTTTTAAGTGGACATTGAAAGAGCAGCAGTAGACCAACAATACAGGGGATTACAGGAAACCAATACTAAATTAAATCTAAATAAATACTTATACTAAGTGCATTTAAATTCTTAAAAATTTTGAATAAATAAATAACTACATTTTCTGGGCTTATTCTATAAGGCATCACTTTAAGGCAGTGGTCGCCAAACTGCGGCCCGGGGGCCAGATGTGGCCCTTTGCTTGCTTTTATCAGGCCCTTGGGTCACTATGTTATCCACTAATACCAACGAGGCAGAATTCATCCAACTGACATCAATGATGGGGCACAACTCCTCCCACCAACAAAGGAGCACAATCTCACCCAATGACACCAACAATGGGGCACAATTTCTCCCAATGATGGAGCACAATCCTTCCCAAAGATGGCGCATTGTTTATTCCCACTGACGTTGGGACCTTTTCTACTCCCAATGGCCACAGTCTGGCCCCCCCCCCCAAAGTCTGGGAGACAGTAAACTGGCCCCCTGTTCAGAAAGTTTGGAGACCCCTGCTTTAAGGCATCACTCCGCTTTGACGGAAAAGCAGAATACAGGCTTCTCTCCTGAGGCTCATGTGAGCTGTAAATTCCATGACTAGCCAATCTCAACACTGGCAAAAGACTCTAAACATTCACATGCAAGGCACGTCCCAACTGCCAATATACAGGCATACTCCACTTTTAAGTACACAATGGGGTTTATTTACTTTCGCTGGAAAGTGCAAAATCAGGCTCACTTCTGCATAGAAACCAATGAGCTTCCAAGTTTTATTACCAGGCTTAATTGAGCAAGCTGGTTTCTATGCAGAAGTGAGCCTGATATTGCACTTCCCAGCAATAGTAATTAAACCCCATTGTGTACTTAAAAGTGGGGTATGCCTTTAAGCGATTGGGAGGTGACTTGGGAAATTTACTTTTTACTGTTACTGTTTACTGTTACTGTTGACTGCACGACTCCTGAATGTATTCATGTTTAAAACCCATATTTTCAGGTGCCAGGTTCCCTTTAAGCCCCTTACCTCTCTTCATGACAGTTACTTCAACAGTTGCTTAAGAATCGAATATTCCTTTAAGTTCATTAAATAAGTTTTTCATAGCTTGTTATAAAATTTTGCAAACAGGTAATTTTTCTCCTTCACTGATGTGCACTGATGAGGCTGCTCTGATGGGCACTGATAGGCTGCACTAAGGGGCATTGATGTGCTCCAATAGGCTGCACTAATGGGCACTTATGAGGTAGCACTGGTGGGAACTGATGAGGCAGCTCCCATAGGCAGCACTGATGGGCACCACGGATAGGTAACAATGGTAGGCACTTATGGACACTAATGAAGAGGAACTGATTGGCAGCAATGGTGGGCACTGATAGGCAGCACTGGCTGCCCACTGTTGGGACTGCACTGATAATCAGAACACTGATAATTTGTGCCCTGATTATCAGTGAAGATGTCTCTTTAACATAAACTATTACGGTCTCTCCTCCCCATTCCTTATGCAGTCAGTGTGAGAAAAGGAATGCCGATAACTGGCTTATGTTTACATCGTGATCAGCTGTGATTGGACAAAGCCGATTAAGTGGTAAAGAGCCACTGATTGGCTCTTTACTCCGATCTGTGATCAGCTGTGTCCAGAGGATACAGCGATCCCAGAGCGTGCCACCCACGCACCGTAGCAGGCGTGATTAAGGGAGAATTTGATGCCCAAAACAGGCCTGCCATGCTGTAGCAGTAAATCGGCTATAGCGTGGTTGGCAAGTGGTTAACCACTTAACCCCCGGACCATATTGCTGCCCAATGACCAGAGCACTTTTTGTGATTCGGCACTGCGTCGCTTTAACTGACGTGGCTCCCAAACAAAATTGACGTCCTTTTTTTCCCACAAATAGAACTTTTTTTTGGTGGTATTTGATCATCTCTGCGGTTTTTATTTTTTGCGCTATAAACAAAGATAGAGCGACAATTTTGAAAAAAATGCAATATTTTTTACATTTTGCTATAATAAATATCCCCCAAAAATATATAAAAAAAAGATTTTTCCTCAATTTAGGCGGATACGTATTCTTCTACATATCGCAATTAGCTTTTATTGATTGGTTTGCGCAAAAGTTATAGCGTTTACAAAATAGGGGGTAGTTTTATGGCAATTTTTTAAGTATTTTTTTTTACTAGTAATGGCGGCGATCAGCGGT
This sequence comes from Rana kukunoris, assembly GCA_029574335.1. Lineage (NCBI taxonomy): Eukaryota > Metazoa > Chordata > Amphibia > Anura > Ranidae > Rana > Rana kukunoris. The sequence continues at coordinate 428,513,742 of CM056051.1, forward strand.
TTTTTTCAGTACTGCGACATTATGGCGGACACTTCGGACACTTTTGACACATTTTTGGGACCATTGGCATTTTTATAGCGATCAGTGCTATAAAAATGCATTGGATTACTATAAAAATGCCATTGGCAGTGAAGGGGTTAACACTACGGGGCGGGGAAGGGGTTAAGTGTGTTCCTGGGTGTGTTCTAACTGTATGGGGGGGGTGGACTCACTAGGGGAAATCACTGATCTTCCGTTCATACATTGTATGAACAGAAGATCAGCATTTCCCCCGCTGACAGGACCGGGAGCTTTGTGTTTACACACAAAGCTCCTGGTCCCCCGCTCTGTAACCAGCAATCGCAGGTGCCCGGCGGCAATCGTGCCCGCCGGGCACGCGCGCGGGACTCGAAGGCGAGCGGGGGGGCTTGTGCGGGCCGCCAACGGCGCGTGCGCCCCCTAGTGGCCGCAAAAGGAGCAGACTTATAGCTACGGGCTCTCGACCGGGGGGGACGACCTGCCGCAGTAAAATGACCGCGGCTGGTCGGCAAGCAGTTAAAGTACCGTATATCTAAACCCAATCGATAAAATCCCATATAAGCTTTAACATGTTACTCTAATTTCAAAATTGGTTGTCCCACTTTTGAAATCTGAAGCTTTCCTTAAAATATTCCCTGATGATCCTGTCATCATGGTTCTTAATCAGGCACCTGTTATAGGGTAAGAACTGTCTCCCAATTGTGTTTCTACCGTTTGTTGTCAACCCTATCACATGCACCCCGATCAGGGAGACTAGGTGGCAGTGTACAACACATATCTCAGACATGGTCAAACATTGATACCATTAGGAAGTCGGTCTAAAGAAATTATATCCACCTGAGAAAATGTTCTAAAAAATAGAACCATGACAAATATTTACGATACATGGTCTGTTAGCAAATCAATGCCATCCATTTATGGTTTAGATCTACTTTAAAGCTCAACTCCAAGCACAACCTTTTTTATTTATACAGTCCTGATCAAAAGTTTAAGCCCACTTGAAAAATGGCAAAAAATCATATTTTGCCTTGTTGGATCTTAACAAGGTTCCAAGTAGAGCTTCAACATGCAACAAGAAGAAATGAGAGTGAGACAAAACTGTTTTTGAGCATTCAATTAATTGAAAATAACGATTAAGGGCCCTTTCACACGGGCGGATCAGTAATGATCTGCCTCTGTGTGTCGGCTTTGCTCAGCGGGGATCCTTCGTAAAATCCCCGCTGAGCTGTCGGCTGACAGGCCGGTCCCCGCACACTGTGCAGGGACCCCCCTGTCTTTCCGACGCTCTCCCCTATGGGGGGATCGAATGAACACAGACCGTATGTCCGCGTTCACCCAATCCCGATCTTTGCGGAGGCGGGTGATTACAGGTGTGAGCGGATGGTCATCCGCTGACACCCGCAATCACATAGGGACCAATGTATGTCCCCGTTTCATCCGCAACAGATGGATGAAAATGCAGACATACGGTCCGCACATGTGAAAGGGGCCTACACTGAAACAGGCTGTTTTTCAGCTGATCAAAAGTTTAGGACCACATGCCTTTAACCACTTTAGCCCCGGACCATATTGCTGTCCAATGACCAGAGCACTTTTTGTGATTCGGCACTGCGATGCTTTAACTGACAATTGCACGGTCGCGCGACGTGGCTCCCAAACAAAATTGGCGTCCTTTTTTTCCCACAAGTAGAGCTTTCTTTTGGTGGTATTTGATCACCTCTGCGGTTTTTATTTTTTGCGCTATAAACAAAAATAGAGCGACTATTTTGAAAAAAAATGCAATATTTTTTACTTGTTTCTGTAATAAATATCCCCCAAAAATATATAAAAAAACTTTTTTTTCCTCAGTTTAGACCGATACGTATTCTTCTACATATTTTTCGTAAAAAAAAAAAATCGCAATTAGCGTTTATTGATTGGTTTGCGCAAAAGTTATAGCATTTACAAAATAGGGGGTAGTTTTATGGCATTTTTATTATTTTATTTTTTTTACTAGTAATGGCGGCGATCAGCGTTTTTTTTCAGTACTGCGACCTTATGGCGGACACTTCGGACACTTTTGACAAATTTTTGGGACCATTGGCATTTTTTTAGCGATCAATGCTATAAAAATGCATTGGATTACTATAAAAATGCCATTGGCAGTGAAGGGGTTAACACTAGGGGACGGGAAAGGGGTTAAGTGTGTACCTGGGTGTGTTCTAACTGTATGGGGGGGTGGACTGACTGAGGGAAATCACTGATCTTCCGTTCATACATTGTATGAACAGAAGATCAGCATTTCCCCCGCTGACAGGACCGGGAGCTTTGTCTTTACACACAAAGCTCCCAGTCTCCGCTCTGTAACGAGCAATCGCGGGTGCCCGGCGGCAATCGTGCCCGCCGGGCACGCGCGTGGGACTCGAAGGCGAGTGGGGGGGCCGCAAAAGGAGCCGACGTATAGCTACAGGCTCTCGCCCAGGAGAGCCGACCTGCCGCAGTAAAATGACGGTGGCTGGTCGGCAAGCAGTTAAAGTACCGTATATCTAAACCCAATCGATAAAATCCACTATAAGCTTTAACATGTTACTCTAATTTCAAAATTGGTTGTCCAACTTTTGAAATCTGAAGCTTTCCTTAAAATATTCCCTGATGATCCTGTCACCGGTTCTTAATCAGGCACCTGTTATAGGGTAAGAACTGTCTCCCAATTGTGTTTCTATGTTGTCAACCCTATCACATGCACCCCGATCAGGGAGACTAGGTGGCAGTGTACAACACATATCTCAGACATGGTCAAACATTGATACCATTAGGAAGTCAGTCTAAAGAAATTATATCCACCTGAGAAAGTGTTCTAAAAATAGAACCATGACAAATATTTACGATACATGGTCTGTTAGCAAATCAATGCCATCCATTTATGGTTTAGATCTTCTTTAAAGCTCAACTCCAAGCACAACCTTTTTTATTTATACAGTCCTGATCAAAAGTTTAAGACCACTTGAAAAATGGCAAAAAATCATATATTTTTTACTTGGTTCTGTAATAAATATCCCCCAAAAATATATAAAAAAACTTTTTTTTCCTCAGTTTAGACCGATACGTATTCTTCTACATATTTTTCGTAAAAAAAAAAAATCGCAATTAGCGTTTATTGATTGGTTTGCGCAAAAGTTATAGCATTTACAAAATAGGGGGTAGTTTTATGGCATTTTTATAAATTTTATTTTTTTTACTAGTAATGGCGGCGATCAGCGTTTTTTTTTCAGTACTGCGACCTTATGGCGGACACTTCGGACACTTTTGACAAATTTTTGGGACCATTGTCATTTTTTTAGCGATCAATGCTATAAAAATGCATTGGATTACTATAAAAATGCCATTGGCAGTGAAGGGGTTAACACTAGGGGGCGGAGAAGGGGTTAAGTGTGTTCCTGGGTGTGTTCTAACTGTATGGGGGGGTGGACTGACTGAGGGAAATCACTGATCTTCTGTTCATACATTGTATGAACAGAAAATCAGCGTTTCCCCCGCTGACAGGAACGAGAGCTATGTGTTTACACACATAGCTCCCGTTCCCCGCTCTGTAACGAGCAATCGCGGGTGCCCGCCGGGCCCGCGCGCAGGACTCGGGGGCGAGCGGGCGCCCCCTAGTGGCTGAAATGTAGATGACGTAGAGCTACGTGCTCTCGCCCAGGAGAGCCGACCTGCCGGCTCTCCTGGGCGAGAGCACGCAATAAGCGACTGGTTTGCGCAAAAGTTTTAGCGCCTACAAAATGGGGAACAGAATTATGATTTTTTTTATTATTATTTTTTTTACTAGTAATGGCGGCGATCTGCGATTGTTATTGCGACTGCGATATTGCGGCGGACTTATCGGACACTTTTGACACAAATCTGGGACCATTCACATTTATACAGCGATCAGTGATATAAAAATGCACTAATTACTGTATGAATGTGACTGGCAGGGGAAGGGAAGGGGTTAACACTAAGGGGTGAGGAAGGGGTTAAATGTGTATCCTGGGTGTGTTCTAACTGTGTGTGGGGAGGGGGGTGACTGGGGGAGGTGACCGATGCTGTGTCCCTATGTAAAGAGACACAGATCGTTCTCCTCTCCGCTGACAGCACGTGGAGCTCTGTGTTTACACACAGAGCTCCACGTCCCTGCTGTCATCTGTTCGGTTTCCCGCCGATCGCATGTACCCGACGGACATCGCGGCCGCCAGGTACATGCATCGGATCCCCAGCGATGCGGCGGGACAGTGTTTACCCGCCGCGCGCCACCCAGTGGCGCGCGCGGGTAATGCACACAAATCACGTCCAAAGACGTCAAGTTGGCGCCTCAGATCCGCGCTGTTGATGTATTATGTCAATAGCGCGGGTCTGAAGTGCTTAAACTTTTGATTAGGACTGTATATTCTTCATTAGCTACAAAGAATATAAACCCACTTTGTGTGCACAAAATGCCTTTGCAGTCCCAAATATTACTTTGTAAAATGAACAGTGACACTGTGCTGTACAGAGAGGAGGGGGCGGAGACAAGACCAGTCACCCTGCACAAGGAGAGAGCAGCAGTGACTGGACTTTATTACAGGAAGTTTCTGCACAGAGGGAAAGTTTCACACTGGATTATTGCACAGATCTGGAAGAAATATACAAAAACACACCAAGATTCAAGCAAGAACACACATACGTCTTGTAGTTACACAAGATTTGCTTATCCTGGCATTGAGCTTTAATGAGAAGTGACCTGAATACACTAGCTGTGTTTACTATTCACACTGCGCTCATCGCGTTTCATTTTGTTTGGCACACTGATAGGTCATACAAATCATCGTGGGGAGGTGAATAATTTGAGGTAAAAGCTTCCACATCGTACAGAACATCCCAAGGGTTCCGGAAGAGGGGGCACCTGGCTTGTTGTCACACATCAGGACATGGCACTTTAGCGCAAAATGCTTTACAAAAAAAAAACAGCTTTATCTTGTGATTTTAGCATAACTGCACACCTTAAAGAAGTCGCAGCAGCATGTATTTAAAGGTGTTTTTAGGACTTAAACTAGAGCTAGGAGCATTTAAAGTCAACCTTTCAGCAACATTACAAGTCTTGTGTCTCATGTCATTCTATAAGAAAAAAGCTCCACCTTTTATCATTAAAAAGTCATCCTTGAGCCCCAGTGAGCAACTCTGCCTAGGCAGAGAGGAGTCATTATTTTGCTGCAGGCAGGTGGAAGCATTTCCTTAGTCTCCTCTCCCTCATTAGACTATAATACTGGAACTTTGAAGCCGGTCACAAGCAAGAGACTGCAGCAGGGGCTGATCTGTGGCAGAAATTTGTGAGCACAGAAAAAACTGCATCAAATGCCTTTGCAAACTCGGACAGTACCTTGTACGGCCTCTTGCACACTGCAGCTTGAAAAAGCTCCGTACAGCTTTTTTTTTTTACTGAACTAAAATATAGGCCATTAATTGTAATGTGCCTATGCACACAGGCATGTAAACAAGCACCATGTATTGTTCAGTGAAAGAAAATATTTTTGCGGCAATTGCCCATTAACATTATGAACATGAGCATAAGTTTGCACGCATGCGCGTGAATCCGCAAACGCATATGCGTGAAAAAGTGTGCAAATAAAAAAAAACTGTTAAAGAAATTGATGCTCAAACAGGAGTATCGTGTGCAAGAGGCCTAACAGTAGCAGTGGTAACATCACTATGCCGTACATAGTCTGTGTAGAGAGCAAAGCTGTGGTAGGGACCCAGAAGAGCCCACCCACTACAGGAGGGGCGGAGACAAGACCAGTCACCCTGCACAAGGAGAGAGAGAGCAGCAGTGACTGGAAGCTCCTCCACAGAGGGAAAGTTTCACACTGATCTACTGTAGAGATCAGGAAGCAATACACAGAGCACACCAAGACAATACACAAGACTTGTATTTACACAATATTTCCTCAGCTTTAATAATTATAATAAGGTCACACAGGACATCCAACGCATTTTAAAAACAAAACACTTCCCCATAATCAGGGCTTGAGTTGTCAGAAGCGGTCCTCGATCACCTCCTCCACCGCCGCCATCTCTCCCGGAGTGAGTTCCGGGTATCGCTACTCCGGCACTGTGACTGGCCGGAGCAGCAATGACATTCCTCCCACACATGCACGCGGGACGGCACAATCGCTTTTACCAACGGTACGCTCAGTACGCCTGCACCGTTGTCTACGGCGCGCATGCACCGTAGACATGGGTGCCTCTTTTTTTAGAAAATATCTCCTTTGGGTACCCCTCATAATGGGCAAAGTTGATGCAAAGAAGCTTGAACTCAGCATAGGAATGTCAGTAACATCTCATAATGGGCACAACAGGTGTTCAAACCCAGGGACTCAGCACAGAGATGGTAGGAACCGCTTATAATGGGCACAGCGGTTATACAGACCTGGGAATTCAGCTCCAGGATGGTGGGAGCCCCTGAGAATAGTTACAGAAGGTGTACAAACCCATTAACTCAGAGCAGAGCCCCTCATAATTGGTACAGTGGGTGTGCAGACCCAGGAACTTAGCTTGGGGATGGTGGGAACTCCTCATAATGGTCATAGCAGGTGCACAGACCCAGGAACGCTGCACAGGGTTGGGGGGGACCCCTATAAGGATGATGGGAACCCCTCATATTGGCACAGAGGGTGTGCAGACCCAGGAACTTAGCTTGGGGATGGTGGGAACTTCTCATAATGTTCATAGCAGGTGCACAGACCCAGGAACTCTGCACAGGGTTGGGGGAGACCCCTATAAGGATGATGGGAACCTCTCATATTGGCACAGAGGGTGTGCAGACCTAGGAACTTAGCTTGGGGATGGTGGGAACTTCTCATAATGTTCATAGCAGGTGCACAGACCCAGGAACTCTGCACAGGGTTGGGGGAGACCCCTATAAGGATGATGGGAACCCATCATATTGGCACAGAGGGTGTGCAGACCTAGGAACTTGGCTCAGGGATAGTGGGTACTCCTCATAATAGTCATAGCAGGTGCACAGACCCAGGAACTCTGCACAGGGTCGGGGGGACCCCTATAAGGATGATGGGAACCCCTCATATTGGCACAGCGGGTGTGCAGACCTAGGAACTTAGCTCAGGGATAGTGGGTACTCCTCATAATGGTCATAGCAGGTGCACAGACCCAGGAACGCTGCACAGGGTCGGGGGGGGACCCCTATAAGGATGATGGGAACCCCTCATATTGGCACAGCAGGTGTGCAGACCTAGGAACTTAGCTCAGGGATAGTGGGTACTCCTCATAATGGTCATAGCAGGTGCACAGACCCAGGAACTCTGCACAGGGTCGGGGGGACCCCTATAAGGATGATGGGAACCCCTCATATTGGCACAGCGGCAGAGCCGGACTGGCCAACCGGGACACCGGGAAAAATCCCGGTGGGCCGGCTGCCTGGCTGCTCCTGGAGGCCGGTGTGAGGGCAGCGGCGCCCGAAAAAAACATGGCTGCCGTCTGAGCTGGCCGATTTCTGCTCTGTTAGCCTGGCCCCTCCTATGTGTCAATGTAATTTCCTGTGTACGCCGTTGTTTTGTGTCCCCGGGTTTGCGGCTGGTGCACACTAGTTCCTATCCAGCCCTGCTTGCGGCAGTGCGCATGAGCGAATGCGCGCGTCTGTCTGCTAGTCACCCCGGAAGGATGATTCGTTCTATTTCCTTACCGCAGGTGAGTGTGCTGGGCTGTGCCAGTGAATGGCCTTTTTTGATCTGCCAGCGCTCTGCTCCGTCCTTCCCCCTCCACGTCACACAGAGTCAGCAGGCATCTCCTGCTGTGTGTCTGGGAGTGTGAAAACTTTGGCAGTGCTGCTGTTTGAAAAACCTCCCCTCTTCCTCCTAGACCAGATCGTGTCTGCTGTGGGGGGGGGAAATAGTAATGTGGCTTTAGTTAAGAGCAGAGTGTGTATTACATTCTCTGTCACAACACTGCTCAGACCCGCACTGACAGCCCACACCCCCCCCCCCCCCCCCCCTTCCTCGCACAGACTTCGGACAGGAGAGAGGAAAAAAGATACAGATAGCAGGATCTTTTCCTCTCACCCCCCTTGTGTGTGTCCCACAGCCCCTCCCCTCCAACATTCCAATCCTCAGCATCTCCTCCATGCTTCCCAAAGAAACTTCAGCAGTCTGCAGGTAGATAGTGAAAATGGAGGAAAGGCCAGCTTGTATTATGGATGCTGCCTGCAACCCCCCACAGAGGATCCACAGCTCTCCAGGTCAGCTAAAAATCCTTGCTTCCTAATGAGACTTCTCATGGATGAAAAGAAAGCAGCACACAGGTGGGTCAGTCATTGATGGGGCTGTACAGAGTGTGTTGTCACCTCCCTCAACCAACACAGCAGCCCACTAGGATTTCCCTAGTGTGGTGCACTACAAGCCCCAGCATGCTCTACCAGCCTATGTATGGCACAGGCTAGTAGGCCTTGTTTGCTGACCAATCCAGGGCCCAAGCCTTCATCTTTGGTAAGGGAAATAGTTCCCCCCTCCCCCCTCTCATCTCGCCAGCCTCTGAGCACACTTATGTAAGGGAGAGCTCTGTGGACTGTGATGTAAAGGGGGGACTCTGATGTATGTGGGGGCTTTGGTGATCAGAGACCCCCTTACATCAGGATTCCAAGAGTACCTCTTTGGGCCAGTTCACTCCAGACACAGTTCCATGTGCTTTTTTTATGCAAAAAATGCATGCACAGTGTTCTCCATGTATTCCAATGGCTCTAGTTGGCTCTAGTTCACACCATGCAGTCAGTTTTCAGTCAGTTTCTGCACCAGAAACTGACTGCATGTTGTGAACTAGAGCCAACTAGAGCCATTGGAATACATGGAGAACACTGTGCATGCATTTTTAGCGCACAAAACTGTACGGAACTGTGTCTGGTGTGAACTGGCCCTTACATCAGTTTCCCTTTACATTACAGTCCACAGAGCTCTCCCTTAGAGCCTTTTTCACATGGGCAGACTCTGCCAAGCAAATTCACAGGCTGCAATGATGGGCACGGTGAGGCTGCAATGATGGGTACAGTGAGGCTACATTGATCTCCTGTACCATGCCCGCAGCCCCTGACATCTCCTGTACCATGCCCGCAGCCCTTGAAATCTCCTGTACCATGCCCGCAGCCCCTGACATCTCCTGTACCATGCCCGCAGCCCCTGACATCTCCTGTACCATGCCCGCAGCCCCTGAAATCTCCTGTACCATGCCCGCAGCCCCTGAAATCTCCTGTACCATGCCCGCAGCCCCTGAAATCTCCTGTACCATGCCCGCAGCCCATGAAATCTCCTGTACCATGCCCGCAGCCCCTGAAATCTCCTGTACCATGCCCACAGCCTCTGACATCTCCTGTACCATGCCCCCTGCCTCTGACATCTCCTGTATCATACCTACATCCTCTGCCATCTTGACATCTTGTGTACTATGCCAACAGCCTCTGACATCTTCTGTAGTATGCCCACAGCCTCTGACATCTCCTGTATCATGCCCACAGCCTTTGACATCTCCTGTATCATGCCCACAGCCTTTGAAATCTCCTGTATCATGCCCACAGCCTCTGACATCTTGACATCTCCTGTATCATGCCCACATTCTCTGCCATCTTGACATCTCCTGTATCATGCCCACAGTCTCTGACATCTCCTGGATCATGCCCACCGCCTCGGACATCTTGACATCTTCTGTACTATACCCACAGCCTCTGACATATCCTGTACCATGCCCACATCCTCTGACATATCCTGTACCATGCCCACAGCCTCTGACATATCCTGTATCATGCCACCAGCCTCTGACATATCCTGTATCATGCCACCAGCCTCTGACATCTCCTGTATCATGCCCACAGCCTTTGACATCTCCTGTATCATGCCCACAGCCTTTGACATCTCCTGTATCATGCCCACAGCCTCCGACATCTCCTGTATCATGCCCACAGCCTCTGACATGTCCTGTATCATGCCCACATTCTCTGCCATCTTGACATCTCCTGTATCATGCCCACAGTCTCTGACATCTCCTGTATCATGCCCACAGCCTCTGACATCTTGACATCATCTGTACCATGCCCACAGCCTCTGACATATCCTGTACCATGCCCACAGCCTCTGACATATCCTGTACCATGCCCACAGCCTCTGACATATCCTGTACCATGCCCACAGCCTCTGACATATCCTGTACCATGCCCACAGCCTCTGACATATCCTGTATCATGCCCACAGCCTCTAACATCTCCTGTATCATGCCCACATTCTCTGCCATCTTGACATATCCTGTACTATACCCACAGCCTCTGACATATCCTGTACTATACCCACAGCCTCTGACATATCCTGTACCATACCCACAGCCTCTGACATATCCTGTATCATGCCCACAGCCTCTAACATCTCCTGTATCATGCCCACATTCTCTGCCATCTTGACATATCCTGTACTATACCCACAGCCTCTGACATATCCTGTACTATACCCACAGCCTCTGACATATCCTGTACTATACCCACAGCCTCTGACATATCCTGTACCATACCCACAGCCTCTGACATATCCTGTACCATGCCCACAGCCTCTGACATATCCTGTACCATGCCCACAGCCTCTGACATATCCTGTACCATGCCCACAGCCTCTGACATATCCTGTACCATGCCCACAGCCTCTGACATATCCTGTACCATGCCCACAGCCTCTGACATATCCTGTATCATGCCCACAGCCTCTAACATCTCCTGTATCATGCCCACATTCTCTGCCATCTTGACATATCCTGTACTATACCCACAGCCTCTGACATATCCTGTATCATGCCCACAGCCTCTGACATCTCTGTATCATGTCTGCAACCTCTGACCATCTCTTGTTTTATATCATGTCTGCAGTCTGGAGAGGAGTCAACGGTGGGAGCACTGCTGGGATGGGGGTCACGGGAGCCATCAATCGGGAGCCGACTGACTGAATCCTGCACACTGGTCAGTGACAGCAACGCCAGGCCAGTCTGAGAAGGGGAGGGGGGTCATTGATGTAAGGTGTCTCCCTTGATGATTGCTCCACTTTTAACTGTAATTTGTTGTTATATATCCCTAGCCCTATGTGCTTTCATATCTATAATACACTCTTCAACTGTGCTTTAAAATGCATGATTTTCCCTTTTACGAACAAGAAAATAATGACGTTTACTGTTGGGCTGGTATGACATTTTTTCCAGGGCTGGTTTTTACTCCCAGTCCGGCCCTGCACAGCGGGTGTGCAGACCTAGGAACTTAGCTCAGGGATAGTGGGTACTCCTCATAATGGTGATAAAAAGGTGTACAGGCCCAGGAACGCAGCACAGGGTTGGGGGGGGGGGGATTATAAGGGGTACAGCAGGTGTACAGACCCATGAACGTAGCAGAGCCCCTCATAATGGGCACAGTAGGTGTGCAGACCTGAGACATCAGCACAGTGATGGTGGGAACCTCTCATAATGGGCACAGCAGGTGTACAGATCTATAACTGCAGAGATTTCACCAATAGAGTCCCTGAAAGATAGAAGAAATCACCACCCACCTGACACTGAAACATTGATTTTTGGGTGGTCTGGACCTTTAAGACCGTAAAGACAGGAACTTTATCCCTGCAGATAATATGACCCGGCAGCCAGACAGTTATTACTGGGCTTTGCCAGGAGATTAGTCTTTTTCACAAATCTCGTCTGACCTGGAGGCGGCCGGCTGCTGTGAAGCATAATACACTGAAGATCACAGATCAGCGAGCTGTAAATAGCTTTTTCCTCCCTTGTACTGCTAAAAAAGATTTAAGGTCTATTTACGGGGCAGGGACAACTGCTGTAACCCATAGCAACCAGATAAGATTCATACTGTGCAGCAGAATTTGATTTCAAGAATCTGCTCCGTGATTGGTCACAGTAGGTTACGGGACATTACCATTACGTGTATCAGGTTAAAGTGAAGCCCCAACCAGCCTGCTAAATCCACAAAACACCTAATTATCTGTCATTCTGCTAAGCTCAGCCGGTCTTACAACTGCACCACACTGCATAGCCACCACTGTTCAAAGGCTGCTCCAACTTGGCATTATGAAGGACCACCACTACTAGAAAAAGGTTACATTGCCTGTCTTTTTTTGCCCATCTGTGTCCCAGAAGAGAGATTTCCCTTTACTTCCCGCTCTGTAGACCCAAATGGAATTGAGGGGAAATTTCTACAGTGAGGGAAGTCCTTGGGGACAGTTGTCACTACAGCGAGGGAAGTCCTTGGGGACAGTTGTCACTACAGCGAGGGAAGTCCTTGGGGACAGTTGTTACTACAGCGAGGGAAGTCCTTGGGGACAGTTGTTACTTCAGTGAGGGAAGTCCTTGGGGACAGTTGTCACTACAGAGAGGGAAGTCCTTGGGGACAGTTGTCACTACAGAGAGGGAAGTCCTTGGGGACAGTTGTCACTACAGCGAGGGAAGTCCTCGGGGACAGTTGTCACTACAGCGAGGGAAGTCCTTGGGGACAGTTGTCACTACAGCGAGGGAAGTCCTTGGGGACAGTTGTCACTACAGCGAGGGAAGTCCTTGGGGACAGTTGTCACCACAGCGAGGGAAGTCCTTGGGGACAGTTTTCACTACAGCGAGGGAAGTCCTTGGGGACAGTTTTCACTACAGCGAGGGAAGTCCTTGGGGACAGTTGTCACCACAGCGAGGGAAGTCCTTGGGGACAGTTGTCACTACAGCGGGGGAAGTCCTTGGGGACAGTTGTTACTACAGCGAGGGAAGTAATTGGGGACAGTTGTTACTACAGCGAGGGAAGTCCTTGGGGACAGTTGTCACTACAGCGAGGGAAGTCCTTGGGGACAGTTGTCACTACAGCGAGGGAAGTCCTTGGGGACAGTTGTCACTACAGCGAGGGAAGTCCTTGGGGACAGTTGTCACTACAGCAAGGGAAGTCCTTGGGGACAGTTGTCACTACAGCGGGGGAAGTCCTTGGGGACAGTTGTTACTACAGCGAGGGAAGTAATTGGGGACAGTTGTTACTACAGCGAGGGAAGTCCTTGGGGACAGTTGTCACTACAGCGAGGGAAGTCCTTGGGGACAGTTGTTACTACAGCGAGGGAAGTCCTTGGGGACAGTTGTCACTACAGCGAGGGAAGTCCTTGGGGACAGTTGTCACTACAGCGAGGGAAGTCCTTGGGGACAGTTGTCACTACAGCGAGGGAAGTCCTTGGGGACAGTTGTCACTACAGTGAGGGAAGTCCTTGGGGACAGTTGTCACTACAGTGAGGAAAGTCCTTGGGGACAGTTGTCACTACAGTGAGGGAAGTCCTTGGGGACAGTTGTCACTACAGTAAGGGAAGTCCTTGGGGACAGTTGTCACCACAGCGAGGGAAGTCCTTGGGGACAGTTTTCACTACAGCGAGGGAAGTCCCTGGGGACAGTTGTCACTACAGTGAGGGAAGTCCTTGGGGACAGTAGTCACCTCCCCACTGAAGGAATTTCCCTCCATTCCTGTTTTGCTGACAACTCAAAAATACTTTTAATCCCGTGTCAATGGTGACCAGCTCCTGCGCTGACGGTATACCTGAAGAGTGTCTGCAGATCTGAATGGACAACAATTTTCTGACTTTTTGTCAAGTCATCTAACCAACATTTGTCGAACAGAGTGGTGTCAGCAGGGTCATACATTGCTCAAATTTTGGCCAAGCCAGCAGGAACCGGACAAAGTTGGAGATGTGTATGGCCAGCTTAAGGCCGTGTTCACGCTTATGCGAATTGCATTCCCTGCATTCAATTTGCATAGCAGGAGAATGTGACTGGCTCCCTATGGAGCCGGTTCACATATCTCCGCAGTGGGTCCGGTGCGGTGTGCTGGAAAAACACGTGCCTTTTTTGATGCGTTTTAGGTTTGATTTCAGCCCAAAATTCGGACTGAAATCGGACCTGAACCGGTGAATCAGCACGCACCGGACCCCTGCTGTGTGCCGCTTGCGGCGGCGGCGCGCACCCGGCCTTATACACCAGCTTCAGTAAAGCCGAAGCAGAAATTCCACCGATAACACACCCAGTCTCTCCTGTCCGACCTGAACATTTGAATTTTACCGACTTGACTCCCTGTCTTGGCTAATAATAGCCTTATTATTTCACAATCCTCTAATCCGCCGCTAATTATACAGCAGGACAATCTGGAAAATCCACATGCGGTGAAGTGACATTGATGGCGGTGACGCATATGCAGACAGCCCGGGGGGACGGAGCGTGGAGCTATGAAATCACTCAATTATAGGTCAGGAAGAAAATAGGAATATTCTGTTACATAAAAATAAAAAAAGTCCAAAATACAAAATCCTCCACCACAGATTAATGGGCTCTCCCTCCCCGGAAGTCCCACTAACCTAAATACTGATAACAATGCTTACAAATACACTGACAGACAGCCAGCTTTCCAAACCGTGTCCATTTAAAGAAACTGGAGCAAGGATTAAAAAAGATGGATCCAAAGAAATTGATAGCTGTGGCTGGGCTGAGCAAGTTAGAGTCCTGCAATCAGGGTCAGGGTCTCCACAACACATCATAACCCTAAAATGAGCAGAATTTACAGCTGAATTCCAGGCATTCAGCTCCTTTATAAAAGATGTTGGCATACTATGCATTAAGTCTAAGGCACTGCATGACATCTCCTGGATCTACCTTTATTATTTACATGTGACAGTTTTATTGCGCTACTTGAAGGCTGCTATTGATATCGCTGGATTTCCCGGAGCACAGTGCGGATGCTTCAGGTCTAAGTATTTTCAACATTACAATTGGTTCAGCTGCTTGCCTGCCCCAAACCACCTCCAGCCCAATCACAGAAGCCTTTGTATTATGTGAACTCATTCACCAAATACAAAGGCTTCTCTGAATGGACAGCAGAGGAGAGGGGCAAGCATAGCTGCTTTGTGTGCCTCTCTCGCTCCTCTCACCCTGCTCGGAGTGTAAAGCCCTGTACACACGATCGGACATCTGATGGAATTTAATCCGATGATTTTTTTCATCGGATATTCGATGAAGCTGACTTTCATCAGGCTTCCCTACACACCATCAGTCAAAAATCTGATTGTGTCCAAATGCGGTGACGTAAAACACTACAACGAGCCGAAAAAAAATGAACTTCGATGCTTCCAAGCATGCGTCGACTTGATTCTGAGCATGTGTGGAATTTTGACCGATGGAGCTCTATACAGACGATTGGATTTTTCTATCGGTTTTTTATCCATAGGAAAAATTTAAAACATGTTCTATTTTTTTACACCGGTGGAAATAAAACCGATGGGGCCCACACACGATCGGTTTGTCCGATGAAAACAGTCCATCCGTCGGTTTTCAGTGGACAAACCGATCGTGTGTACAGGGCTTTACTGTATGCTCAGGCAGAGCAATTAACTTGTCAGATATAAATAATAAAGATACATTCAGGATATGTCTTGCACCTCCTTGGACATAACTCAGAGATTCATTCGTGGCCAGCTTTATCCTCGGTTTGATTTGCAGAAGCAAAGAACGACCCGGAAGACACTAGTACTGTACATAGAGAAGTTTGCCTTTGTTCGAGAATTTTCATACAAATTAATGTCATTTTTGCACATTTGTGGAAAATTCGGACAATCTGTTGTCTGATTTACTCATAGTGTGTACTAGGCTTTATTTATAAAACATAGAGCAAGTGACTCACTTGTGGCAGATGTACAAACCTGAAATTGAAAACTGGAGATCTCACCACAGAAGTCTGAGAGACATAGGAAACTGATTGGTAAATGCCAGACGATTCTATCACAGATATAAATTAAACCTTGGAAGCTCAATTTCGATATACAATCTTTAACATATTAAAGGGTCACTAAAGGAATTTTTTTTTTTTTAGCTAAATAGCTTCCTTTAACCTAATGCAGTCCTGATTTCATGTCCTCATTGTTCGTTTTTGCTGTAATCCTTCTCTGTTCTGCACACTTCCTGGTTGTCTGTTTCCTTATGAATAAAGTACTGGGAGCTTCTCTCTGTGGTCTCTAATCAAGGAGGTGTGATTACTGTGTGTCTAAAACCCCTCAGAACCAATCAGTTTAATTTTAAAAACAAACATTGCCCTGTATTGGCTCTGTGTCTCTGTCCTTCACACAAGCATGAAACTAGATGAAAAACAAAACTGAAACTGCAGGCACATTATATGATTGATTTTTATCCATTTTAAAAGGAATCAGTTAACTATTATGTCTCTATACCCTGTAAACAGTAATTTCAGCAAAAACATTTTTTTTCCTTTACAACTCCTTTAAGGTTTCAAAAGTTGCTTGTATTCTTTTTCTTAAATCTGCAGCTTTCATTAAAAGAATCCCAGGGAATTCTGCCATGAAGTACCTTGTTAAAGCATTTATGGTTATACAGTGACAACACTATAGCTGTGTTTCCTAATTGTGTGCCAAAGTTGTCACCCTGTCACATGCTCCCCTGGTGGAGACTACAGGCAGCCAAGCCAATACACAGTGCTCAGTCATGGCCCACTGTTGTCACTATCAGGAAACCAATCGAGACCAATGATGTGCAGTTGGTGTTGGCGCAAATGCATGTAGACAGAAGATTAACAGCACTGAGATGTTGAAAAAAAAAGGAGGATATAAAAAAGGTGTTTTACCACTTCAGCCCCAGAAGATGTTCCCCCTTAAAAGCGGTAGTAAACCGCTGAAGAAAAAAAAAAAACAGCAACAACCTGCAAGACAATGGCACAATGTGCTAGTATGCATCACATACTAGCACAATATGAAAGCTCCGGCAATCCGACCCGGTCAGCGCTGAGGGGGCTGACATTTTGCTTTGCTGTTTCTTCTGGAGTCGCTGGCTGAATGAATGAATGAATGAATGAAGAACTTGTATAGCGCAGCACATGCGAAGTAAATCGCCTCTGGGCGCTTGTTGTTCCTGTCTCCTTTGAGATCAAAAGAGATGAGTCTTAATCTTTCTCCTGAAGACTAAGTAGTTCTCCTCCAGCCGAATGCTGGCTGGTAAGGCGTTCCATAGTCTGGGACCTTGGACAGCGAATCTCCTGTCTCCTTTGGACTTGTATCTGGCTTTCGGTATCTGTAGCTGATTTTGATTGGTGGATCGTAGAATACGATTGGGATTGTAAATTTTTAATTTTTCGCATAGATAATGGGGAGCATTCCCATGGATACATCTATGCGTTAGACAGAGTGCTTTAAAGGTGATTCTGTCTTTGACTGGTAGCCAGTGAAGGGATCTCAACGAAGGTGAGATTGATTCCCAGGGTTTTTTCCCAGTCACAAGTCTGGCGGCCGTATTTTGAACGACTTGAAGACGAGCGATTTGGTACTTGGGGAGTCCGAGGTAAAGGGCATTTGCATAGTCCAGTCTGGAGTTTACAATCGCTCCCACCACGACCGCTATGTCTTTCTTGGGAATAAAAGGCGTGAGTCTGCGTAGTAGGCGCAGCAGATAGTGAGATCCGCTGACTACTGCCCCTATTTGTGCGTTCATTGTCATGTCGGAGTCAAAGACGACCCCAAGACTTTTGACTTTGGTGCTAGGGGTGATGACTTTGCCCAGAATGGGCGGGGGGATCCAGGTTGTTGTCGATTGATTCCTATGTTTGGCGTGAAACAGAAGAAGTTCTGTTTTCGCTCCGTTGAGTTTGAGATAACTCTTTGTCATCCAGTCCTCTATCAAAGAGAGACATGTCTCTAGGTTGAGGTGGTGATCCTTTTTATTGCAAATGCGGAAGTACAGTTGCGTGTCGTCTGCGTAAAAATGATATAGCAGTTTTTGGCTGCTGATGATTTCAAAAAGAGGACGCAGATAGATGTTGAATAACATCGGCGACAGGGGAGATCCCTGGGGGACCCCGCACGATAATGTGCGTTGTTCCGAAGTGAATGGTCCTAGCTTCACTATTTGCGATCGGTTTACCAAAAAAGAGGAGAACCAAGATAGATCGCTTTCTGCGACTTTGGCTATTTTAGCCAGCCGAGTCAATAACAGCTTATGATCAACTGTATCAAAGGCTGCGCTTAGGTCCAGCAGAACCAGAAGAGAAGATTCTCCTTCGTCTGCGGCCTCGAGAACGTCGTCCCATATCTTAAGCAATGCTGTTTCCGTCCCGTGTCCGGGACGGAATCCTGATTGCAATGGGTCGAGTAAGTTGTGGGTATCTAGATGCTGTTGCAGCTGCTGTACCACTGCTTTCTCCATTACCTTGGAGAGAACATTTAGGCCTGTTATGGGGCGCCAGTTGAGTGGATCCTTAGGATCCAGGGTGGCTTTCTTCAAAATGGGTTGAATGAAGCCCTCCTTCAGCTGGGAGGGCATTTTGCCCTCCCTGAATGATTGGTTAATAAGCTGCGTGACAGGAGGTGCCAGGATGTCGGCGCATTCCTTCAGCAGTTTGGTGGGGATAATATCATTTGGCGCAGTGCTGTTGCGCAGAGCGCCAATGATATTTTTAGTGGTCTGAATGGAGATGGGTTCCAGCGTGAATTCACCAAACTGTGGTGAATTGCTGCCGGTGCTGTGTAAATGCCTACGGGGGGGCTGGGAGAGCAATTGTTTTGCTGAATGCTTTGCCGGATTGCCATAATTTTGTTAATGAAGCAATCCGATAACTCATCGCAAAATTCTTGTGTGTCCAAGTTGGGGGCTTCAAGACATTCTGGATTCATGGTCTGAGTGACCAGCTTGAAGAGTTCGCGGGGGCGATTTAGGGCACCGTTGATAGCCTCAGAAAAATAGTTTTTCTTGGCTTCGAAGATTTGCTTGTAGTATTTTCTGGTTATTGCCTTGTAGATCGAGAGGTTCTCATCTGAAGAGTTTCTTTTCCAGGCTGCTTCTGCCCTTCTGCGCTCTTGCTTCAGTAACGCCAGCTGGTTGTTGAACCAGCCGGAGTTATTTTTCCTGATCTGGGTCTTTCGTTTCGGCGCTATCAAGTCAGCTGACTGCAATAGTGCTGTGTTTATGGCCTCCAGTGTTTCTGCCGCTGTTTGGTGCGGCTGAATTGTGTTTATTTTTTTCCCTAACGTGGCTTTGAAGAGTTCCGAATGGAGCTTCTTCTGACATCTGGTCCAGTGTGTTGTCACTGGATTTGATGTTTTTGTTAAGGGGGGGAATTCGGAAATAATGAATTTAATTGCATGGTGATCTGTCCATGGCAATGGTTCATTTTCCAAGATTTTTATTTCCAGATCTTGCCTGAAAATAAGATCGAGCGTGTGACCTGAAGCATGTGTGGGCCCGCATACTAGTTGCTGAAGCCCTAATCCTTCCAGGTGGTCGATGCAGGCGTCGGCAACGGGGTCTTGCGGGGAGTTGGCCCAGAGGTTGAAGTCCCCGAGCAGCAAAAGGTGTTTGCTATTCAGGGTATAGGAGGAGACAAAGTCTGTCAAAGATGGGAGCAGCTGCGACTTAGGGCCAGGTGGCCTATAGCAGAGTAGAATCCGGACGGTCTCCTGGCCGTTTACTTGCAGTTGAAGAGTAAGGGTTTCCATGAATGGAAGAGGGTTTTGGAGGCTTGGTTTTGTGCTCGCAAGACGCGTCTTATGGATCACCGCCAGTCCTCCTCCTCTTTGCCCTATTCTGTTTTCCGTAATAATACGGTAGTTTTCTGGCACCAATTCTCCTAAAATGGTGTTACAGTCGGCTGTGAGCCAGCTCTCTGTAATGAAGAGGCAGTCTAGGTCGTGTTGTAGAATGAAATCATGGATTTCAAGTCGGTGTTTTACTGCCGATCTTGTGTTGATCAGAGCACATGAAATGCGCTTAGGTTGGGGTAAATGGCTAAAGTTTTTGACAGTCGATCGTCGATCGATCCTCAAAAGGTGCTCAATTCTTAGGGTCTTTTTGGTGATGGCTGGCAGTATTGCGGCGAAACGCCTCAAATTCCCAATGGTTTCTGCGGAGTACCGCAGATTAGCCATGGTCGCCATTCACCTGGGGGAAAAGTCGTTCCTTTTGGTGGCGATGAAGAGAGGATTCAGTGAATCCTCCCGGCTTGGTCCAGAGGAAGGCAAAAAACCCCTAACCATGCTATGCCAATTTGCATTTGGTAGGGGAAAAAATTCCTTCCTGATCCCTGAAAGGCGATCGGGCGAACCCCTGGATCAAGTACTATTAAGTTGTGAAAAGGGGGGTGGGGGGGGGGGAGCTGACACTGCTGCTGGGTGTACCAAGATGGCCGCCGACCAGGAGCAGGGCATGGGACCCTGGCTGGTGTTTAGCCAGCTGGGTGGATTGGTGAGCCAGGGGGGGGGGCCTGCTTGTTGAGGCCAGGGGTGGTAGAGTACCTAGAGGGGCTGGGGGTGAGCTCCTGGGGGCTACTACAGGTGATTTGGCCGAGAATGCGGCGCGCCGCTAGGCCTCGGATGAAGCCGCGCCCTTTCCTAAGATGCGGCGGCCGCGAATCAGTCACGGCTGGCGCGGTTCAGGGGAAAAGACGGGGAATCGCGGGGAAGCGCCGGGGGGAAGATTGCATTGGCAGGTGGGTGGTAATGTGGGGTAAGGAGAGGGAAGGAGACCCCAGCGTTCAGCCGATTCGGCGGCTTATCCTGATAAGGACGGCCGCCAATCGGTTCCAGGGGAGGTGATGAAAAGTAGGGCCTACCTGGGAGGATGTCTGGAGAGGAGAGAGCTGTGAAAAAATCCTGCCTGCCTGCCTGGCTGATACTGACCCTGGGGAGAGCCGACTCGTTTGAGAGCGCTAGGCCGCGGATGAATCCTGCCTGCCTGGCTGATACTGACCCTGGGGAGAGCCGACTCGTTTGAGAGCGCTAGGCCGCGGATGAAGCCGCGGCCTTTCCTAAGATGCGGCGGCCGCGAATCAGTCACGGCTGGCGTGGTTCAGGGGAAAAGACGGGGAATCGCGGGGAAGCGCCGGGGGGAAGATTGCATTGGCAGGTGGGTGGTAATGTGGGGTAAGGAGAGGGAAGGAGACCCCAGCGTTCAGCCGATTCGGCGGCTTATCCTGATAAGGACGGCCGCCAATCGGTCCCAGGGGAGGTGATGAAAAGTAGGGCCTACCTGGGAGGATATCTGGAGAGGAGAGAGCTGTGAAAAAATCCTGCCTGCCTGGCTGATACTGACCCTGGGGAGAGCCGACTCGTTTGAGAGCGTCCTGCTCTCACTGGCCCTAAGGTGAGCAGACTAGGTGAGAGCGTCTGCTGCAGGTCTGCTGCACACCTCACTGACACATGTTTTGTCTATTGGCTCCGGTGCTATGAGTGACCTGAGTAGCGATGACGCATGGGCGTGGGAATCTCCGCTTCGGCATACGCCAGACCTTCACTGCACAAGAGTCGCTGATGTCAGCGGCTGCATATAGGATGAATATCTCATAAACCATGTAGGTTTAGAAGATATTTATTTTACCTAAAGGACAAAATTGATGTCCTTTTTTCCATACAAATATAGCTTTCTTTTGGTAGTATTTGATCACCTCTGCAATTTTAATTTGTTGCACTATAAACAAAAAAAGACCGACAATTCTGAAAAAATATATATATTTTTAACTTTTTGCTATAATAAAACATCCCAAAAATAATTTAAAAAAAGTCTTGATCAGTTTAGGCCAATATATATTGTTCTACGTATATTTTTACTAGTAATGGCGGTAATCAGTGATTTTTAGAGGGACTGCGACATTGCGACTGACAGATCGGCCAATTTTTTGGAAACCAGTGACATTTATACAACGATTAGTGCTATAAAAATGCACTGATTACTGTATAAATGACACTGGCAGGGAAGGGGTTAACACAAGGGGTTAAAGGTGTTCCATGGGAGGTGTTTCTAACTGTGGGGGGTGGACTGGCAGTACAGAGAGATCGCTGTTCCTAATCACTAGGAACAGACGATCACTTTGTAACAGAATGGGGATCCGTTTGTTTACATTGACAGATGCCCGTTTTGGCTCTCTGTGAAGCAATTGCGAATGGCTGGCAGACATCGTGGACGCCGGCCACGTGCAACAGCTCCCCCGCCGTGCAGCCCTGCTATAGCTGTTAAAGGGACTGGCATACAGCTACGGCAGTTTGCGGGAAAGAGACGACCTGCCGCAGTATAATGACATTGGCTAGTCGGCAAGCAATAAAAACAAATCCACATCTACATTAGGCAGGACTGCTGACTGCGCTGCTTGATGCCACGAGAGGGAGAAACTACAATTCTACATATGAAATAGAATAATAGAAATGAAGGACTTTCAGCCAGTGTGCCAACAGTAAACAGTTGTGTACATACAATGTACAGCGCACACCGAGACATGAACGGGTTAAAGGCCAAAAAAAAATTCTCACATTACACAGGTATGTCTCAGAGGCTGTGCTGCAATCCCATCTCTCACCTAAAATAATGTCATAATTACTGAGGAATTTGCATGAGGTTAATGACTACGTGCATCAACATGATTAGATGGCTGTGCTATTATTAATTTATTGTGACTAATGGAAGCCATCACGCCTACAGAGAGCCCTAAAATACACCTACAACCCTACAGACTTGGTCAACAAGGAAGCGCAAAAAGAGCATCAATCAGAAGTGACACTCAGGCTGCATTCACACCTTAGTGTAGGAGATTTGCGGCGTTTTTTACCTATTAGTGCCTGTGTGGTGTCTGCCTTATCGCCCGTACACACTATGAGATTATCGACAGAATGAAAATTCGGAATGTGCAGTAGTGACTGTATTTGTATTGCATTATTGGATAACAATTGTACTAGTTAAAATGAAAATCGTACGAACTGGTATCGTACGAGGAAAATTTTCGTGCTTGCGCCATGAGATAATATCGGATGAACTGGCAAGATCGGCTATCGAATCAGATTATCGTACAATCGCTTTAAAAGTGGTATTATTTGTGCTGCCTGTGTCTCCTCACAGAGCCTGTCAGTTTTGGCGCCGCTTCCATGTCCTGATGGGGGGGTCAGTATCAGCACAGCCTGCTCACTAGTTTCTGGGGGATGGGGCAAATGACCCGAAAGTCTATACCAGACTCTTATCCGAGCACGCAGCCTGGCCCGTCAGGAAAGGGGGTGGCTACTGTGCCTTGAAAAAGTATTCATACCCCTTGAAATGTTGTCATGTTACAACCAAAAAATGTAAATGTATTTTATTAGGATTTTCTTTACAAAGGTTAATGTTATAGACCAATAAAAAGTGGCACATAATTGAGAAAGGGAGGGAAATGATAAAATGCTTTTTAAAATTTCTTACAAATAAATATCTGAAAAGTGTTTCATGCATTTGTATTCAGCCCCCTTTACTCTGATACCCCTAACTAAAATCTAGTGGAACCAATTGCATTCAGAAGTCACTTAATTAGAAAATAGGGTCCACCTGTGTGTAATTTAAATCTCAGTATAAATACAGCTGTTCTGTGAAGCCCTCAGAGGTTTGTTAGAGAACCAAAATATCCCAAGGAGGAGATGCAGAGATCCACAGCTCAGGTGGGAGAATCTGTCCAGAGGACAACTATTATGCCACATACACACAACCGTTTTTCATGATGTGAAAAATTACTTTTTTTTCAATGTCATTAAAAACAAACACTTGTGTGTGGGCTCCAGAGCATTTTTCATGACGTGAAAAATGAGCATTAAAAATTTAGAACATGCTCTATTTTTTCGTGACGTTTTTCACGTCATGAAAAACGGTCGTGTATAGGCTTTAACGACGTGAAAAAAACGGGCATGCTCAGAAGCAAGTTATGAGACGGGAGCGCTCATTCTGGTAAAACTAGCATTCGTAATGGAGATAGCACATTCGTCACGCTGTAACAGACTGAAAAGCACGAAGACTGAAAAGCACGAATCGTCTGTCACCAAACTTTTACTAACATGAAATCAGCAAAAGCAGCCCTAGGGGTGGTGCCATCCGAATGGTACTTTCCCTTTATAGCGCCGTCGTTCGTGTTGTACGTCACCGCGCTTTGCTCAAGCTTTTTTTTTCACGATCATGTGTAGGACAAGAATCACCTCGAAAAAAACGTTGTTTTTTCTAGACCATTAAAAATGGTCGTGTGTACGTGCTATTAGTCGTGCACTCCACAAATCTGACCTTTATAAAAGAGTGGCAAGAAGAAAGCCGTTGTTGAAAGAAATCCATAAAGAAGTCCTTGTTTGCAGTTTGCAAAAAGCCATGTGGGGGGACACAGCAAACATGTGGAAGAAGGGGCTCTGGTCAGATTAGAACTTTTTGGCCTAAAAGCAAAACGCTATTAGTGGCAGCAAACTAACACTGCATATCACCCTAAACACACCATGCTGATCGTGAAACATGGCAGTGGCAGCATCATGTCGTAGGGATGTTTTTTTTCAGCAAGGACAGGGAAGCTAGGCAGATATGATGGGAAGATGGATGGCGCCAAATACAGGACAATCCTAGAAGAAAAACGGTTAGTCTACAAAAGACTTGAGACTGGGGTGGACGTTCACTTTCCAGCAGAACAACGACCCTAAATATACAGCCTGAGCTACAATGGAATGGTTTAGATCAAAGAATATTCATGAGTTGAATGGCCCAGCCAAAGTCCAGACCTAAATCCAAATGAGAATCTGTGGCAAGACTTGAAAATTGCAGTTCACAGATGCTCCCCATCCAACCTGACAGAGCTGGAGCTATTTTGCAAAGAATGGGCAAAAAATTCACTCTCTAGATGTGCAAAGCTGGTAGAGACATCCCCAAAAAGACTTGCAGCTGTAATTGAAGGGAAAGGGAGTTCTACGAAGTATTGACTCAATAAAAATACATGCCACACTTTTTACATATTTATTTGGAAAACATTTGGAAAACCATTTATCATTTTCTTTCCACTTCACAATTATGTTCCACTTTGTGTTGGTCTATCACGTAAAATCCCTCCAAAATTCTAAACAAAAACGAGAAAAAAAAAATCTTTTTTTGTTTTTGTTTCTATCAATATCAGAGTGCCCCTTTACAATGCAGTCCCCTTTATAAGGACTGCACTATAAAGGGGGGAACTGGAATGGGAACCGAGGACTGCTTTCAAGGGGGGGTGTTGTGTTGTAAAGGTGGGCTGAGGCTAGGGCTGCCACTTTTTGTTCAAGCCAAACCTGAGCACTCTAGTGGCCCGGGACACCTTTGGGTGCCCCAAGGAGTTTAGCAATGCGGTGGGCATAGCCTGCTACAGCGAACAGTGGGTGTGGCCGAATTGCTCTTGCTGACTTAATCACTCTGCATCCCAGTGATGCCGAATCTGCCCCCAGACAGCCGCCCATCACTCCCGGACAGTAACAGATTTGTGTACCACTATCTTGGTTACATGGGGAGCCACAGCCCAGTCTGAATAATGTGTTCGGGTTTCAGTCTGCCTGAAACCCAGACACATGATTCAAAACCCGAATTGTCTGGGTGAATCCCGGACAGGTGGTACCCTAGCTGAGGCCCGGCTCCATGAATATTCCTCCTCTTCCCCTTCCAGGGCCCTAGAATAATTGTCTGCCACTAAACTAGTCCCTGGTGCCAAAAAGTTTGGGGGACCGCTGGTATAAAATGTTTGTTATTTAAAAAAAGAAAATCCCTTTACAACAGGGGTCTCAAACTCCCGGCCCGCGGGCCAGTTGCGGCCCGCAGACCAAGATTTTGCGGCCCACTGTCAAGCCCTTCCCCCGGACAGTGTCATACTTTGCAGCGCATTCAGCAGGGCCGGTACAAGGCAGGGGCGGGAGGGGCGAGTGACCCTGGCGCTACCAAGTCTAACAGGGGGGGGAGCGCAATCAGCCGCGGCCGCCAGATCAGTTGGATTGTCTGTCACTCACTTTCACTGAGTGACAGACAGCGCAGGCAGCGGCTGTGGCACACTGTGTGCCGACTGCGCTCCTCTGTCCTGGTCCTGGCTCCCTTTCATTCTTTGCGTTGCCTCTCGCCCCCCCCCCCCCATGAAAGCTGGTATATTCCCGACGTGCGCCGTCACCGCGTGACGTCACGCCGGGGGTGAGAGGTGACTGAGGCAGAGAGGAAGGGAGGACTCGCGCGGAGCTGTGTCTGGAAAAAAAAAAAGGAGGACAAGACACGAGGAGCCTGCTGCCTGCCTCAGCCTGCTACTGTCTGGAGTGGAGTGTGTGGAGTGGACTGTCTGCAACAGAAGAAGAAGTGAACTATAAAAAAAGTAAGAGACAACTTAAATTAGTCTGTATTGGGGAGGGGGGGGAGGGGGGATTGGACTGAGGTGACCATCATATTTTTAATTAAAAAAAATGTCAGAATTATTTTTTTTTTGTGTTATTTTAAGCTTGCCTTCCTTGTCTGCATAAAAAAAAAACCTTAATTGCAGCCTCACTGTGCCGTCACACGCAGCCACTGTGCGCATCACACGCAGCCACTGTGCCCATCACACGCAGCCACTGTGCCCATCAAACGCAGCCACTGTGCCCATCAAACGCAGCCACTGTGCCCATCAAACGCAGCCACTGTGCCCATCACACGCAGCCACTGTGCCCATCACACGCAGCCACTGTGCCCATCAAACGCAGCCACTGTGCCCAAACGCAGCCACTGTGCCCATCAAACGCAGCCACTGTGCCCATCACACGCAGCCACTGTGCCCATCACACGCAGCCACTGTGCCCATCACACGCAGCCACTGTGCCCATCACACGCAGTCACTGTGCACATCACACGCAGTCACTGTGCCCATCACACGCAGCCACTGTGCCCATCAAACGCAGTCACTGTGCCCATCAAACGCAGCCACTGTGCCCATCACACGCAGCCACTGTGCCCATCACACGCAGCCACTGTGCCCATCACACGCAGCCACTGTGCCCATCAAACGCAGCCACTGTGCCCATCAAACGCAGTCACTGTGCACATCAAACGCAGTCACTGTGCCCATCACACGCAGCCACTGTGCCCATCACACGCAGCCACTGTGCCCATCACACGCAGCCACTGTGCCCATCACACGCAGCCACTGTGCCCATCAAACGCAGCCACTGTGCCCATCAAACGCAGTCACTGTGCCCATCACACGCAGTCACTGTGCCCATCACACGCAGCCACTGTGCCCATCACACGCAGCCACTGTGCCCATCAAACGCAGCCACTGTGCCCATCACACGCAGCCACTGTGCCCATCAAACGCAGCCACTCAGCTGTGCCCATCAAGGTGGCTGTGTTTGATGGCACAGTGGCTGCGTTTGATGGTCACACTGGCGACAATTGATGGGCAAACTGGCAGCAATTGATGGGCACACTGGCAGAACACACTGGCGGCAAACTATTATTAAGATTGCATCAGTTGTACATTTTAAAATTTTGGTCCAATACTTGATGCGGCCCAGCCTCACCCAGCTTATACCTCCAGTGGCCCCCAGATAATTTGAGTTTGAGACCCCTGCTTTACAATCACTTGAAGGACATTTGTCTGATCCATTTCTAAAAAAAGGGGTTGTAAAAGGTACAATTTTTTTTCCTAAATAGCTTCCTTTACCTTAGTGCAGTCCTCCTTCACTTACCTCATCCTTAGATTTTGCTTTTAAATATCCTTATTTCTTCTGAGAAATCCTCACTTCCTGTTCTTCTGTCTGTAACTTCACACAGTAATGCAAGGCTTTCTCCCTGGTGTGGAGTGTCGTGCTCGCCCCCTTCCTTGGACTACAGGAGAATCAGGATGCTCTCTATGTTGCAGATAGATAAAGGAGCTGTGTGTTAGTGGGAGTCCTGACTCTCCTGTACTACAAGGGAGGGGGGGAGCATGACACTCCACACCAGGGAGAAAGCCTTGCATTACTGTGTGGAGTTACAGACAGAAGAACAGGAAGTGAGGATTTCTCAGAAGAAATAAGGACATTTAAAAGCAAAATCCAAGGATGAGGTAAGTAAAGGAGGACTGCACTAGGGTAAAGGAAGCTATTTAGAAAAAAATAAAAAAATAAATTATACATTAACAACCCCTTTAAATCTCTAATAATGTCTAACGTGTGAATTTCAAAAACGTTACTTTTTTTCTTAAACATTTTTACAATTTTGTGCGAAATAAGTTGAATCTCCATCTGGTGATGCAGTGAGGAGAGCGGGCGGGCGGACAGGTAAGCAGAGCGGAGATCGATAAACTCACAATACAGGCTTATAGTGGCCACACCCTGACCTACTTCTCCCGACAGACGAGGCCTACTGATCGCAGGTGGTGAAGACGACACTGCGTGTTTGTTTCCATAACATGCCAAGAGTCTCCTGTCATCCCTGGCACACGTACACAGGAGAGGAGGAGGAGGGGTTCCTGGCAAATTTTAGGGCCTGTTCACACCGATGCATCTTATTAACACACTGTAAAAACTTACAGCAACAGGTGAACTGCAGTGATACATTTCACAACAACCTAGTGAGCGGAGGAGGAGCTGTGTGAATTCTGTCTTGTATTTCCAAGTGGATAGGAGATTTTATCACATCGATGCTCCTGGAGTGGTCCCCTACCTGAGGCAGAATCTACAAATCTGTATATGGAATGCAATAATAAATATATGAAGCAGCAAGCTTAAAAACAACATCACTTTATGCTCCTTCACACTACATGTTCCTTTCAAAGCTGAACTCCAGTCTTGGACAGTTGTTCAGACTTCTCTCATGTACTTAAATTGCTTACTCTGATTTCACTGAGCTTCTCGCAATGTACACCTCACAGCCCCCTCACTATCTGTGTGGAGGGCATCATCTATTCTAACCCTTTCTTTCCCTACCTGTTTCTTTTTATCTCTTCCCCTTGTTCTATGGCAGTAATATGCAATTAACGAACTTCCAGCTGTTGCAAAACTACAAGTCCCATCATGCCTCATCGTGCTTGGGGCTGTCAGAGTCTTGCTATGCCTCATGGGACTTGTAGTTCTGCAACAGCTGGAGGTCCGCTAATTGCATAGCCTTGTTCTATGGGATAGGGGGGTGGTTAAATATATTCATAAATTTGTAATTCAATGCGTTTGTACTCATATTTGATTGCTAACACTATGCATTGAGTCAGTTGACGAGATGTCGAGGCCCTGAAGAAGTGGCTGTGATCACAAAATGCGTAGGACACTCCCCAACTTATCTGACTGCTGCCATCTTTCTGATTTTATGTACAGTGGGATTGTATCGCCCACCTGATGTAAAACGTTTTTTAAATGCTTAGTAATAAACATATAACATTTTTAGCATGTAGTTTGTATTTGGTGATATTTGACATACCAAGGAGTGGTAGTGTAATACCGTAGACACTCTTTAACCCCTTCCATACTGGCCATTGTCACCCCCTTCCTGCCCAGACCAATTTTTAGTTTTCAGCGCTGTTGCACTTTGAATGACAATTGCGCAGTCATGCAACACTGTACCCAAATTAAATCATTATGTTTTTTTCCCCACACAAATAGAGCTTTCTTTTAGTGGTATTTGATCATCTCTGCGATTTTTTATTTTTTGCGCTATAAACAAAAGAGTGACAATTTAAAAAAAAAACACAATATTTTTTACTTTTATTGAATACATATCACAATTTTTTTTTTTTTTTACTTTTTTTTCCCTCAGTTTAGACCGATACGTATTCTTGTACGTATTTTTGGTTAAAAAACACACAATAATCGTATATTGATTGGTTTGCGCAAAAGTTATAGCGTCTACAAAATAGGTGATAGATTTATGGCATTTTTATTTTATTTTTTTTACTAGTAATGGCGGCGATCTGCGTTTTTTTTTTTTTGTGACTGTGACATTGCGGCGGACATATCGGACACTTCTGACACGTTTTTGGAACCATTCACATTTACACAGCGATTGGTGCTATAAAACTGCACCGATTACTATGTAAATGTGACTGGCAGGGAAGGGGTTAACATTAGGGGGCGCTGAAGGGGTTAAAATGTTTCCTAAAGTGTGTTCTAACTGTAGGGGAAGGGGGACTCGCAGGGGGAGGAGACCGATGTGTGTTCCTCTGTACTGGGAACACACATCAGTCTCCTCACCGCTGACAGGAGGTGGATCTGTGTGTTTACACACACAGATCCACACTCCTGCTGCGATCAGCGGTAATCGCGGGTGCCCGACGGCAATCGCGGCCGTCGGGCACGCGCGCGGGATCGCGAGTGGTGCCGCGGGCGCGCCGTAGAACGCCGTGAAGACAGGACGTCCTGTGACGTCCAGTCTCATCGGCGAGGGGTTGTTTAAGACGTAAATCCCCTATGGCCCGGTATTGAAGGGGTTAAAGTGGAGTTCCACCCAAAAATTGAACTTTTTGGAATTCCCCCTCCGGTGTCACATTTGGCACCTTTTCAGGGGGAGGAGGGAGCAGATACCTGTGTAATAAAGGTATTTGCTCCCACTTCCAGGCATAGATCAAGTGACCTACGCCACTTCCTGTGCCTACACTGTCCTCCCCCGCTGTCTTCTGGGAAATAACAGGTCCCAGAAAAGAGCAGAGACCAGTGAGGACAAGCAGCGCGATTTGGCTTTACTTCCTGATTCCCTCACTGAGGATAGCGGCGGGGGCAGCAGAGAGCCGAGCGACTGATCGCCATCGGCTACCAAACATCGCGGGCACCCTGGACAGGTAAGTGTCCATGGATTAAAAGTCAGCAGCTGCAGTATTTGTAGCTGCTGGCTTTTAATATTTTTTTTTTAGATGGACCTCCGCTTTAATTATGTAGACGAGATTTAAAGTACTCACATCTCAGAAGGAAATAATGAGCATATAAACCAATCCAAAGGCTTGTGATTTCTTCCAAATTTTTGGTGTTTTTTAAGAATTTCATTTTGATGAGGGGTTGCAAGAAACCAAAATAGACAACGTATAATCAGATTAAACTTGAGCTTTAAAAACATTTAGCTTTAAAGTGTTACTAAATGAAATTGTTCTTGTTGGTAGGTTGACCTACATGAACCCTTTATTTGTGATTCAACCAGTTTCTTTGTTTTTTTCATTACTTTTTAGAACCTCTTCTGACGAAGCGACGCATGTAGAGATCTTGCATATCGTGACCTCTACCCTCACCGGGATCTCCCCATGGGACGTATTTTTAGTGACTGCCATGGTTGTCACAATATTTGTATTGTTTTATTTGTCTGTGATGTTTGATGTTTTTTATATTTTTGATACTGTGCCAATAAACGTACCAAATTTTTGATATACCTTAGTTGAAATTATACATTCACTCTGTACCGGAATAGTCCAGTTTGCCCGCTCTCCCTTTTTTGGGTCTTGGGGTACCCTAAGCCCTACTTCTATACAACAATAAAATCAGTCTGTATATTCAGTAAAGCATGCTTGTTATACTCCCTGTGGAACCTAAGTGGTTAATCCTCTGCATTGTTTGATCCTGTCTTCTCTGATGCTCCCCTTCTTCCACAATCCCCAATCCATCTCCTAATAGAACAGAGCCTTGGGGGCACTCTGCACATGCTCAGTTTGGTGTGCATTGCTAGAGAGTTTTTTTTTATTTTTTTGGGGGAGGGTGCATGTGATGAAGACAGGGCCAATCAGCACTGTCCAGACAGAGGGTCAGGGGTCATGCAGCCTCATAGGACAATCAGGGGAGAATAAAAACGCCTTTGACATGTTTTAACCAGTGCTCGACCAGACACTGATAGAAATCATAGGACTGCTATATACTGCTAATCAATGAAGGTATTTAGCAGTTTATATTTACTAAAACTATTACATGTATATGTTCTGTGTACTGTGAGAGACCAAGTATAGTGAATGCAGGGTCCTGGGTTTAGTAACACTTTAACCCCTTAAGGACCGCCGCATGTAGATATACGTTGGCAGAATGGCACGTACAGGCACATTGGCGTACCTGTACGTCCCTGCCTAGACGTGGGTCGGGGGTCGGGCCCCCCCCCCGGTACTTGCGGCGGTCCCCGTGGCTGTCCGAGCGATCTGGAATGAGGGGGCGGGTGTTCGTTTTTGTCCGCCCCTCCAGATCGCTCCCAGCCAATGAGCGTCCTCCCTCCGCGTGTCACTTCCTTTGCCTGTGTAAAGGAAGGGGGAAGTGATGTAATCTCTCCTCTCGGCGGTATTTTCAACCGCTGCTGAGGAGAGAAGACATCACAAGTAAGTCTGCACCAACACTACACTGACACCAGTGACACATAGGCACATTAACCCCCCCCCCCCCCCTGTCACAGTGTCACTGAATGCAGTAATCATATATTTACTGATCACTGCATTTAGTGTTAGTGTGACAGGCAGTTAGTGTTAGGTTCAGGGTAGCCCCCATACCCCAACCTAATAAAGTTTTAACCCCTTGATCACCGCCCTAGTTAACCCTTTCACCCCCCATTGCCAGTGTCACTAAGCGATCATTTTTCTGATCGCTGTATTAGTGTCACTGTTGACTAGGTAGCTAGTTTTCTTTTTTTATTGCGATTTTTTTTTTTTACTAAAGACATGTGGCTGAATACATTTTGGCCTAAATGTTCGACTAAAATTTTGTTTTTTCGATTTTTCTTATAACAAAATTAAAAAATATTGATTTTTTTTAAAAATGTCGCTCTATTTTTGTATATAGCACAAAAAATAAAAATCGCAGAGGTGATCAAATACCATCAAAGGAAAGCTCTATTTGTGGGAAGAAAATGACACAAATTTTGTTTGGGAGCCACGTCACACGACTGCGCAATTGTCTGTTAAAGCGACGCAGTGCCGAATTGTAAAAACGCCTCTGGGCATTTAGCAGCATATTGGTCCGGTCCTTAAGTGGTTAAGAGGCCAAAAAAATAGACGAATAACAATGAGTTTGAAAAAAGCACTGTGTAACATAAACCATTGCCATTTACTTTTTCTTCATCCGTTGTTGCAGCTCAGTGCTTCTTATCACCTGCAGCCTATTTCCAGACACTTCCAATCTATATGCATTCCAGCGATGGTTGCATAGCATTTGACAGGGCAGGTTTTCTGATGGTGACAACAGTGCACCACGCCTGCAGGTGTAGAAGCAGCCACTAGTAGTCTCCATCAGAAGCCAGGAGCACAATCTGGAGACAGGGCCACAGTGTTGTCAGCCTATAACAGGAAGAGGCTGAACAAGGACCTTCATGGCAGGATCACCAGGGGATTATTTTTAATGAAATTTACAGATTTGTTAACACATATAAAATGACATTACCATGTTAAAGCTAATATGATATTGTAGTTTTTGGGTTTAGATACATTTTTAATTACAAAGATGCATCGGGCTATTATAGACATGTTCAGAGTGTGATGAAATACATTGTATCTCACAGAGAAACATGAATCATCTTGTTGCTCATTGGCAGCCATGACCCATCTGCTTATTATTCCTGCAGAACCAGCAAAGTCTTCTCTATTTCCTGTTCCAGGCGCAGATAATCCGCCCAGCTCTGGAAGCAATTCATGTTCTACTAAAAGCAAAGAAGCACTCTGAGGAGGCTTTCTGTGTGACCCAAATCCAAAGCCCTCCTGATCCATGGCTGGACAGTAGGCCGATTCCTGTGAGGTTCAGGTTTTCAGGTTATCACCTGCCCCCAAGTAGGCCTCACTCTGAAGCTTAGACACAAGAATATAGGCACTTTTTCCATTTGTTTGTTTCTATATGCAGGGGAAATCTTGTTGCTTAGACTGCAGTGGTGGACAAAATTAATAAAGGGCCCATGGGCAAGGCTAATTTATAGGCCCCCCCTAGTCAACTACTGACTAAAACTTCAATGGACAGCTAGAAAAGGCCCCATTCACACTTGCAAATGGAACCATTAGGCCCCATTAACACTGAGGCAATTTTCAGGCGTTTTGGCGCTAGAAATAGCGCCTGCCAACTGCCTCCCATTCACTTCAATGAGTGCTTTCACACTGAGGCAGTGCGCTTGCTGGACGTTAGGAAAAGTCATGCATCTTTGGGGCAGGTTTGAAGCGCTATAAATAACGTTCCAAAAACACCCCTGCCCATTGAAATGAATCGGCAGAGCTTTCAAAGTGCCACAAAAGCATTTTGAAAGCGCTGCAAAACAGGTCCTCTTTTTTTAACCACTTCCTTACTGGGCACGTATACCCCCTTCCTGACCAGGTGAAATTTCAGCTTCTGGCACTTCCTCGCTTTAATTGACAATTGCGCGGTCAGGCGACGTGGCTTCCAAGCAAAATTAACGTCCCTTTTTCCCCACAAATAGAGCTTTGTTTTGGTGGTATTTGATCACCTCTGCGGTTTTTATTTTTTGCGCTATAAACAAAAATAGAGCGACAATTTAAAAAAAAAAAAAAAACAATATTTTTTACTTTTTGCTATAATAAATAGCCCAATTATTTTTTTTTTTAAATAAGAAAATTTCTCAGTCTAGGTGATACATGTTTTTCTACATATTTTTGGTAAAAAAAAAAAAAAGCAATAAGCGTCTGGTTTGCGCAAAAGTTATTGCGCTTACAAAATAGGGGACAGAATTATTATTATTTATTTTTTATTTATTTATTTTTTACTACTAATGGCGGCGATCAGCATTTTTTTTCGTGACTGCGACATTATGGCGGACACATCGGACACTTTTGACACATTTTTGGTGCCATTCGTATTTATACAGCGATCAGTGCTATAAATATGCACTAATTACTGTATAAATGTGACTGGTATTAAAGGGGTTAACACTAGGGGGTGAGGAAGGGGTTAAAACGTGTACCCTGAATTGTGTTCTAACTGTGGGGGGAGGGGGGTGACCGATCTATGTCCCTATGTACAAGGGACACAGATCGGTCTCCTCTCTCCCCTGACAGGACATGAATCTGTGTGTTTACACACACAGATCCACGTCTTGTTCCTGTAGCCACCAATCGTGAGTGACTGGTGGACATTCGCGGCCACCAGTCATGCGGCGGGCACGCACGCGCCGCCCACGGCGGTGCTCATGCGCCACCCAGTGGCCTGGAGGAGCGGTGGCCATAAAAACACGGCTTCCCAGAGAAGTAGAACCACCCTACGGCGTGGAAGTGTTACACTGCACGTGACAAATATATCTAATGATAGGCCCACTTTAAACCCTTTGCCACTGCAAGGAAGAAGGGAAAAGTATGTTTTAGGGATGCCAAGAGCTTTTGGATTTCTCACGTTTCAATTAGACGGAACTCTTCAACAGTTACTAGATGTTAAATCTGACAATCCATCAGGGACACTTGGCCTTCATCACCTCTCAGGAGAAAAGTGTGACACTGATGTTTGTTTCAAGAGACAACTGAAGGAACAATCTGGAGCAAAGTGAGGACAGCCACGCACGCTCCCCGCTGGGCATTCTTGCCTAATAGAAGCAGTTGGCACACATGACGTGAAATAAATTAACTGTTTCAAAACGCACACTGAGGTTCTCAGCATAACTCCCAGCGCATTTTCTAGACACAAATTAAACCCAATGGTAACACCAGCGAGCTGAGACTGATTACCCTCATTTGTGTGGCGGGGACGCAATCATATCGTAGACAGCGAAGGACGCCACCAGCTAGCGAGTCTTTTACAAGTTCAACCAACAAGCCAAAATTCTCTCATAAAAGCGGAAAACATGGTGAACTCATTATCCTTTGTCTCGTATGCAGAGCCATCACATACAAACCAGTTTTAAAATAAATAGAAGTGCCAGTTATAAAAAACAGCTGATGTTTCGGGTGACCGCTGGATGGTACAATCAGTATCTCTTGTAGGTGCGGATGATGAGATTTCCCAATAGTTTAGCTTGGAAGTTGGATGCTTTCAGGCTGGGTTCACACCTATACAGTTTTAGTCAGGGCTTTTTTTCTGGCGGAACGCACCGGAACGGAACCTATTTTCAGTTCGTGTCCGTAAATTAGATAGTATAGCCTGCGGCGCGCCCGTAAAAAAAACTCTGTAGCGCTGTGTAATCCTGGGCCCGGCTCCTCCTCCTGCTCCTCCATCTGCCTGAGAGCTTGTGAGAGCAGTAGGCGGAGTAATCTGTACTCCGCGGCTCTGCCCCGCCCCTCAGTGCTGTGCGGGAGATCGCCGCGAGTGCGATTTGAATGGTGATGTCCCTGCCTGTAAAAACCTCCATAGCGCGGTGTAGTCCTGGGTCGGCTCCTCCGTCTGCCCTGAAGTATCGAGCAGAGCTTGCGACGGTGATAGGAAGAGTAATCTGTACTCCGCGGCTCTGCCCCGCCCCTCAGTGCTGTGCGGGAGATCGCCGTGAGTCCGATTTGAATGGTGATGTCCCTGCCTGTAAAAACCTCCATAGCGCGGTGTAGTCCTGGGTCGGCTCCTCCTCCTGCTCCTCCGTCTGCCCTGAAGTATCGAGCAGAGCTTGAGACGGCGGTAGGCAGAGTAATCTGTACTCCGCGGCTCTGCACCGCCCTCAGTACTGTGAGGGAGATCACCGTGAGTCTGATGTGAATGGTGGCGGTAAGTAGGCTGTCAGGAGGTCTTCCTACTCCTCACTAGCCCCAGGCCAGGTCTGTGTGTTAAAAATCATGCTCAATGCGGTTGTGCTGGGTGATCTCCTGACTGGGTTGGGCACTCTCTTTCCTGGGCACTGTTTGCTGGGAGTCTCTTGCCCTGAGCACTTTTTGCAGGGCAGTCTTTCCCTGGACACTTTTCTGGGCAGTCTCTTTCCCTAGGCACTTTTTGCTGGGCAGTCTCTTTCTCTGGGCACTTTTTGCTGGGCAGTCTTTTTCCCTGGGCACTTTTCTGGGCAGTCTCTTTCCCTGGGCACTGTTTGCTGGGCAGTCTCTTTCCCTGGGCACTCTTTGCTGGGCAGTCTCTTTCCCTGGGCACTCTTTGCTGGGCAGTCTCTTTGCTGCACATTTGGGAATGTCTCTTTGCTGCACATTTGGGAATGTCTCTTTGCTGCACATTTGGGAATGTCTCTTTGCTGCACATTTGGGGTGTACTCACTTTTGTGAGATACTAATTATATATTTTGTTATACAGAATATGGTACATGATTATGAAGTACTGCAGTGTAACATCCGAGCGGGAACTTCAGTCCAAGTCGTACCATCTTGTTGTCCACTTGTCCCTGGGTTTACCCAGGGACGTCGCCAGCGTGTCGGGATCCTCCGGGGTAATTGACCACGCTATAGAAAGTGAACCTCAAATCAACTCAACTCAACTCACAGAATATAAGGATACATGTTCTATAGGTAATGTACAAATGATATTATCGGAAGGTATAATATAGAGTGACAGTGTAATGTGACAGAAGCCACTGTCACATATAGGATCCTATAGTATTGCACAAGTGATATTATCAGATGAAGTAACGTAAAGTATAGAGTTCTATTGTACTGTACAGGTGAGAATATTATCAGAGTAATGTATAGGATCCTATAGTACTGTACAGGTGAGAATATTATCAGACTTCACAATTATATGATCCTCTAGCACTTTACAGGTGGTAATACATTCAGCAGGAGTAATGTATAAATTCCTACAGTACAGGTCATGTGATATCAGAGTTTTGTAAGGAGTGAGGACCCTATATATTATTGTATGGGTGATATTATCAGAAGGTATAATGTATAGGATCCTATAGTACTGGGGAAAAGGGAGGTTACCGCTCCAGGTGGATCTGAATTGTAATAGTCCTTCTCACAGAAACTACTAAGTGTAGTGTGAAACGCGTCAGCTGTTCAGTTTGCTGTGGCTTGTAGTGCGTTTCCTGTTTTTACAAATAAAGGCAATGATTTCTTTGGAGTGCGGCTGTCCAGAAAATATTTTCTCTTATCCTATAGTACTGCAGAGGCGATAATATCAGAGGAAGCAGGGCTTTTTTTCTCAGACAATTGGTGCAGGAACTCCCGCTTTCTGAGTTACCCCTTTTCTCCGCCCCCTACCCACCTCCAAGTACCGCCCGTTTTAGA
This sequence comes from Rana kukunoris, assembly GCA_029574335.1. Lineage (NCBI taxonomy): Eukaryota > Metazoa > Chordata > Amphibia > Anura > Ranidae > Rana > Rana kukunoris. Next base: position 428,551,576 of record CM056051.1, read on the forward strand.
CAATATAGAACCAAGTATCATTTTGTGGTGTTAAGTAATTTATATGGAATTTGGTAATGATATCAAGAAAAGCAGTAAAATAGATCCCCTGCAGCCAGCAACAAAAGATCCCCCTAACAACAATTGATCACCCACAACAAAATTTCCCCACCAGCAACAGTAGACTCCCGCCAGCATCAACAGATCTCCGTACAGCCAGCATTAACCACTTAAGACCCGGACCAATACGCTGGTAAATGACCCAAGGTGTTTTTGCGATTCGGCACTGCGTCGCTTTAACAGACAATTGCGCGGTCGTGCGACGTGGCTCCCAAACAAAATTTGCGTCCTTTTCTTCCCACAAATAGAGCTTTCTTTTGGTGGTATTTGATCACCTCTGCGATTTTTATTTTTTGCGCTATATACAAAAATATTTTTTACTTTTTGTTAAAAAAAATCAAATAAACTAAATTTTAGTCAAACATTTAGGCCAAAATTTATTTAGCCACATGTCTTTAGTAAAAAAAAAAAAAAAAATCGCAATAAAAAAAAATAGCTACCTAGCGGGAACAGCGACACTAATACAGCGCTCAGAAAAATGATCGCTTAGTGACGCTGGCAATAGGGAGTGAAAGGGTTAACTAGGGCGGTGATCAGGGGGTTAAAACTTTATTAGGGGGGGTGGGGGGGCTATCCTGAACCTAACACTAACTGTTTTTTACACTGCCTGTCACACTGACACTAAATGCAGTGATTAGATCACTGCATTCAGTGACACTGTGACAGGGGGGTGGGGGGGGCGATCACAAGGGGTTAATATGCCTATGTGAGTGTGTGTCAGTGTAATGTTGGTGCACACTTACTTGTGATGTCTTCTCTCATCAGCAGCGCTGGGAAACAGCGCTGCGATGAGAGATTACATCATTTCCTCCTTCCTGTGTAAACACAGGAGGAGGAACTGACAGGATGGGAGCGCGCTCCCATTGGCTGGGAGCGATCGCGGGGGGGCGGGTAAGCGCTGACATCCGCCCGCTGATCCCGGATCGCTCCCGGAGCCAGGGGGACCCCCGCACGCCGCAGAGGGGGTCCCGATGGGACCCCCGAACCGCACTTAGGCGGGGACGTAAATTTACGCCCTTGTGCCTGTACGTGCCATTCTGTGGCCGTATGTGTGTGCGGGGGTCCTTAAGTGGTTAATAGACTCTCTGGCTGCCATCAACAATAGACCCCTCCCCCAACAGTAGATCTCTTTCAGCAACAACTGACCCCCCAGCAACATAAGACCCCCTAGAAACAATAGGTCCCCACCAGAAACAATAGACCCCCCTGCAAAAATAGATCCATGGCAGTAAGCATCAATACCCTGCAGCACACCCCAGCAACATACAGTCAGTTCAGAAGGTGCCGGAACTGCGTTCCCCCACGTTCCCGCTGAAAAAAAGCCCTGAGAGGAAGTAATGTATAGAGTTCTATAGTATTGTAGAGGTAAAAATATCAGAGTATTGTATAGGATCCTATAGTACTGTACCGGTGATATTATCAGAGTATTGTAAGGACCCTATAGTACTGCACATGTGATCATATCACAAGGTATAATGAATAGAATGCTATAGTATTGAACAGGTAATGTGTATGATCCTATAGTACTGTACAGGTGATATATTATCAGAATATTGTAAGGGCCCTATAGTACTGTACATGGGATTTTATCAGAATATTGTAAGGGCCCTATAGTACTGTACATGGGATTTTATCAGAATATTGTAAGGGCCCTATAGTACTGTACATGGGATTTTATCAGAATATTGTAAGGGCCCTATAGTACTGTACATGGGATTTTATCAGAATATTGTAAGGGCCCTATAGTACTGTACATGGGATTTTATCAGAATATTGTAAGGGCCCTATAGTACTGTACATGGGATTTTATCAGAATATTGTAAGGGCCCTATAGTACTGTACAGGGGATTTTATCAGAATATTGTAAGGGCCCTATAGTACTGTACATGGGATTTTATCAGAATATTGTAAGGGCCCTATAGTACTGTACATGGGATTTTATCAGAATATTGTAAGGGCCCTATAGTACTGTACATGGGATTTTATCAGAATATTGTAAGGGCCCTATAGTACTGTACATGGGATTTTATCAGAATATTGTAAGGGCCCTATAGTACTGTACATGGGATTTTATCAGAATATTGTAAGGGCCCTATAGTACTGTACAGGGGATTTTATCAGAATATTGTAAGGGCCCTATAGTACTGTACATGGGATTTTATCAGAATATTGTAAGGGCCCTATAGTACTGTACATGGGATTTTATCAGAATATTGTAAGGGCCCTATAGTACTGTACATGGGATTTTATCAGAATATTGTAAGGGCCCTATAGTACTGTACAGGGGATTTTATCAGAATATTGTAAGGGCCCTATTGTACTGTACATGGGATTTTATCAGAATATTGTAAGGGCCCTATAGTACTGTACAGGGGATCATATCACACGGTATAATGAATAGAATGCTATAGTATTGAAAAGGTAATGTATAGGATCCTATAGTACTTTGCAGGTGATAATACTATCAGTAATGTATAGGATTTCAGAGCACAGTGCAGATGATTATAGGCATTTCAGACACAGTAATGTATAAGACCCTATAGCACTCTGCTGATGGTAGTAGTTGGTAAAATAGATAGAAATGCAGTGGACTATAACCACTTGACCACTGAGCACTTAAACCCCCTTCCTAACCAGACCAATTTTCAGCTTTCGGTGCTCTCACAATTTGAATGACAATTACTCAGTCATACAACATTGTACCCATTTGATTTTTTTTTTCCTTTTTTTCACACAGATAGAGCTTTCTTTTGGTGGTATTTGATCACTTCTGGGGTTTTTATTTTTTGCGCTATAAAAGAAAAACGACAGAAAATTCTGTAAAAAAAAAACAAAACTTGTTTCTGTCATATTAGCAGGTTATTTCTCACACGCAGCATATGCATACCACAAATTACACCCCAAAACACATTCTGCTATTCCTCCCGAGTATTGTGATACCCCATGTGTGGGACTTTTACACAGCGTGATCACATACAGAGGCCCAACATGCAGGGAACACCATCAGGCGTTCTGGAACATCCAGACCAATTCTGACATTTCTCTCCTACATGGAAAAATCATCATTTATTTGCTAGAAAATTACATAGAAACCCCAAAACATTATATATGCTTTTTTAGAAAAGACCCTAGAGAATACAATGGCGGCCGTTACAACTTTTTATCTCGTATGGTATTTTCGCAGAAATTTTTTGAACGCGTGTTTTTAAAAAAAAAACTGTTTTGTGCTTAAAAAAATAACGAAACAGTAAAGTTAGCCCAATTTTTTTTCATAATGTGAAAGATGAAGTTACGCCGAGTAAACAGATACCCAACATGTCACACTTCAAAATTGCGCACACTCGTGGAATGGCGCCAAACTTCGCTACTTAAAAATCCCCATAGGCGACGCTTTAATTACTTTTACTGGTTACATGTTTTTAGTTACAGAGGAGGTCTAGGACCAAAATGATTGCTCTCGCTCTAACGTTCGCAGAGATACCTCACATGTGTAGCTTGAACACCGTTTTCATATGTGGGTGGGACTTACGAATGCGTTCGCTTCTGCATGCGAGCACATGGGGACAGGGGTGCTTTCTTTAAAAAAATATATAAAAATTATTGTTTATTTTACTTTATTTACTTGATTTTGACACTTTTTTCCCCAAAAATACATTTTTTTATCACTTTTATTCCTATTATAAGGAACGTAATGTAATAGGAATATAGCATGACAGGTCCTCTTTACAGTGAGACGTGGGGTCAATAAGACCCCACATCTCACCTCTAGGCTGGGAAGACTGAAAAAAATATATCCTGGCTTCGATCGTATCGGTGAGTCTGTAAAAGCACCAGAGGGTGGCAGGAGGGGGGGACGTATTGCAGAGTATTGGGGTATTGCAGAGTATCGCAGGGTATTGGGGTATTGTAGAGTATCGCGCAGGGTATTAGGGTATTGCAGAGTATCGCGCAGGGTATTAGGGTATTTCAGAGTATTGTGCAGGGTATTGCAGAGTATTGGGGTATTGCAGAGTATTGTGCAGGGTATTGCAGACTATTGCAGAGTATTGCGCAGGGTATTGCAGAGTATTGGGGTATTGCAGAGTATTGGGGTATTGCAGACTATTGCAGAGTATTGCGCAGGGTATTGCAGAGTATTGCGCAGGGTATTGCAGAGCATTGGGGTATTGCAGAGTATTGCGCAGGGTATTGCAGAGTATTGCGCAGGGATAGCTGAGCTGGGATGGATGGATGGATGGCTGGCTGGATCTGTGACTGCAGTTGTCACAGATCCAGCCACAGCGCTGCTGCTGACACCCACTCCCCCCCCCCTCTCCTCTCACACTGTACTGAACGGTACAGAGAGGAGAGGGAGGAACCGGCGTCATCAAATGGCGCCGGTTTGTTTACAAGTGATCGCTCCTTTATTTGACAGAGCGATCACGTGGTAAACGGCCGCTATCAGCGGCAATTTACCGTAATCCGCAATCCGTAATACAGGAACTCGACCGCGCTGTAGCAGTATTTTTGCTATAGCACGGTCGGCAAATGGATAGAGTACTTTAGAGGTGATAATAGGAAGTATTATAAAAAGAAATGCACAGGATCATGAAATAAAAACAGGAAATATTATTACAGAGAGCAACGTATATAATAATACAGGACCCTATAGGGGATAATGGGAGGGTATTATCTATATACAGAGTAAACTAGAGAAAATTAAATAAAGCCTCTGGGCCAGATTTTGTAAAAGATACGACGGTGTAGCTCCATATACGCCGTCATATCTCTGTTTTTTTAGCTGGGTATCTATGCGACTGATTCTTCGAATCAGTTACGCATAGATTTTGCTTGGATCCGACTTGCGTAAGTCACTTACACCATCGGATCTTTGTTGCTATGTTACGCTGACCTCTAGGTGGCGTTCCCGTAGATTTCTGCGTCAAATATGCAAATGAGCCTGATACGCCAATTCCTGAACGTATTTGCGCCCCGTCGTCGTAGTTTACGTCCTTTGCGCAAGCGTAAGGTTACCCCTGCTATATGAGGGGTAACCTTGCGTAGGTCCGGCGTACGCCATGTTAAGTATGGACGTCGGGACAGCGTTGTGTTTTTCCGTTGTTTACGTAACTCGTCGCGAATAGGGCTGTGCGTTAATTACGTTCACGTCGAATCCAATGTATTTGCGGCGTACTATGGAGCATGCACACTGGGCTACGTTTACAGCCGGCGCATACGCTGTTCGTTCGGCGCGGGGGCGCGCTTCATTTAAATACAAGCCGCCCCCTTTGAATTACGCGGGGATACGCCTGGCCATTTACACTACGCTGCCGCAAATTACGAAGCAAGTGCTTGGAGAATACGGCACTTGCTCCAGTAAGTTGCGGCGGCGTAGTGTAAATAGGATACGCCGCAATCTACGAGAATCTGGCCCTCTGTGTCTATGGCCGCGTACACACGAGGGGATATGTCCGCTGAAAACGGTCCGATGGACCGTTTCAGCAGACATCTCCGCTCGTGTGTATGGGCTAGCGGACAGATTTCTCCACCCGACAGATTTCAAAGCATGCTTTGAAATCTATCCGGTGGGGATCTGTCCGCCCGACATGTCTGCTGGTTAGTACACTTACCAGCAGACATGTCGGCCCCCACCGCCGCCGCGCCGCCGCCGAATGGATTCGGCGCAAGCGCGGAAGTGTTTTACTTCCTGGTGCGGTGACGCGGCGGCGTCAACGTCACCGCCACGTCACCGCGCCTTCCGGCGGCGGGGAATTTGATCCGATGGTGTGTACACGCCATCGGATCAAACTCCCGATCGGACATATCCGATGGAAATGGTCCGCGGACCGTTTTCATCGGATATATCCGATCGTGTGTACGCCGCCTATGGGGCAGAATGAGGTAAAATAAGCTGATGTTACACCCCTTATTTCCTAAACAAGAATTTTTATTTTTTATACATTTTTACTCTTGTTTAGAGTACGGCACCAACTCACACATAATAGGATGCTATAGTATCCTTCATGTGATGATAAGGAAGTAAAGCATGGAATAACAGTACTCTATAGGTGATAACAGGAAGTATAAAGAACAATTTATAGGATCCCATTCACATAACACTATGGGGGTCATTTACGAAAGGGAAATCCACTTTGCACTACTAGTACAAACTACAAGCGCAAAGTACACTTGGAAGTTCAGTCGCTGTAGATCTGAGGGGGACGTGCAAGGAAAGTAAAAAACAGCATTTTAGTTTTCACATGATTGGATGATAGAATCAGCAGAGCTTCCCCTCATTTCAGATCGACCCTTCAGATTCATAGCGACTGTGCTTCCAAGTCCACTTTCAGTGTAGTTTGTACTTGAGTGGTTAAAGGAGATATTACATATAGCAATGTATAGGAGTCCTCAGTACTCTATAGTGGATGGGGGGTGATATATTGTCAGGATAGAGAGTATTGTATGTGGATTTATAGAACTATAAAGGGGGTAATGGGGAGCATTTCACACAGTAATATATGGGAAACTGCTCACTAGAGGGAATCATTGGAAGTATTAATAGAGTATCATATGGAATAATCTAAAGATCACAGTGAGTATTACTATAGAGTAATGTTCAGTATTGTACAGCATTGTACAGGTGACATCAATAAGTATTTTTCTAGTATAGCAGTAATGTATAGGATCACGCAGGATAAAGGGAAGTATTATACAGAGTAATTGTGTAGTAGAGGAAGAGTTATTCAGGACAGTGTATGGATCGCACAGAGCTCTCTCTATAAAAATATGTACTCTATGGGGGGTGATAGAACATAGAATGTATAGGATGACACAGGAATATATATATAGGGGGTGATCGGAGGTATAATATAGTCCTGTCACATATAGAATGTATAGGATGACACAGGAATATATATATAGGGGGTGATCGGAGGTATAATATAGTCCTGTCTCATATAGAATGTATAGGATGACACAGGAATATATATATAGGGGGTGATCGGAGGTATAATATAGTCCTGTCACATATATAATGTATAGGATGACACAGGAATATATATAGGGGGGGTGATCGGAGGTATTATATAGTCCTGTCACATATAGAATGTATAGGATGACACAGGAATATATATATATATATATATATATATATATATATATATATATATATATATATATATATATATATATATATATATAGGGGGATGATCGGAGGTATTATAATTTATATAGTCCTGTAACATATAGAATGTATAGGCTGACACAGGAATAGATATAGGGGGGATGATCAGAGGTATTATATAGTCCTGTCACATATAGAATGTATAGAATGACACAGGAATAGATATAGGGGGGATGATCAGAGGTATTATATAGTCCTGTCACATATAGAATGTATAGAATGACACAGGGATATATATATATATATATATATATGGGGATAATCAGAGGTATTATATAGTCCTGTCTCATATAGAATGTATAGGGTGACACAGGAATATATATATAGGGGGTGATCGGAGGTATTATATAGTCCTGTCACATATAGAATGTATAGGGTGACACAGGAATATATATATAGGGGGTGATCGGAGGTATTATATAGTACTGTCACATATAGAATGTATAGGGTGACACAGGAATATATATATATATAGGGGGATGATCGGAGATATTATATAGTCCTGTCACATATAGAATGTATAGGGTGACACAGGAATATATATATATATAGGGGGATGATCGGAGGTATTATATAGTCCTGTCACGTATAGAATGTATAGGATGACACAGGAATATATATAGGGGGATGATCGGAGGTATTGTATAGTCCTGTCACATATAGAATGTATAGGGTGACATAGGAATGTATATAGGCAGGGCCGTCTTAATAGCATCATGGGCCCCTGGGCAAAGTAATGCTCTGTGGCCCCTACAATGATGACAGTTCAGGTAAACAGACATTAAGTAGGTAGGAGGCAGACTACCGTCCCTTTCCATCTATCACTCTCAGTGCCATCATGGGGCCCCCAATTTCGGGGCAGCGTGGTCTCGAGGACCAGCTGCTTTGGAGAAAGTGCAGGGGCCCCCCATGCAGCTGGGGCCCCCGGGCAGTGCCAAGGTGTGCCCTCTCAGTAAGACAGCCCTGTATATAGAGGGATGATCGGAGGTATTATTTAGTCCTATCACATATAGAATGTATAGATGTCACACAGTACTCTATGGGGGATGATCGGGAATACTGTGCGGGTGTATGCGGTACTCTATAGAGCCAGAGGACATGGCAAAGTCTATACGGAGCGCTGTGCAGGATGATATATGGGGCGTACAGGCAGATCTCTAGCAGGCAACACACACAGACAGTCCGATCTCCGCTGTCACCAATGACAGGCTGGACACACACTCACCCGGCAGCTCGTCACCGTCCCCCCCGGCTGCTGTCATCTTGATTCCGGCCAGCCGGCATTGAGCAGCCCGCACTGCCGCACGGTCCCGCCCCTTCCCGATACCCCGCCTACGCCCGTCCAGCGGCCAGATTATTGCTGGGATTCTTCACGCGAGAGTGACAGGGGGTGGGGCCGTGGGTTTCCAAGACAACTGCAATGCTTCTCGCGAAAGGAAACGCCCACTCTTCAATCAGAAAGCGACGCGGAACGCAAAGAGATTAAGAGCGCAACCAGGGGCCACAGACAGAGCACTGATCCCAGCCGGGGGCCACAGACAGTGGAGCACTGATCCCAGCTAGGGGCCAAAGACAGACCATTGATCCCAGCCAGGGGCCACAGACAGAGCACCGATCCCAGCCAGGGGCCACAGAAAGAGCACTGATCCCAGCCAGGGGCCACAGAAAGAGCACTGATCCCAGCCAGGGGCCACAGAAAGAGCACTGATCCCAGGCAGGGGGCATAGAAACAGCACTGATCCCAGCCAGGGGCCACAGAAAGAGCACTGATCCCAGGCAGGGGCCAGGGGGCACAGACACAGCACTGATCCCAGCCAGGGGCCACAGACAGAGCACTGGAACCAGCCAGGGGCCACAGAAAGAGCACTGATCCCAGCCAGGGGGCACAGACACAGCACTGATGCCAGCCAGGGGCCACAGACACAGCACTGATCCCAGCCAGCACTGATCCCAGACAGAGCACTGGAACCAGCCAGGGGCCCCAGACAGACCACTGATCCCAGCCAGGGGCCACAGACAGAGCACTGACCCAGCAAAGGGGCCACAGTCTTAGCACTGATCCCAGCCAGGTGCCACAGACAGAGAACTGAACTGATCCCAGCCAGGGGCCACAGACAGAGCACTGATACCAGCCAGGGGCCACAGACAGAGCACTGATACCAGCCAGGGGCCACAGACAGAGAACTGAACTGATCCCAGCCAGGGGCCACAGACAGAGCACTGATCCCAGCCAGGGGCCACAGAAAGAGCATTGATCCCAGCCAGGGGCCACAGAAAGAGCACTGATCCCAGCCAGGGGGCACAGACACAGCCCTCATCCCAGCCAGGGGCCACAGACAGAGCACTGATCCCAGCCAGGGGCCACAGACACAGCACTGATCCCAGCCAGGGGTCACAGACAGAGCACTGGAACCAGCCATGGGCCACAGACAGACCACTAATCCCAGCCAGGGGTCACAGACAGAGCACTGGACCCAGCCAGGGGCTACAGAGCGCAACCAGGGGCCACAGACAGACAGAGCACTGATCCCAGCCAGGGGCCACAGACAGAGCACTGGAACCAGCCAGGGGCCACAGACAGGCCACTAATCCCAGCCAGGGGCCACAGACGGAGCATTTATCCCAGCCAGGGGCCACAGACAGAGCACTAGAACCAGCCAGGGGCCCCAGACAGACCACTGATCCCAGCCAGGGGCCACAGACAGATCACTGACCCAGCAAAGGGGCCACAGATTTAGCACTGATCCCAGCCAGGGGCCACAGACAGAGCACTGATCCCAGCCAGGGGCCACAGACAGAGCACTGACCCAGCAAAGGGGCCACAGTCTTAGCACTGATCCCAGCCAGGTGCCACAGACAGAGAACTGAACTGATCCCAGCCAGGGGCCACAGACAGAGCACTGATCCCAGCCAGGGGCCACAGACAGAGCACTGATCCCAGCCAGGGGCCACAGAAAGAGCATTGATCCCAGCCAGGGGCCACAGAAAGAGCACTGATCCCAGCCAGGGGGCACAGACACAGCCCTCATCCCAGCCAGGGGCCACAGACAGAGCACTGATCCCAGCCAGGGGCCACAGACAGAGCACTGATCCCAGCCAGGGGCCACAGACAGAGCACTGATCCCAGCCAGGGGCCACAGACAGAGCACTGATCCCAGCCAGGGGCCACAGACAGAGCACTGATCCCAGCCAGGGGCCACAGACAGAGCACTGGAACCAGCCAGGGGCCACAGACAGACCACTAATCCCAGCCAGGGGTCACAGACAGAGCACTGGACCCAGCCAGGGGCCACAGAGCGCAACCAGGGGCCACAGACAGACAGAGCACTGATCCCAGCCAGGGGCCACAGACAGAGCACTGGAACCAGCCAGGGGCCACAGACAGGCCACTAATCCCAGCCAGGGGCCACAGACGGAGCATTTATCCCAGCCAGGGGCCACAGACAGAGCACTGGAACCAGCCAGGGGCCCCAGACAGACCACTGATCCCAGCCAGGGGCCACAGACAGAGCACTGACCCAGCAAAGGGGCCACAGATTTAGCACTGATCCCAGCCAGGGGCCACAGACAGGGCACTGACCCAGCAAAGGGGCCACAGTCTTAGCACTTATCCCAGCCAGGGGCCACAGATAGAGAACTGAACTGATCCCAGCCAGGGGCCACAGACAGAGAACTGAACTGCTCCCAGCCAGGGGCCACAGAAAGAGCATTGATCCCAGCCAGGGGCCACAGAAAAAGAGCACTGATTCCAGCCAGGGGGCACAGACACAGCACTGATCCCAGCCAGGGGCCCCAGACAGACCACTAATCCCAGCCAGGGGCCACAGTAAGAGCATTGATCTCAGCCAGGGGCCACAGACAGAGCACTGATCCCAGCCAGGGGCCACAGAAAGAGCACTGATCCCAGCCAGGGGGCACAGACAGAGCACTGGAACCAGCCAGGGGGCACAGACAGAGCACTGGAACCAGCCAGGGGCCCCAGACAGACCACTAATCCCAGCCAGGGGCCACAGTAAGAGCATTGATCCCAGCCAGGGGCCACAGACAGAGCACTGATCCCAGCCAGGGGCCACAGACAGGGCACTGACCCAGCAAAGGGGCCACAGTCTTAGCACTAATCCCAGCCAGGGGCCACAGAAAGAGCACTGATCCCCACCAGGGGCCACAGACAGAGAACTGATCCCAGCCAGGGGCCACAGACAGAGAACTGATCCCAGCCAGGGGCCACAGACAGAGCACTGGACCCAGCCAGGGGCCACAGACAGAGAACTGGACCCAGCCAGGGGCAATAGACAGAGCACTGATCCCAACCAGGGGCCACAGAGCGCAACCAGGGGCCACAGACAGACAGAGCACTGATCCCAGCCAGGGGCCACAGACAGAACACAGCCCTCCACTTACACCAAACAGCTAAATATACAAATAAAATACATAATTTAAAGTTGTCATACATGCAAAAGGATTTGTATCTCTGTCCATCCAGTTCCGGGATGTACACTGCTCTGCTATAACACAGTCCTTTCTGGTGGCATCTCTTTTCTCTGCTGCAGTTTGATGGGACATTGAGAAAGCAGTAACAGACTGACAAGCTGGTCCTCCGACTGCTCTCCCCTTCTGTCCCCTTCCCTCTCCCAGTCAGAGTACTGCTGTACAGACAATTCCAAGAGGTTGAAAATACAGTAAAACATAATTAGGTTTTATTTAAAACACACAGATTGTTTTTTCCTAATGTTTATTAGATACATAACTACATACATAGTTTTTTTTATATGTGCCCGAAGTTCAGCTTAATTATAAGAAGAGTCTTCAGCCACCCAAAGCTACCAGTCTGGTTGGCGCAGAATGCAATGCAATGTAATTACAGTTTATGGTAATTCTTCCTGGAAGTGGTCATGTGACCTGCATTCTGGGAATCGGCACAGGGAAGTTCTGACTTTATAGGGACCCAACGTCCTGAGAAACAGGCAAGACACAAAGATCCACACGCCGAGCGGCAATTCTCAGTATTTGCTTTCACAGGATGATGAAAACGTCATACAATGAGTAAAGCCATTGGCTCCTGCTGCTAATAGTCAAATCCTGTGAGGAGGGAGCAAGGGGTGGGGCCAAGCCGCACTGTGTGTGTCAATGGATGCACACAGTCCAGCTCAGGAGGTGTGTCACCATAGGAAGCAGCTTCCATGGCACTGCTATGGAGGATGTTTGCGCTACAGCCACGTGCTCTGCCAGTGTGGGAGAACTTCATTGCAGCCATTCAGGAGTAAACACGTGGTGCGGGAATGTATGCGCCAGCAGAAAAGTGTAGGATTACCTCCCAAATGTGGACCAATAATAAAAGAGGAGAGGAGCTGATGCCTGGATTTGTCCAATTGTAAGAGGCAGCCATGTCAATTCTCAGTGCACATGAGAAGGCCCCCGTGGTGGGTGCAGCAAGATGGCAGAGCATGTGCGCAGGCTACCGGAGAGCTCCTTCTATCTGGGTTCCAAAGTAGAAAGACTCAACCAGATGACCATGGAAGGTGAGAGCATTACAGTCACGCAGGTGTGTGATTAGTACAGCAGGCAAATTGCTGGGCACTGTCTGAGGGATAGGATTACCACCTGTCCAGGATTCACCCGGACAGTACGGGTTTAGAATCATGCATCTGGGTTTTAGACTGCCTGAAACCTGGACACGTTATTCAGACTGGACTATGGCTTCCCAGCAGGGTTGATGGCTGCAGTTGTCTAAGCTGAGAGTGTCTGTTATACTCTCTTTCATGCTGCCCAAAGCCAGCCTAACAAAGCCAGCACTAACAACCCCCCCCCCCCCCCCAAACACACACAGATGGGAGAGGAGAGAGGATAGAGGGCTCGATCTGCTCCTCTTCCTCCCACCCCCACCCCTCTGTGTCTGCCCACCCTCCAATCCCCGGCACTGTGCCTCAGAAAATCAAAGTGTGGGCTAGAAATATAAAGTCCAGCAGCCTCAGACACTCCTGGATGAGAGGTGTTGACTGCCAAGGGATGAGTGAGCTCACCATCCATCCCTGTCTGTAACTGAAGTCTCCCCCCTTCTCTCTCCTGCCTTTGAGTGAGTACAGTAAGGTAAATCGGGGTTCTTAGAGCACCCCTTATATCAGAGTTCCCCTTTAAACCAGAGGCCACAGTGTTCACCCTTTACATCAGAGTCCTCTCCGTGCATCAGATTTCTCAGTGTTCCTCCTTAAATGAGAGTTCTCAGTGTTCCCCCTTAAATCAGATTTCTCGGTGTTACCCCCTTAAATCAGAGTTCTCAGTGTTCCCCCTTAAATCAAAATTCTCAGTGTTCCCCCTTAAATCAGATTTCTCAGTGTTCACCTTTACATCAGAGTCCTCTCTGTGCATCAGATTTCTCAGTGTTCCCCCTTAAATCAGAGTTCTCAGTGTTCCCCCTTACATCAGAGTTCTCAGTGTTCCTCCTTAAATCAGAGTTCTCAGTGTTCCCCCTTAAATCAGATGTCTCAGTGTTCCCCCTTAAATCAGATGTCTCAGTGCTCCCCCTTAAATCAGATTTCTCAGTGTTTCGCCTTAAATCAGAGTTCTCAGTGTTCACCCTTACATCAGAGTTCTCAGTGTTCCCCCCTAAATCAGAGTTCTCAGTGTTCCCCCCTAAATCAGAGTTCTCAGTGTTCCCCCTTAAATCAGATTTCTCAGTGTTCCCCCTTTAATCAGAGTTCTCAGTGTTCCCCCTTACATCAGAGTTCCCAGAGCATCCCTTATGTTAGAGTGCCCAGAGTTCTCCCTTACATCAAAGTTTGCAGAGTCCCCCTTTTCAGTCAAAGGGAAATCTGGAAGTTCAGATGTAAAAGAGGAACTCTGTGGACGGAGGACTCTGATGTAAAGCGGGACACTTATTAACTTGGATTAGAAATGTTATGTATTTGCAAAATATATGTATAAAAAAAAAATTGCCGTGCACTGCTAAAGTGTTCGGGTTTGACTTGAAGAAAAAGTGGCAACCCTACTGAGGGGGCACCTGTGTACCATTTGCGGGACATGGCAGGCACTGTGAAGATCCGTTGTTAAAGTTGCTGCCCAGCAGTGAACCGCCTACGTGTATGCTGTGTATGCTGTAGATACTGTGTATGCTGTGTATGCTGTGTATGCTGCGTATACTGTGTATGCTGTGTATGCCGTGTATACCGTGTATGCTGTGTATGCTGTGTATGCCGTGTATGCTGTGGTTTAGAGCACGGAATTCTGTTAAAGTGCCCAGCTGGGGCAACATGCAAGTACCGGAATGGGACTTAAATCCACTGTTGAGCAGAGTAGGGGAGAACTGCTGCTCAAGGGGCAGATAAGATTGAGGCTATGTGTGCCGCCGCCGCCGCTTGCAGGGTCCCATCCCAGGGATTGCTGTCCTTTGCAGTGGAAAAGAAGATCACTACAAGGGAAAATTAAGCAAATGAGCCCGTAGTTGCAGCACTATAAACGCCTGCTGATGTATTGGAGAGAGTGCGGGATGTTTCGGAAGAGTTGGTTAAGGAGACAGACATGAAAGAAGATTGATGTAGAGATTGATCCAGGGTCTCTACAATTTGTTGTAGACCTACGTGATTGACTTAGACACAGCAGAATGGGATTCCTCAGGGGGATCCTGATCCGATTGGTCTTGGGGAAGTCGCCATTGCTCAGAGACACAAACAACCACCAGTGGGGCTAACGTGACGGTATCGTTTCCAAGCCAGGGACTTTGCCCAATCCGGCACATTATCCTGAAGTGGCACATCAGGAAAAAGACTGCCACAGATCACAGTGTGCATTCCAAGATTCCAAGGTTTGGTCAGGAATACCAGAGCTGCTGCCTGGATTTGTCACCTCCCCACACTTGGCCTAGAGTTGTTGCTCAAAACAAGGTTCATCAATCCCTAATTAAAAAGGGCCTCCAACCCGTGTGTGCCCGGGAAGGGGAGTCAACGATGCACTAACTCCATTCTTCCAAATACAGAGAGTTTTTCAAAGGAGGGTAGCTTTAGAATTTGGGTACAAACAGGGCTGGACTGAGACAAAAATTTAGCCCTGGACTTCATCCAGACCAGCCCACTTTAATTTTGCAAACAAGCACAAAAACAATGTATAAACTAAACTGTGCAAAAAAGTAGCATAACATAAGGAGTCCTCACTCACCTATTTTATTATTTCACTTATTCTCCTCTGTATTTTTATCATCCTTCCCACATTACTGCATGAAGTGGGGGGGGGGGGGGCAAGCCACGCAGCCCTTACTTTAAAAGGCTGTCACTGAAACTGGCCCACTGAGCCATCGGCCCACCGGGAAACTCCCTGTAGTCCTAATTGCCAGTACATGCCTGGGTACAAATATCCATAGGCAGGGGCGGCCTGACCATTCAGGCACTAGGGCACTGACCGAGGGCCCCATCAGGCTTGCCAGCCTCAGTAAAATCAGGGACAGTATGTAAAAATCTGTGTTTTAAAAAAAATCCCAAGATTATAGCTGTCCCGCCTCTCCAGTACCGTGTGTGTGTGTGTGTGTGTGTGTGTGTCTATACTGTGTGTCTATACTGTGTGTCTATACTGTGTGTCTATACTGTATGTGTGTGCGTATATACTGTGTGGCCCCATAATCTGTTGCCCTGGGGCCCCCCATGAGTTGTCAGTCCGCCCCTGTCCATAGGTACCCCCTGCCAACACAGATCAGGTAGAGGCAAAAAAAAAAAAAAAAAAAGGGAGTACTGGTGCAATGAGGAAATATGGGAAATATGGGAGTACCAAAACCCCATCAGCACCCTGGATCTGCTGAGTTCTGGAAGGACTTTGTCAGTGTTAAAGGGGTTGTAAAAGGTACAATTTGTTTTTCCTAAATAGCTTCCTTTACATTAGTGCAGTCCTCCTTCACTTACCCCATCCTTCGAGTTTGCTTTTAATTGTCCTTATTTCTTCTGAAAAATCCTCACTTCCTGTTCTTCTGTCTGTAACTCCACAGTAATGTAAGGCTTTCTCCCTGGTGTGGAGTATCGTGCTCGCGCCCTCCCTTGGACTACAGGAGAGTCAGGACGCCCACAGTTCTTTTCTCTATCTGCAACATAGAGAGCATCCTGACTCTCTTGTAGTCCAATGGAGGGGCGAGCACGACACTTCACACCAGGGAAAAAGCCTTGCATTACTGTGTGTAGTTACAGACAGAAGAACAGGAAGTGAGGATTTCTCAGAAGAAATAAGGACATTTAAAAGCAAAATGGAAGGATGAGGTAAGTGAAGGAGGACTGCACTAAGGTAAAGGAAGCTATTTAGGGGGGAAAAATTGTACCTTTACAACCCCTTTAAGAAGAGTTGGAGCTGGCTCATCAACAGGGACAAAGTGATCATCGGAAAGCTTGTGAAATGAGACCAACAATGCTTAATATTTGGGGTTCGGAGGGCCAGATGAAGCCGGTCTTAGACCCCAAAATCTAACTGTAAATGCCTTTGCACGGCCCCTAGCTGTGCAAACTATGATTGTGTTTGAGGATTTCTAAATCTCCTATCTGTCATACACTTTGCATGACCCACGGTTATGCAAACTCTGCTATTGTATGGTCCTCAGTTGTGCAATTGCTTAAGGGTGCTGTGGATCCCTGTTAACCCTTTGACTTTTTGCTTACCATTGTCACTGGTCAAGCTTCTTGAACCAGTGGGCTGCCCCTACGCCAGGAAGGATCCAGTCTTGTACAACATCTCACCGTCTAGAACTCTACGGGTGCGACCAAAGAAAAGAAAAGCTACTTGTAAGCAGTCATAAGCCTGGGCTGGCTGACCATCTATTTTGGGGCCCTTTAACTTTGGCCTGAGTGAAGGGGACCAAGTGTCTGTGAATGGACACTACCTACTCATCATCCATACACAGAGATCCTTGTGTGTATGTGATGATGTCCAAACTCCTTGTTCGCTTTGGGATCCCATGCTCCTGAGCTCAACAACTATCTATATTTCTAGTTGCCCCATGAGTTCAGGGAGTATTTGTGGCAAGGGAGGGTGAATGTAGCACCCTCCTAGTTAGGTGCTAGTGATACATTTTATTGTTTTGGGGCTCTGCTGTAACCAGTGTATTGCTTTTTGTCTACTCGGGGTTCTGTAGCTGCAGGCATGCCTGTTTCCCTCTTTCCAGAAATCTCTGTAACATAGTGAGAGGAGAGGGTGGAGTCTGAGCTGGCCCTGGATACAGCCTCAGCCAATGCCTGGTCGGAAGGGTGACCAGCAGGAGGCTGGGAGGTGTATATACTGTAGGGGCTAGAGCAGAAAGTAGCAGGGTGCTTTGCCTGCTGGAGATTGAAGCAGCCTGAAAGTGCTGTTAAAACTTCCAAGGCTCTAAGAAGTCCTGGAAGATTCTAGTTCACCAAAAAGCTAAAGTATCACCCCCAAGTCGGAAGAAACCCCCGGGCAACATCCAAAGAAGATCTTTCTTAAATACTCTTGTGTCGGTGTCTGCTGAAGCAAGAAGGCCTCCAGATTTACCCAGTGAGTAGGCCTTACAGAATTCTCAGAAAAGAGAGACGGTTGCCTGTGCACCCCTTTATGTAGAGGGACTGTTCCAGGCCTGCTGCTAGGGCTGTGTCCATAGTCTGAGCCCCCCTGAGTAGTTATTACTACTTTATGTACAGAAGTCTCTGCTTTATGTCAGTTAATTGCAAGTTGCTAGTTCTAGGTATCCCAATCCCTAGCCCAGTTCTGCAAAACAAAAAAGACACTTGCTGATTAATGTGTGAGGACTGAGTGGGACTCGGCTGAAAATACCCCATGCCTGGCTGTTTGCGCCATCAAGAGATTCAGAACCTGGGTTTACAGCAGGACCATAAAAGAATCCCTGCGCTACATTAACAGCAAGGTAGTCAGGGTTCAAGAAGTACGTAAATGACCTACGCCTATATAAAAGGGCATTATGTAACAGGATTGTAAACGTTCGTTTTTTATTTTCTAAATAGGTTCCTTTAAAGGGGTTGTAAAGGTAAACTTTTTTTACCTTAATGCATCCTATGCATTAAGGTAAAAACACATCTCACAGCACCGGCTGTCCCCGTTTTACTTACCTGACCGTTCGAAACTCCCGGGCGCATCCACGTCATCCTCTTCGGTTCCCAGCCTGGCCGTTGATTGGCTAGGGTGGGCGGATTGATAGCAGCGCAGCCATTGGCTGGCACTGCTGTCAATCACAGCGGATGACGCGGGGAGCCGGGGGGCGGAGAAGAGTGATACAGTCGGTGGCTATGACTGCAGTTGTATCACGGGAGCGCGCTCGCAAAAGCTTTCCACCGTGCGAGCGCCCTCGCATGAAGATGGAAAGCTTTTGCGAGGAGGAGCCCAGACCGCCGCCGAGGGACCCCAGAAGACAGCTTTCCGGGCCACTCTGTGCAAAACGAACTGCACAGTGGAGGTAAGTATAACATGTTTGTTGTTTTTAAAAAAAAATCCTGACTTTAGTGTCGCTTTAAGCTAGTGCATTGTTGGTTCACTTACCTTTTCCTTAATTTTCCCTTCTAAAAAATGTTTTTCTTTGTTTTCTCTGTCTGAATTTCTCACTTCCTGTTCCTCCTCAGTAAGCTGTTCTGGCTGACTAACCACTGCTTGGATGATGGTTGCAAGTTTGAGGAGAAACAGGAAGTGAGAAATTCAGACAAAGAAAAAGAAAATTTAGAAGAGAAATCGAAGGAAAAGGTAAGTGAACCAACAATGCACTAACTTAAAAGGAACCTATTTAGAAAATAAAAAACAAACCTTTACAACCCCTTTCATTTTGGTCAAAGCCGCGCACAGTTTGTTTTATCTACAGATTCCTCTTGCCATAGGCAGTTTCTATGGGGTTTAATATAACTTTAAAGCTGCTTAGAGAATTTTGGTTACAATTTTGCCTACAACATTTTTCCCTCATTTCCTGTCCCAATGACCAAACAGGAAATTAAGATTTTTCCAACAGTGAGGCAGATGACCCTTTGTATCCCAAACTATACTCTTCAGGACACCAAACGAGCTTGGTAACCAGTGGGGGCCCATCCATTAGGGCCACCCACTCTCTCCACACCACCCCTATATGCATAGAATGAATCTATCCACAGCCACTCCCTATTCATGCGTCGGGCCCCTTCCAGGGCACCGGGCAGATTTTTTTTTTAAGCATCTGATTAGAGCCAGAGGCTGTAATAGGCTTCAAAATAGGGTACCCAGGTGTGTTACAACAGCAAATTAATATTTGCTGTTGAAACACTGATTCAATCTGCCAATCAGAAGTGGGTGTGAGACCCGTTTTCCGATTGGCCGAAAAGAGAAGACTCCCGATTGACTGCCGAGGAGGGAGGGAGGAAACGGAAGTCGCCGACGCAGAGAGCAGGAGAATGGGAGGCCGGCGGTAATGTGTTAAGTGTGACCGATTTGCATGCAGAGGGGAGTCATACTGTTTGCCGCCCCCCAAAAATAAAATTCCACCAGCCACCACTGCTTGTAACTACAAGCAGGACTGTGACAACCCATTGGAGGATTAAGCGCCACTAACAGTAATTACTTCTAACACAGAGACTAAGGTTTGCGGTAAAGAAGGACTTTACACCTTTTCATTTTCTCTTGTGCTTTCACTTTTTTTTTTTTATTCTTTATTTAAGGGTATGAAACTTAACACATTAGTATGACTTGACAATATAGACCTGATTGTCAGTGGTTGAAAACATATCATTAAACTATAAACACTGTCAATTTGATGATAAATTGTGTCATATTCAGTTTTAGTCAAAAAGAAAAAGGACATACCCATGTATAGAAACATAGTTGTAGGAACATGGCTCGCACATACTGTTCATATGTAAGAGGATCAGATCGCCCATAGGCACGCATCATTTGTAATGTAAAGGCAAGCGACGACCCTCTTCACAAAGAGGGCACCTAGCTTGGTGGAAAAAAAAAAGTGTACCACATGGTCGGTGCCTTCCGAAAGGCATTTTCGGGTGTTTTTTTTTTTTAAAGAAAGGTAGACATGTCTAAGAGGGGAAAAAGAAAAGTAAGAGCGGGAAAAAGAAAAGTTGGAGCGTGAAAAAAGGAGCAAGGGAAGGGAAAGAAAAAAGAAAGGGGGGGGGGGGGTTGACAGCATAAGGAAAAATTAAACATGTCCCAATATCGCCAGCATGCTTTCACATTTAACGCAAGTTAACACATGCGCTAATGCGCACACAACCATGGTGGTTAATGTGCATTGCAACACTTTTTACACAGTGCAAAGGATTAACCCTTCCACGGTGATAACCAGCATGCTTTGCTGCATATACAGACCAATGCAGAACTCTAAAAAAGCCCTTGAAGATAAAACTGAATAAATAAAGCATCTTTTTCCACAATACTGAGTGCCATTCAGTCCAGAGCTTTCCCCTGCAGTACTTCTTTTCCAACACAAGATGTCCTTAGTCTTCCAGGTTGTTTGATGGCCAGCATCATTCAGCTACTTCTTGTGAGCCCAAGACATGATTAGATTGTATATGAGAAGGAGCACAGTGAGGAGCTGGTTTTCTGCTCTCTTCTAGAATCATGTTTCTTGCCAGCACAAACCGATTTGGCCCTTGTGCTGCTTCTCCTTTACAGTGTCTAAGCTCTCCTGTAAAGTGACTGCAAAGGGGTCACACTAGATCAAATTCAGGTACTAACACAGCTTGTTTTTAGACAAGATACAGTTAAAGCAAAACTTCTACCTAAAAGGAAAATTTCCGCTTTATGTCCCCTCTGCCCGCATTACATTTGATACATGTTTTTTTTTTTTGAAGGGGGGAGCGGGAACCTAGTTTTGCTAGGTACTCACCATTGTCACTTTTGCTTGGATTGCCTAGGCAATGTGTGTAGAAATTTTACCCCCATACACATATGTAAATGTGGCAAATTCACCATGGAAAATTAAATTGCATGCTGGGAGCCAAACTGGGTTCTCTATTTTCAGAAGCATGTGACTGAACTATATGCCAAACACAAGCATAATCAACCGCATGAGAAAACTGCATGCCTCAGAATTATTTTACAAGCAGTTCTAAAAATCAAAGTTGCATTCCTGGCAAAAACAATATTTTATTTTTACAAGCCCCCTTTCCGGCCCCCATTCTACTAGACATTGTTTTCCCCTTACTATATGAGGCAGATATACTCCACTATCTAGGTTCTTAGTCACCACTGATTTTGGTTGTAGAGGACCACAAATCCAGCAGTGTGAGAGATGCCCGAGTTGCCCTGTCTGTATTGTCCTCATGTGAGGACGTCGTACCATTCTGGATCCTGAGAGAACCCCAACTGTAGGCCATTCTATAGGAAGTGTCCCCTGACATGCACACCCAAAGAAGAAACCAAGCAAAAACATTAGAGGAAGAGACTCAGGGCTGCAGTGCAAGAGGACTTTGGCTGTATTTTTCTTAAGAAATTTGCTGTAAGTGTATACATATTCATAGTTTGGAAACCCTTTAAGGGGGTTCCAAAGGTTTGTTTTTTAATTTCTAAATAGGTTCCTTTAAGCTGGTGCATTGTTGGTTCACTTACCTTTTCCTTCCATTTCCCTTCTAAATATTTATTTCTTTGTCTGAATTTCTCACTTTTTGTTTCTCCTCAGTAAGCTGGTCTGACTGACTTTACACCACTCGGATGATGGTGGAAAGCTTACCGAGGAAAAACAGGAAGTGAGAAATTCAAACAAAGATAAATATTTAGAAGGAAAAAAATCAAAGGAAAAGGTAAGTGAACCAACAATGCACTAAAGGAACCAATTTAGAAAATAAAAGACAAACCTTTACAACCCCTTTAAGGGGTAAATCATATGAAAAAAGCAATGGCTCTGTGAAATGCACACCAAACGGCAAAGTACTTGTCCGGGTTTCTCTTTCTCATCTGCTCACATAGGCCTGCACACGGGGTGCGGCGGGGACGTGCCTGGGCTCATTAGTGTAGCTGAACCAGGTGACATGGTCACGACTTGCCGAAAGAAGCCGAACGTCATTGCGCAGGCGTCGTATAGAGTCGGCTCTATACGGCGCCAGCGCAGCGACGTCCGGCTTCTTTCGCCAAGTCGTGACGCGCAGTATGCGCCGGTCGGAAGAACGTCAATCAGCCTGCGACTAGGAACGCCCAGTCCTGCAAGAATCAAACCCGGAAGCCGGGGGATAAAATATCGCTAACAAAGCATGTACGGCCAAAAAAAACAGCAGCCTACTCTCAGTCTAACCAGTCGGCTCAATGTAATGTTAGATTTTTTTTTTAGGGTAAACCCCCGCTTTAAGTTGATCCCTGATTTCCTATGTTGCTTCACCCACAGAACATAAAAAAAAAAAAACGTATTTGTGTATTAACAAAAAACTAACCACCAAAAAAACTTGTGTGCATAAAAGGGAAAAAAAAAGGAATACTTCTACAGGAATTCATTTTTCCTGGCATAAAACAGCAAGCCATTATGCTGATCTCATCCTACAACCATTTCACCTACAAGTTCCTCCAAACATCAATTCCAACATTTGATATCAATCCAAAGAAGAGTAATGAAAATCATAGTCTGATTTCAGAAGCACAATTACACTTCAGCTACAACGTACAGCTGGTTTGAACACGAACGAACATACAAAGCATTATTAAAGTGTTACTAAACACTAAACACAGAGGCTGGTTCCTCTTTCACTTTTGGGTATTAGCATTGTGCATACTGTATATTGTGGTCACTGCACAATCTAATGGATAGTGGGGGGTTTGCTGTGCCATTTGTGCTGGCACTAGCTGCTTCGGGGGCTGTGTACTGGATGGGGGATGTATACTGGGGAGGGGGGCTGTATAATGGATGGGGGGATGTATACTGGGGAGGGGGCTGTATAATGGATGGGGGGCTGTGTACTGGATGGGGGGGATGTATAATGGGGAGGGGGGCTGTATGTATAATGGATGGGGGGCTATGTACTGGATGGGGGGGGGTGTATAATGGAGGGGGGGATGTATAATGAAGGGGGATGCGAACTGGATGGGGAAGGCTGTGTACTGTAAAGGGTCCTGAGAAAACCTTTTTTCCCTAAACTCCCCTCTTAAAATTGGGATGCGTCTTATACGCCGGTGCGTGTTATACGCCAATAAATACGGTACTACCGTGGAGTGTGCCAAGTAGGATGGCTACATTTCCACATAAGTGGGACACTAAAAATGTTGCAGAGTACGATTGATAGATTATTATTATTATTCAGGATTTATATAGCGCCAACAGTTTGCGCAGCGCTTTACGTCAGGGGAGACAGTACATTCACAATACAAATCAAAACAGGAGGGATCAGAGGGCCCTGCTCGTAAGAGCTTACAATCTAGATGCAGCGGGGTCAGCTGTGATCAGACATTGGGGTCAATTCACAAAGCTTTATTTTCAGATTGCGGGTGTTATTTTAACGATTTTGCACATTATTGAAGCTAGTTCAATTCACTAAACGATTTAACGCTTTGAAAAATCATCAAATAACGTTTCACTACACAGAACCGATATTTTAAGGTGTGCATCCTTATTAAAGAGTCAAATCGTTATTTTAAAGATTCAAAACGTTATTTTAAAGAGTCAAACGTTAAATATGTACAGAAGTGCAATTCACAAAAAAAAATTTGACAGTTATCAATCGTTAAGCAATCGTTAAATTAACACCTCCCTCAGGGTGGCGTTATGACATTTCCCAGGCGATATTTTGTTGTTAGAGGAAGCTTTTGGCGATTTTTGTAGTGTAGTGTTGGGCAAGATGAAACCATGCTCTATTTGAACTTAAAATTATCCAGAGGCGAAGAAGAACACGTTAGAATGTTGTTCAGATTTATAAACGTGTATTCCGTTCACATACTATTTTGGATGACTTTTCTGAAACCCAGGTGATAGCTAAATTCCGATTATCATCTCCCATGATTTATTCTCTGTATGAGGAAATACACATGGCTTTAGAAAAGCACACACTAGAAGTTTTGCACATCACATGCTCAATCTCCATGTGTATTGCTTGTGTGTCTCTCTCTCTCTGTATCTGCTCTTTTCCACATGCAGCTGTTCTCCTCCCCTTCTGCTCCCAGAATGCATCTCTCCAGCATTATTTAACGATCTTAAGAGTTATTTTAACGTCCCAAATGTTAATAACGTCTGAGTAGTTAGCATAACGTTTGGATAAAGAGTCAGTTGAAAACCATAACGACTATGTTAAATAACGATTATAGCTTTCGTGAATACCATGTTTGCTAGCGTTAAATAAGGAGTGCTAATTTAACACCTGAAGAAAACCAATAACGTTTCTCTTTGTGAATTGACCCCATTGTGTGGTAACAGGAACTGGCTTCTTTATTGGAACATCATCACATACAGGCAAAGATGTCTCCACATCATGGTAAGAACAACACAGACAAACAGGCAGGAAAAAGAAATAAACGAGTCCATTGCTGTGTGGCAGGAAACACAACATATATCATAGAGAACACATATTAATCATTAGCGACATCTTGTGTCCTTTTTCTAAACTGCATCTGATATAGACTAAGCTGTAGTTTTTGTTGCATCTCCAACACCCCTTCTCAACAACTAAGGCTTAGTCTGTTAAACCACCTTCTTTGTGAGCTTTGAATGTCTTTTGGCGGTCAGAGGCTTTGTAAGGATGTCTGCTGTCATATCCTCGGTCGGGCAATAAATTAACTCAAGACCTTGCTCTTGAAGATCCCTAAGAAAGTGAAACTTCACATCAATGTGCTTGGTTCTTGAATTAACTCCTTCCGTATGTGCAAGTACAATGCATCCTTGATTGTCCTCAGATTTCTGTTGGTCCCAACTGTGGTTGACCCAAATCTGTTAATAGCTGTCTCAGCCATATAACTTCTTTGCTTGCCTCCGCTGCAGAAATGTATTCTGCTTCAGTAGACAGTGAAACAGAGAGTTGCTTTTTACTAGTCCAACTGATGGCGCCTCCTGACAGGAAAAATAAGTAGCCACTGGTAGATTTTCTGTCACTGGTGTCTCCTGCCCAGTCAGCGTCCACATATCCTGTTAAGGTGCTTTCATCGCTTGCTGGTAACTTGAGCCTGTAGTGCAAAGTCCCTTTAAGATAGCGAATGATTCGTTTTACAGCATTCCAGTGCTTTTGACTTGGCGCTGAAACCTTTCTGCATAGGATTCCAACTGTTGCTGCAATGTCTGTCTTTTAGTGATGGTAAGGTACAGCAATTTCCCTATTGCTTTTCTGTATTGAGTATTAGTAGGTAATGGGTTATCTTGACAATTCATCTCCTTTAGGTAGTTGGTTTCTATTGGAGATTTCACTGGTTTGGCGTCTTCCATTCCAAAAGTTTCAATTATTTCTTGTATTTTGTGTCTTTGGTTCAGAAGAAAGCTGCCATCTTCCTCTCGATCTGGATGCCTAGGTAATTCTTTATGTTGCAGAGGTCTTTGGTGTCAAAGTGCTGATTTGTTTTTAAGTATTTCTGCTTCATTCCCTTCTTGCTCAAAACAAATCAGGATATCATCCACATAAATAAGCATATAGACCCATCTGTTTGCCAATCTTTGTGTAGGGGTTTGCTTTGCTCCTTTGAAAGTTTTGATATGCAAGCACTTCATTTATTTTTATATTCCACGCTCTAGCTGCTTGCTTTAGGCCATATATACTCCTGCAAAGTTTGCATACTAGGTCTGACCTTTGTTCATCTTTGAATCCTGGCGGCTGTTCCATGTAGATTTCTTCTGTTAAATCGCCATGTAGAAACGTGTTTTTTTTTTTCCACAAGAAAAGAAACACGTTTTTTTACATCAAAATGTTTCACTTGCATTTTCTTTGTGGCAGCTACGGTCAGCAAAGTCCGTATTTTAGTGTGCTTGACTACTGGTGCAAATGTCTCATCATAGTCCTCTCCGTATTTTTGAGAATAGCCTTTGGCTACTAGTCTTGCTTTGCATTGTTCAATTGTGCTATCTGCATTGTATTTCACTTTAAAAGTCCATTTACAGCCTATGGCTTTCCTTCCTGGTGGTAGTTCTGCAAGTGTCCATGTTTTAGTGTCATGCATGGATTTTATCTCTTCCTCAGCAGCCTTTATCCATTTAGTTGATTCTGGTTCTGAAAGTTGATAGGTCTTCCCAGTTTACAGGTTCATTGATACTGGCAGTACTCGCTTTGTATGAGAGATGTATAGGTGGTTTACCTTTGTTTTCTCTTGTTGAACATCTCGGTTTTGTGTCCAAGCCTTCTTGTATCTGCTCTTCAGTACTGGTTGAGTCTACACTCACTTCAACTGTTTGTTCGGAAGGTACAGAGATGGGCTGGTCAATGTCAGTTTTCTCTTCTATTTTTGCTTCTACTGTTATTACGTTGTCTCCTAAATATTCAATCAAAGTTACGCTGTTGCTAATGGTAACCTTGGCTGTTTTGGGATTTAGGATTCTGTAACCCTTGACATTTTCACTGTATCCAACAAAGATACCTTCAAACGCTCCGTTTTGGAGTTTGGTGCGTTTTTCTTCAGGTATGTAGATGAATGCTTTGCATCCAAAAACTCTTAGGGTGTTTTACACTTGGTTTCTCATTGTGCCATAGCTCATATGGGGTTTTCTTCACTGATCTGGAAAGAAGTCTGTTCTGCAAATATGTTACTGTCATGGCTGCCTCACCCCAGTATTTTTGTGGTAGTCCAGAGTCTGTCAGCATACATCTGATCATTTCAGTCAGAGTTCTGTTCTTTCAGCTACTCCATTCTGTTCTGGTGTATACAGAACTGTCTTGATGTTCTATTCCATGCCTTTTCAATTACTCTTGTATCTTATCTCCCGTGAATTCACCTCCATTATCGCTCCGAAGTACGAGAGGCTTCCACTGAAACTTGTTACTTGTCTGTTATATAGTCTTGTAATTTGTCGAAGACTTCACTCTTGTGTTGCATCAGGTAGATGACTGTATATCTTGAGTAGTCATCTATGAAAGTCACTATGTACCTGTTGCCTCCAGGTGTTGGTGGGTTTAGGGGACCACACACGTCACTGTGAACTAAGTCAAGTGGTCTTGAGGCTCTCTTCTGGCTCACTTTGGGAAGTGTTGCTCTTGTAGCTTTGGATTTAATACAAAACTCACATTTAACAGTGACTGGACAAGGGGATACTATTAGATCCCTTGTCAGATTCCTCCTCTGTAGTTCCAGTATGCATTCTGGGCGTCTGTGACCTAGACGTCTGTGCCATATATGTATACAGTCATTGTGCTTGTGTGTACATAGTCTCACCTTATCCTTCACTGTGTCGAGTCGATATAGATGATCATCCAGCTTGGCTCTTGCTATTGTCTGTTTTCCGTTTAGAATGGAACACTTGTCACCTTGGAATTTCACAGCGTGTCCTCTGGCTGTTAGACGCTTCACAAATAAGAGTCCTCCTTCTAGATTAGGAACATAAAGCACATCTTTCACTGGTATGGTTAAAATTGTGTCCCGCATCATCAGGGCATACAAGGGTTCCATGCCCACATCCTTCTGCATGTATTGTGCTTCCATCTGCAAGGTAAATAATTTCGGATCAAGTTCTGTAAAGAAACTTCTATCACTCGTCATGTGACTGGTTGCCCCTGAATCGACGCACCAGTCTTGGCATTTATTGTTGCCTGTCGCTTTAAATGCGGCATTCCAGTTGCCTTCTCTTGGGTCATAGATAGTGGTTTTGACCTTCTGTTTAGTATAAGAGGGACGTTGTCTCATTTGCTCTGCTCTCCATATAGTACAGTCTTTATGTGTCCCTGTTTGTGGCATCTGAAACACACTCTGGTTTCTTTCCTGTGTAACCTTGCGTCTGTAGCTTTAGGAGCGGTGCTGGTTTCGGATTCTGTGGAGTCATGTATTAATTCCTTTCTTCTCTGATACTCATCTATGAGCCTGGTTTTTACAAATGCTACCGTCATATCTGTCTCAGGTCGTGTCTCCAGTGCATTGATTAGTGCAGTGATTGATCCGAGTTGCGCAATCACCTCCAGCATTGCGTTTATATGCCCCTGTATGTTCTGCCCTCTGCCAAGTCTCATTTTGTAAAGTTTCCACAGCATAAACAGCTTGTTGTTTAAACTGGATCTTTCATGCAGTCTTTTCAATACATCCCACATGCCTTTTCGCTGTGTTCTCATTGCGTATATGAATGAGCTGATCATCTTCTACTAGTAAACTTATTGTGGCACGTGCTAGTCTTTTTTTCTTGTCCCAGTCCTGATTATCCTGTGGCCTGTCTGTAGTGGTAACCTCCCACAAGTCATCTCTGGATAACAGCATTTCCACTTTAAACTTCCATAGCTGATAATTGTCATCGTTCAGCGTGGCCACTGAGAGTTTAAGTTCTGAGTTTCCGGCCATCTTATCCCTCCTTTATATATAATCAGTCTTACTTGAGATGTCACTGGAAAGCCTTCTTATGTTGATCTCCGCATCAGACATGCCGTCTTCTGTTCAAGGCTTTGTTCTGCTTAGGCCTCACCTGGTCATAAGACTTTATCCGGATATCTGGGCCCATAACCTTATGCAGAGTACGATTGATAGATGCAGCGGAGTCAGTTGAGATCAGACATTGTGTGGTAACAGGAACTGGCTTCTTTATTGGATCATCATCACAAACAGGCAAAGATGTCTCCACATCATGGTAGGAACAAGACCACCACAGACAAACAGGCAGGAAAAAGAAATCAACGAGTCCATTGGTGTGTGGCAGGAAATACAACATATCACATAATAGAGAACACATATCATTAATCATAAGCGACATCTTGTGTCCTTTTTCTAAACTGCATCTGATATAGACTAAGCTGTAGGTTTTTGTTGTATCTCCAACAGAAAACCACGTCTCTTGTAATGGAAATTGGAGCAGAACACTTTAAAAAAAATGTATTTCAGGATGTTTCTAACAGACGATGCCATTAGGAAATACAAAAGTGAAAATATAATAAATGTTGTTTCTATTGAGCATGCAATTCTGTGTGGTGCGATTTAAACCCATTTATTTTGATAGGGCTCAAATCGCAACATGCACTACTTTTGGAAAGGCACTGCAACCCGATCGCATGGTATATTTATACCATGCAATCTGGTGTAGGCAAATTAAATGCACTTGGGGTGTAAACGCAAGTTACTCATTAGGGGGGATAACTACTAGGGGCTTTCAGGATGGAGAAGGATCTGTGGGGGTCCTAGTAGAAGACAGACTGAGCAATAGCCTGCAGTGTCAAGCTGCGGCTACCAAAGCCAGCAGAATATTAGCATGCATTAAAAAGGGAATTCACTCCAAACTGTTTAAAAAAAAAAAAGAAGGGTGGGAGGGGAATTACTCCAGAGATAAAACAACATTTTTCTACTACTTTATAAAACTCTGACTCGGCCACATATGGAGTATTCTGTCCAGTTCTCTTTCACCAAGCCACAGACTTGCCCAACTCATTACATTCCACAAAATGCATCATGCCCAACAGAAATTCTCTGGGTCCAAACTGACTTACCAACTTCACTAGGTGCTCAGGAGACACAGGTACACTCATCCACATGTTGTGGAGATGTCCAAAAACGTTTAGATATTGGACCTCCATATTCCAAATAGTGAACGTGATTATGCTGGTTACAACTTCCACAAGACCCTAAAAGTGGTATCCTGGGAATCCTTCTTAAATATGTGGTTCCCGAGTCTACAGTTGCCACTTACAAGGTTGCTTTTAGTAGCATAAACTGAAATGGACCTTCCCAGCCCCTTAAACATTCACCCAATGGAAAGACACTTCATTCCCTGCTAGCTTGATAAAATATATATACTGTATATGCTTGAGTATAAGCCAAGTTTTTCAGCACATTTCTTTTGTGCTGAAAATGCCCCCCCTTAGCTTATACTTAAGTCATCTTTTTGCACCTGATCTCCCGGCCGTAGGCCCCCTGGCACACATATAGCACAACTCTTCCTCTACAAGTGTGCAAAGTTTGTTGTCCGGGGGACCTACGGCCTGGGAGTACCAATTTTTCAAAGTCGGGCACCCCTTCCATAGAATTTCTCTGGTAACTGGGGACCCGGAACCGGCCGGCCATAGGTCCCCTGAACCCGGAACTTGGCACACATGTAGCCCCAGTACTCCTCTACAAGTTTGCTGTCTGGGGGACCTACGAGAGCAAATTTTTTTCAAAGCCGGGCACCCCTTCTATATACTCCCATGTTAAATGCAAGTCAAGGCATGGGCACAGTGAGGCATGCACATGGACACTGTTAGGCAAAGTGAGGCATGCAGATAGACACCCTAGGCTTATACTCGAGTCAATACGGTTTCCCAGTTTTTTGTGGTAAAATCAGGTGCCTTGGCTTATCTTCAGGTCCGCTTATACTCGAGTATATACGGTATATATATTTTCCAGCATAAAGGATGCACCGAAAAGTTCTATAAACTGTGGGCAGCCGGCTGTCCTCACCCATTTTGACCCCCACCCACTATTCTTGGCAATTGCTACATTAAAAGTCACAACCCTGTACAATTTGAGAAAATTATGGAACTAAACCACCTATTACAGTTAATGTTTTTCCAATGTGCTGGTACTTCATGTACACAATTACTCTGTCATTAGTCTCCATTGCCATTTCGTGGTAAAATAACTTCAGCACTAAATGTACTTTCGACAGTACATGCTGAAATTAAGTGTTGGTGATTGTAGGAAATAGTAATGGATTTTGGAGTTGGGTATTTAAAACATAAATGAACATTTTTTAACTGAATGTTCCAATACAAATTACCAGATTATAAAAAAAAAAAAAAAAAAAAAATCATTAGCATGCTGGTGAGGGGGAAAGCCAGAAACCAAGGAAAGGCAAAATTAAGGCCGATTTAACTTCAGCTTCTGGTTTTCCTGTGATCGATCAAATCTAAAAAGACTATTAACCAAAGCTGTCAATACAAGTCAACAATTCCTTTCAACGGTTTTATTTCTTTTTAGTACATTCATTTCATTCAGAGCTAAACAGCATGTCTCCCACCTCTCATACTAAAACAGGAACGAATGGACAGAACATTAAGCTTTAAGAGAAATTCCGTGGTCTGTGAACCAAATCATGACTCCTCCTTCCCTGACCACTTAAAATGAAGAAAAAAAAAAAAAAAAAAACATACATAAGCTAAGCACGAAACACACCAATACAGTGCAGAATAAATAATTTTACAAATTAAAAACATAAAAAAAAAAAAGTGAAGTAACAATGAAATTCATGACTTTTTCAAATGGCAACTGCCCCGCTAAGATGCAGCACATTGCAGCCCATAATTCCCGCTGTAACTCTTGAGCGGTCGTCATTTCTTAAAGGCCAGTGTGACAGTAAAATGGCAGCAATTAAAATTGAGGGCCTCACAGTGCAAAGGATGTCACTACAAAGGAGCAGACCCTCAGTGCCCAGTGTTCAGAGAGGAATTGATACGATTTAATGCTCAATGCAGTACCCTTGCAAGATAACTTAAATCCCATCCCTTTCCAAGAAGGGAAAACTAAAAAAAATTCCAGCTGGCTCTGCCAACACGGTTCTGTAGTCGTAAGGAATCCGGTTCCTGCAGATTTTCCTTGAGTATATACCAGTTCAACAAGTTCTCGGCGGATAGGTCCATCTGCCAAACAAGTCCGACTTGGCAGATACCTGAGTATTGTGTACTCCCAACCCAAGAAGCAGTGGTTGTCGAAACTCATAGCTTTCCAGATTTCATGTAGGATGGGATGGAGCCGCGTTGCGTCAGGCCTTCAAAGCGTTTGTAGGTGTAGTTTAAGAAGACCCAGTCTTTGGATTTGTAGTCTGGTTCTGTGGTGTTTGGCACTGAAGAAGAAAAAAATAAAATATCAGTTTAGTAGTATTACATGTTAAAGAAATCTGCAGCCTCTGGTAAAAAAAAAAAAAAATGTAAAAACAGTAAAAACTAGGCAGCGCATAATCAGCCAGGCTCACGGTTTTCTGCAGTGCTTCCCTTCATATATTGTAGGTCACCAGGGTATTTCCTATAGACTGCCTAAAAGATATGTAAATTGCACGCATCGGTGATCATTGTGCATCCAGTTTCCCCATTGTCCTCCAAGCTCCCAACTATTGTGGCATTGTTTTGTACAGAGATGTATACTAGGTTCTACCAGGAGCAGCTTCCATGGCACACTTCCAGACTGGTGCAACTTAGTTTCCAGCCTATGCCCTGACAAGTGGGTTTTGTAGGTTAAGATATGTTCAATTTAGGGACAGATGTATTAAAACCCATTTGTCTTATTTTGCGTTTTAAAGTTTAAATATTTTTTGTGTGCGTTGTTTGGTAAGGGAATGGGGATTCGGATTGGTGGTGTACGGTATGTAAACCTTGTGTCTTATTTCCTGTAATACTGTCACTGCTGCCTGTGAAAAGGGCCCTGTGTGCTCCAAAACTGCATTGTTTCGCATTTAAAGTCCTTATGTATGTTGTTCTACAGCTGGCCAAGAGCTTTGGGTGGCCTGACCCGTCAGTACCCGCTGGCCAAACACCCTTCAATTTGAATGAAAAAAAATTTGAGCCGAAAATCATTGGCTGAACAGGGACTACATCCATTCAGGTGCAGTCACTGTTTGGGTATTCTGACGGCCCTGGGTGCCGGCTATCAGTACAATAATAGGCTGCAGGGATATAATGGTGTGCTGGTGATACTTTTCTACCTTAGACATTCAGCAAAGAGCACAAGCCTCAACATATCCTGTTCCCGGATATAACCAGACACCTTGGCATCAGGAATTTTGGCTCAAGTTTCTGACTGCTGAACTCCAGATACAATATAACAACTCTATGCCAAGTCAAGAGTATACTCCTCATTTACTCCAGTGAAGAAATTAAGAGAAACTCATGGTTGCAGGGTCAAGTGTAATCGTTGCTGGAGTTGGTCGTGCCCTTGGATTCCCATTTTGTGAATCGTTGGAACACTGACCCATAATTATTATATTTGTCCCTTCCAATCAGGTCCGTTCTGCCATATGGTGTGCTAAAACCTGCTCAATAAATGGCCCAACATCAGGCTGTGTGTGCGCTTAGCCTCTGATTGAATTCTCTCTACCCTCCTGGTTCACCACAATATTAATTAAAGCAGTAGGAATATTACAAAAAAAATCCTTCAACGATATGCACAAAGAATTATGAATACAATTTCCTACAGTGATCACATATAAAGTGTTTTCTTAGACCCCTTTCACACCGAGGCAGTTTTCAGGCGTTTTAGCGCTAGAAATAGCACCTGAAAACTGCCTTCCATGCTGCCCGAATGTGAAAGCTTGAGTGCTTCCACACTGAGGCAGTGCGCTTAGAAAAAGTCCCGCAAGCAGCATCTTTAAGGTGATTTAGGAGAGTTGTATACAGCGTTCCCAAAACGCCCTGCCCATTGAAATGAACAGGCAGCTTTTAACTCCTTCGCCCCCTAGCAGGGGTTAAAAGCGCCCGCTAACAGCGCTAAAGCACTGCTAAAACAAGCATTGATTTAGCATCAACGCTCAGGTGGCCCCAGTTTGAAAGTAGCCGTAGTTATATTTAAAATGCATGTCTGTCACCCACATTAATCCCCAATACACCCCTCATCCCCTTTAGATCATGTCCCAGCATGCGTTTCCTCTAGTATTACTCCCTGCGACTTCAGCACCAGGCTAAAATTCTTGCAGGGAGTTTAGTTCCTATCAATGTAGTTATACCCCCAGAACTACATTTCCTTGCACACTGTGTGAGCAGGCTCTTCAGAATTAAGGCCGCAGCACTGCTTTGCTGGGAAAAAATTCAACGTATGGCATGCATGTGAAGAGGGACAGAGGGGGCAGAGTTCTGTAGCCCAGTCGGTGGGACCGACAACACTGCTTAGGATTTGAGTGCAAAGTCAATGTGTTATCAGCCTAAGCAGGAATACAGGAGCACACTGGACTACTGACAGATAGCCAGGGATTTTTTTTTATTGTACCTGCAGCATTTTTAAAAGGATATTATATGGAGAAGTGTGGTATATCAATACTGATTTTTTTTTTTGTCCCCTCGACATACTAAATTATTCTGCAATCATAAGGTGAACAAAATTGGTTGAGAACTGCCGAGTATATGGTCAGAGTACTGCTTAATAAATATATGGCACTCTTGCCTAGTGTTGCTTACCATGATGTGTCTCCATACCTGGCTGTAAGATATCCGACTCTGGGAACTCATCAAAATTAGAAGTGTCATCAATGCTTCTTATTTCAATGGTTATTGCTGCCGGTCTCTCTCTGTAAGAAAGAGTGATTTTTTTTTAGACATACGCCAAATATCTCCATTCATATCTTCAGACAGACAACTGAGAAGGACGGAGAGTACAGAGAGTGAAGATGCATATAACCAGGGCCACCATCAGGGGGTACAGGCATTACACCTGTAAGGGGCCCGATCGCCCCCCTTTTTCCATCTGACTTTAGCAACTTGTGGCAGGAGAGAAAAGAGAAGACTTGAGTTGACTGTTTTGTTCGTCAGAACCAACCCCCCACCCGTCCTGCTAATCAGTGCATTTTTATAGCACTGATCGGTGTATAAAATTTCAAGGGTCCCAAAAATATGTCAAAAGTCTCAGATCTGTCGATTGCAATACGGCTAAAAATCGCAGATCACTGCCATTACTAGTGAACAAAAAAAATAAAAAATTAATAGTAATAAAAATGCCCTAAATCTTTCCCATAATTTGTAGATGCTATAACTTTTGCGCAAACAAATCAATATACGCTTATTGCGATTTTTACCAAAAATATGTAGAAGAATATATATTGGCCTAAAGTGATGAAGAAATTTGTTTTTTAAAAACATTTTCGGGGGTATTATAGCAAAAAGTAAAAATTTCATGTTTTTTCCAAATGTTTGCTCTTTTTTCGCTTAGAACGCAAAAAATAAAAACCACAGAGGTGATCAAATAGCACCAAAAGAAAAAGGGATTTTTAAATACAGCTTACCTGTAAAATCCTTTTCTTGGAGTACATCACGGGACACAGAGCGGCATATTCATTACTATGTGGGTTATATGGAGTACCTTCAGGTGTGGACACTGGCAATCTTCAAACAGGAAGTCCCCTCCCTATATAACCCCCTCCCCTAGAGGGAGTCCCTCAGTTTTGTAGCAAGCAGTATGCCTCCCAAAATGGTCACCCAAAAGAGGGGTGGGAGCTCTGTGTCCCGTGAT
This sequence comes from Rana kukunoris, assembly GCA_029574335.1. Taxonomy (NCBI): domain Eukaryota; kingdom Metazoa; phylum Chordata; class Amphibia; order Anura; family Ranidae; genus Rana; species Rana kukunoris. The sequence continues at coordinate 428,587,001 of CM056051.1, forward strand.
GTACTCCAAGAAAAGGATTTTACAGGTAAGCTGTATTTAAAAATCCCTTTTTCTTTCTCGTACATCACGGGACACAGAGCGGCATATTCATTACTATGTGGGATGTCCGAAAGCAATGCTTTAATGAGGGGAGGGAGACATCTTCCAAAGAAGGATTCAATTTAGAGATAAACTCAAATCATAATAATTCCAACTTAGTCAAGAAAAAACTTTTTTTTTTTTTTTTTTTTTTATATCCAAGGGTGTTTTCTGATCCCGAGGATTTCAAACTGCAGCCTGTAGTACTGCCTGTCCAAAGGCAGAATCCGCATTCCTTCTCACGTCTAGTTGATAAAACCTTGTAAACGTGTGGACTGATGACCACGTTGCTGCCTTGCATATCTGAGCCCTAGAGATCTGATGGTGTGCTGCCCAAGAGGCGCCCATGGCCCTGGTAGAATGGGCCTTTACCGACAACGGAGGAGGCAACCTCTTCAACCCGTAGGCTTGAATGATTAATTGTCTAATCCATCTTGAGATGGTGGATTTTGCAGCTGCCTGCCCCTTCTTGGGGCCATCTGGTAGAACGAATAACACATCTGTTTTCCGGATCTTTTCTGTAGCTTTAAGATAGGCCATCATGGCCCGGACAATATCCAAGGTATGCAGCAACCCCTCCTTTCTAGATGTAGGTTTTGGAAAGAAGGATGGAAGTACCAAATCCTGGTTTAAGTGAAATTTGGATATAACCTTTGGTAGAAAGGAAGGATGGGCCGGAGAACTGCCCTGTCCTTATGCAGAACAAGATATGGTTCCTTACACGATAAGGCTGCTAATTCTGACACTCTCCTGGCCGAAACTATGGCGACCAAGAAAACCAATTTTCTTGTCAGTAAGAGTAAAGGAATCTCAGCCAGAGGCTCAAAAGGCTGTTTCTGTAGAGTGGACAGGACAAGATTTAAGTCCCAAGGACAAACTGGTGACTTGACAGGAGGATTAATACGCAAGACCCCCTGTAAGAAGGTCTTTACCAGCGAGTGGGTGGCCAGCGGCCTCTGAAACCACACTGACAGAGCTGAGATCTGTCCCTTGATTGTGCTTAGTGCCAGGCCTTTATCCACTCCTAGCTGGAGAAAACTTAACACCCTATCAATAGTATATTTGCGGGAATTCCATCTTTTGGAATCACACCAGCCTATGTAGTTCCTCCACACCCTGTAATAAATTACCCTGGAGACCGGCTTTCTAGCCTTAATCAGGGTAGGGATTACCTGCCTAGACAGACCCCTACCCCTGAGAATCAGGGTAATGTAGGGTGGAGGATCGGACCTTGTGAGAGTAGGTCTGGTTGTAGAGGAAGAGTCCAAGGGTCTCCCACTGCCATATTCAGGACTAGCGAGTACCAAGCCCTCCGGGGCCAAGCTGGAGCTATTAGAATGACTGGCTTGTGCTCCACTCTGATCCTGCGCAACAGGCGGGGGAGTAACTGTAGTGGAGGGAATGCATATAGAAGTTTGAATTGATGCCAAGGTCACACCAACGCATCGGTTCCGCAGGCCATAGGATCCCTCGCTCGCGACACGAACCTGTCTAGTTTCTTGTTGAACCTGGATGCCATTATATCTACGTCTGGCGTTCCCCACCTCTGGCAGATTGTCTGAAAGACCTGGGGATGCAGAGACCACTCCCCTGGCAACAGACTCTGGCGACTTAAGAAGTCTGCCTGCAGGTTGTCCACTCCTGGAATGAATATCGCTGAAATGCAGGGTACATGAGCCTCTGCCCATTGAAAAATCAAGTTCACTTCCCTTTGAGCGGCCTGGCTCCTGGTTCCCCCTTGGTGGTTTATGTATGCCACCGCCGTGGCATTGTCTGACTGGATTCTCACCGGGAACCCCTTTAATCTGGAGGTCCACGCCAACAGGGCTAGGCGAGCCGCTCTGATTTCCAAGATATTGATGGAGAGCTGCCTCTCTGCTTTCACCCAAGTTCCCTGGCGGGAGAACCCCTCGAAGACCGCCCCCCAGCCTGCCAGGCTGGCGTCTGTGGTAACTACCTTCCAGACAACAGGGCTGAAGGATCTTCCCTTTAGAAGGTTCTGAGGGTTCAACCACCAGGCCAGGCTTTGTCGGACCCTTGATGATAGCGTCAAAGGGGACTCTAAGGCATGTGCCCTCTTGCCCCAGGCTGCTAAAATGGCTGCCTGTAGGACGCGAGTGTGGATCTGAGCGTATGGTACTGCCTCGAATGTGGCCACTAGCTTGCCTAGTAATCGCATACACAGGCGAATAGTTGGTCTTCTCTTGTTTATAACCAACTGAACCAACCCCTTGATCGCCTTGATCTTTACAAGGGGCAGGAACACCTTTTGACGTTCCGTGTCTAACCTCATGCCGAGGTATTCCAACTGCTTTGTAGGCTGGAATGCTGACTTTCCCTGGTTTAGGACCCAGCCGAATTCTTCGAGGTACCGAACCGTGAGGTTTACTGCCTTCTGCAGACCCGTCCGTGAATGATCTATAATTAAAAGGTCGTCCAAGTATGCTAGGACTGTGACTCCTTGGATTCTTAAATTGGCCAGAACTGGGGCTAGGATCTTCGTGAATACCCGGGGGGCCGTGGCCAGCCCGAAAGGGAGCGCCCTGAATTGGAAGTGTCGCTGCCCGACCGCGAAGCGTAAAAACCTTTGATGCGACTGACAGATTGGTACATGAAGGTAAGCATCTTTTATGTCTATGGAGGCCAGAAAATCGTTCTTCTGAAGCGCGGCGGCTGCTGACCGGATGGATTCCATCCGGAAGGACCGCACCCTTAGATAACCGTTTAACCTCTTTAGGTCCAAAATTGGCCTGACATTGCCGTTGGGCTTTGGTATGACAAAGAGATTGGAATAGAACCTAGGCCTTGCTCTTGGGCTGGCACTTCTAAAATTACGTCCTGGCAAAGCAGGTGATCCAAGGCTGCCAGCATTGAGGCCTTCCTTGCTGGATCCCTTGGTAGCCTTGATTCTTGAAAATGAGGCGGAGGATACCTTAGAAATTCCAGTCTGTAACCTGTGGTTACAGATGCCCGGACCCATTTGTCGGGGATCTTGGCTTCCCAAACTTCTGAGAAGAGACGAAGCCTTCCCCCCACCCGTGAGAGTGGGGGCGCCCCTTCATAAGGCAGATTTAGGGGCTGCCTTTGACGGCTTGCGATACCACGGCTTCTTACCCCCAGGGGTTTGTCCCTGCGATCTACTGTTACCGTTGGATCGCGCAGGCGGCCGTCGATACTGCCTGGAATTAGAGGGCCCCGAGACAGGAAAAAGCTGCCTTTAAATGTAGGAGCCCGGAATGTCTTTTTGACCGGTAAAAGGGTACTCTTGCCCTTTGAAATAGTCTGAATATATTTATCCAGATCCTCTCCGAAGAGTCGCCCTCCATGGAAGGGAAATCCTGCCAGAAGCTTTTTGCATGGGGGTTCTGCCGCCCAGTTCTTCAACCATAAGAGCCTTCTCATGTGTACCAAACATAGTGATAAACGAGAAGCCTGCTGGATGGAATCTTTTATAGCATCTACCGCAAAACACAGAACTCTGGAAATGTCAGCAAACTCTTCTGCTTGTTGGGTAGGCATGTCTTTTAACATCTCTTTTGTCTGGTCTTTTAATGCCTGACAAACTCCAATTGCAGCTACCGCTGGCTGCACCACTGCTCCTGCCGTAGCAAAGGATGCTTTTAAAAGTGTTTCTAATCTTTTATCAACCGGATCTCTAAACATATGTATATTTTCCACCGGGCAAGTTAGTGATTTATTCACACATGAGATGGCTGCATCCACTACTGGGAGCTTCCATCTCTTGGAGAATTTTTCCTCCATGGGATAAATGACCGCAAATCTTTTCGGTGGCAGAAAAACCCTGTCCGGCCGTACCCAATCCCGAAAGATCAATTCCTCCAAGAGAGGATGGACCGGAAAAACTGCGTTGCTTAACGGGGCTCTCAAAGAGCCCAGAGAGGATACCGGAGGAACCTGAGGTTCTGGTAATGGCAAACTAAATGCCGAGCGGACCATGTCCGTCAAAGACTGTACCCACAGTCTTTCCGTCTGGGAGTCTGAAAATGGTTCCTCAGAGGTAGACCCCTCAATCCCTGAACCCTCTTGGTTCAGGTCCAGTTGATCCTCCTGTGATTCTAATTCCTCCGGAGAGAGAATCTCAGCATCTGAGGATACACTCCCTGGTGATGGGGATCTAACCCGTTTCTTACCAGGAATAGCTCTAGCGATCAATGCTGCTATTCTCTCTTCTAGCCCCCCTAGGGATACGGCTAGCATCTCCTCTGTGATAAACACAGGGCTGGGCTGATCTGGGCCAGCCTCCGCACCAGATCCCCCTAATGGCTCATCCAAGGCGCTTCTTAAATTAATAAGCTGCGGGGAAAGAATCGGCATATCAGAATCAGAAAGGGAACCCTTTTGTTTTTTGGTCTTTTTTGTACCCTTTGACCCCGAACCCTTGGAAGCCATAATACAAAATCGAGGGACTCCGCCCACACAACAGACTGTAGTGGCCAGGAGTACAATTCCAGAGTTTAGGGGAAAGTAGATTACTAGTGTCCCCACAAACTGATGGGCCCGTATGTTGGTCTTTTTTTTTTTTTTTTTTTTTTTTAAATAATTATATATTTTCTATGACCATACACAATGCCCCTAACTTAAGTTTGCCAGCCTCCAACCTGCTGTCAAATAAGGGGGATTCTTTGGCTTAACAATAGACATTGGGACAAAGTCCACATGTACTACCCCTTTTCCGCCACCGGGAGTCACTATTCTGCCGCCCTGCGTCCTCTCTTGAAACAATCAGCCACAGACTGAGCCCTGACAAGGCCTGCTGTCTATAACAGCAGAAGGGCGCGCCCCTGTATGACGCCGCAGGCCCGCCCCCCCCCGCCCTCCTGTCTGGATGGCGCGAAAATTCGTCAATAAGACGCGCGCGTGCACGCGCGCGCGCGCGCGTACCCGGAAACAGGAAGAACACGGAGGAGCCGCGCTGCTGGAGATCCATGGCGCAGAAACGGCGGCAGATTCAAAACTCCCGGCCAGGTAGGACTCTTTTAAGGCCCCTAAGGATCCTTTACTAGCCTCTAGGAAGCAACAGCAGGTTAGCTAGCAACACACTTTAGACAGGGGGGCCTAGTGATGGGGGGAGAAAGGGTGTCATCCTGTCTCTAAGACATAGTGATCACAGTTGCCCATGCAGAGCATACTCAGGCTATCCCCCCTTTTAGGTTACCCCGGGGAGCCTGCTGTCGAACCAAGTCCCGCAGGCTCCCCCTTACCTGCTCCATGCTGCAGGATGTTTGACCAGCAAACTGATCCAGTCTTCTCCCATCTCCGTGGGTAGCGTAGTAGACCTTCAGGCCCTGGGGTCCTATGAAGGTACCCACTGTCCTGGACCTATATAGCACCCTGGCAAAACAGGAACCTTATGGTTTTTGCAAACTCCAAGTCCTGGGCCCAGGGTCCAGCCCTCCAAAGAGGAGCATTATAGGCAAAACCCCACGGTTTGGGGCCCGGGTACTGTCCACTTTGGCACTGAGGCTCCTTGGACAGATCCGGTTAGCCCGCCCTTATCCCAAAGGATGTGGAGCAAAGCTATTCCGTGACCAACACCTAAGACACTGGCGAAAAAACTGAGGGACTCCCTCTAGGGGAGGGGGTTATATAGGGAGGGGACTTCCTGTTTGAAGATTGCCAGTGTCCACACCTGAAGGTACTCCATATAACCCACATAGTAATGAATATGCCGCTCTGTGTCCCGTGATGTACGAGAAAGAAAGCTCTATTTGTGGGGTTTAAAAAAACACAAACTTTTGTTGAAGTACAGCATTGCATGGCCACACAACTACTAGTTAAAGTGACCCAAATTTAAAACAAGTGCTCTGGTCAGTGGACAAACGTACAAAGTCAGCAGGGGATCAAATACCTTTTTCCCCTTACTGTAGGTGTAACATGCAACATATATGTGTAGTATGAAAGGTGAACTTGCCCTCCTGCCCAGACCAATTGTATTAACGAATATAGAGTTGCATCAGTTTTTGTCTTTAATGTCTGCATGGAGTTCAGCATTAATACACTGTTGCCGATTACTACAATATAAATGTAAAGCGGAGTTCCACCCAAAAATGGAACGTCCGCTTTTTGGATCCCCAACCCTCCGGTGTCACATTTGGCACCTTTCAGGGGGAGCAGATACCTGTATAATCCAGGTATTATCTCCCACTTCCGAGCATAGATAGCCGCAGTATACCTTAGCAAGACTACAAATGAGGGGGTGTGTATCCTGCTGACTGGACAAAGAAAGAGCAGAAGCAGAGTGAGGAGGTAACTTCCTCTGCTCATTTTGTTTGCTCTTATTATCAGCATGGTGTTTGTCAACATGTATGGATGCAGCACACCTGATTGTTTCTCAGTCCTACTGTACAGGGATTGCAAGAGGCTTATACCAAGCCAACATCATATACATACAACGCATTTGAAGTAGAACTCCAAGTCTGGCACTACTGGTCCTCTTTGGGCAGAATGACATTTGCGTCAGTCTGTCCATTTACATATACTATGATCCAAAAAGCCAAAAATTAGGTGCTGCTTAGGTAGAGAGGTAAAGTCCAACTAGACCACTGGGAGAGCAGGCAGGTACAGGGAGCTTGTCCTAGCACCAAGCTGCAACAATATAAATAAGCAAAATTGAGCTTATTTTGAAAAATAAAGAATATTAAACTGAGAAAGAAGGGGAAGACAGATAAATTTAGTGTTTTTACATGGTCACTGAATGCCTGCCATTTACTAAAAGTACATCTGCATATCCACACATGTACCAGGCACAAAATTATTGGTACCTTATATGGCCCCAGTCTACTCCTTCAAAGAAAGCATGGCTCTTAATTTCCTCAATGCCATTTGAGCCAATCCTGTTTTCTGCATCATTGCAAAACCTGAAACAAAACAATGTGTGAGAAACAGACATGAGTTTTATGGCAAACTAATGCCACTGGCGGTTAGCTTATAGGTGACAACACAGCAGTGAGTTTTAATATTCTACCACATACAGTGGATATATATATATATATGTATATATATATATATATATATATATATATATATATATATATATATATATATATATATAAAAAAGTCTACACATCCCTGTTAAAATGTCAAGATTCTGTGATGTAAAAAAAATGAGACAAAGATAAATCATTTTTAGAACACTTTCCACCTTTGATGTGACCTATGAACTGTACAACACAGTTGAACAACAAACTGAAATCTTTTAGGTGGACGGAAGTAAAAATAAAACAAAATATGGTTGCATAAGTGTGCACACCCTTAAATACTTTGTTGAAGCACCTTTTGATGTTATTACAGCACTCAGTCTTTTTGGGTACAAGTCCATCAGCATGGCACATGTTGATGTGGCAATATTTGCCCACTCTTTGCAAAAACACTCCAAATCTGTCAGACTGCAAGAGCATCTCCTGTGCACAGTCCTGTTCAGAACACCCCACAGATTTACAGGTCCGGGCCATTACAAAAAAACTTTAATCTTCTAGTGAAGCAATTCCTTTGCTGATTTGGACGTATTATTTGGGTCGTTGTCATGCTGAATGATGAAGTTCCTCTTCATGTTCAGCTTTCTAGCAGAAGCCTGAAGGTTTTTGTGCCAATATTGACTGGTATTTGGAACACTTCATAATTTCCTCTACTATGACTAAGGCTCCTCATCCAGCTGAAGAAAAACAGCTCCAAAGCATGGTGCTGCCAACACTATGCTTCACGGTGGGTATGGTGTTCTTTTGATGATGTGCAGTATTGTTTTTGTGCCAAACACATCTTTTGTAATTATGACCAAAAAGTTCAACCTTGGTTTCATCAGACCCATTTTCCAACATGCTTTTGAGAGACTTCAGATGCGTTTTTGCAAAATTTAGCCAGGCTGGGATGTTTTTCTTTGTAGGAAAAGGCTTCGTCTTTCCACTCTAGTCATAGCCCAGACATATGAAGAATATGGGAGATTGTTGTCACATGTACCACACAGCCAGTACTTGCCAGCTATACCTGCAGCTCCTTTAATATTTCTGTAGGCCTCTTGGCAGCCTCCCTGATCAGTTTTCTTCTGGTCTTTTCATCAATTTTGATACCTTTTAACAATGAGATCCCTCTGATGCTTTGGAAGCTCTCTGCGGACCATGTCTTTTGCTGTAAGAAGCGACTAAGACATTTTAAGGAAAGACCTACTTGAACAGCTGAACTTTATTAGTTAATCAGAGGCATTGTAAATTATGGAAGATTTGTACTGTACGATAAAATTGCCCTGCCTCAATCCATGTCCTTTCATTAGGATTACTTAAAAACCTCTGTTCTGCGTTATCTACTGCCTCACTAGCATCCAATGCCCACAGTCTGCTTAAAGTCCTTATGGATGAGATCTCTTAAATACACAGTCCTCCAATATAAGCTTTCAAAGCATTCCAGGGGTAGACTAGTGTCCGTTATCAATCAAAAAGGCTTTAATCCTTGATCGTATATGGTCTGTATTTAGGAAAAGGGAAAGCCAAAAGGGGTTACCTTTCCAATAAGTGAGCAATTTGCAATTATTTAATAATTTAATTTGGAGTGGAGAGTGGTCAGACAGTCCCCAAGCCAGATAAGTGACCGAGGTCTAAAGGAGTGAATTAAATCTGAACCCTGTGCTTAGTCTATGCGTTAAGGAATGACATGAAAATTGGGCCTGACAGGTCAATTTATAGCGCAAGAGGTCCGAGCCCAATCTCTGAGATGTATCTGGCAAAGGCTGTAGGCGATCTGGGGCCTTGTGAGCAAAATTTCTTACGCCAATCTAAAGAGGCATCCAATATATTATTCAAATCCCACAGAACTAGTACCGGAGTACATGGATGACTGGCTATAAATTGAGACAGACTCTAACACAGGGGTCTCAAAGTACCGGCCCGGGGACTGGTTAAAAATGACCGGCAGGCAAGGCCAATCCTGGGCTTTTTTTTTTACTGCTCATGCTCCGCAGAGGCTGAGGTGCCTAACAGTGTTGCCTCTCTATCTCCTCTGTTCTCTCCGCTGCTGCAGTCCAGAGAGAGAACAGAACAGAGGAAGGAGCGGAGGAAGGATCCGCGCACCGACGATCGATCGGAGACCCGATCCAGGGTCCTGCTGCTACCTCTGCATGTGTTCTCTTGGTGCCCTATCACAAGGCCTCTGTGAAAGCCACGAGGAGAGGACTCAGGCAAACGATCCTGACTGCCAGGAGTAGCGAGTGTGGGGGGTATTTTATGGAGTGTGGGGGTAATTGTGCAGTGTGGGTGGTAATTGTGTAGTGTGACGTTAATTATGGAGTGTGGGGGGAATTTGAAAGTTTTGAAAGTTTGCATGCGACCCCCATGGGATTTGAAAACTTGTCATGTGGCCCTCAGGCAATTTGAGTTTGAGACCCCTACTTTAACAGCTCCATGTGAAAGGGTGGAGGTATATATATATATTTATTACACACACACACACACATTTGCGATAATACATATATGAGAGTTCCAACTTCCCAATATAAAAATATATCTGCCTTGAGGATCTATTTGGGCAGAGAGTGTCAAATGGCGAAGACCTTGAAATCAGTACACTCACACCTCTAGTGTACTGTGTATGAGTGGAGTGGTATTGTACCGAGTAATTTGATGTGTGCAAAAGTCTTACTGTGTTGTCAGATGTGTTGCCTGCAAACAGATAACAGCTGGAGAATGATGGGTAAAAAATGTGAAAATAGCAGTTCTCTTCTTATTATCATGTAGCCCTCTCACATTCAATGAGAGGAGAGGCCGTGTGTATACTCATCTAGGAACAACGGAATATATATAGTTAGTGCCTATTAAACCAAACTCAGTAAATCCTTGTGCGTGATCTTCTTTAGCTCAAGTGTTAATGAATGGTGAGAATACACCACTAGAAAGGGACAATAATTCTTAGGCTGGTGCACATTAGTGGTTAGCCGCCTTAAGTTGTCGCTCATGACAATCAAGCCAGTCGTCACAGGGTTTTCAAAGAAATGCACAGATCCATCTGCAACCACAGGCAATTTTGCTGGGTATGGCATGGAATATAATAGTGGAATAGCTCTCAGACGCTTTCCTGATTTTAGTAAATTTCTCTCTGTTTTTGGACAGCAGTTGAAAAAAAAATCAGGCTATATGGAAACCTTCTTGCCTTGTATTTCAAGATTAGGCTGTTGTCTGGCCAGCTGTAAAATGATATCTCTGTCCTTGTAATGAAGAAGTATTAGCAGAAATGGTCAATCAGGGCCCCCTTGTGGTTGAACTCGAAATGGCACCCACAGAGTCCTTTTCACAGAGAAAAATGGTGTAAGAATTCTCAAATAATGTATCAGTCAGACAGTTTTTTAAAAAAACCTACAGGGTTTTTGCCTCCTGCTCTTTTAGGCAAACAGACTATCTGAATATTACTACGTGTGAGCCTGTTCTCCATATCCTTGACCCTTTCTGCAGTATCAGAGGATTTTACCGAGATCAGACAGACATCTAGTAGCAATGGTGGTATTTCATTCTCAACTGAGCTTGCGCTACCCTCTAAAGCAGTGGCTCTCTTATTTTCTGCATATCATGCCTAATGTGCAATAAATCTTCTTTATGCTCTTAACTACAGTGGAGAGATTAGCAATAGAAGAGCCATAAGTGTGCACTGCTGTAAGGATATCTTGCAGGGTGGGCTCCTTGTGTTCAGTGTCAGGGAAACTTGTTGCCTCGTATAATTGCGATGGAAAGGTACTTACTGCGGGTCCCAGGAGTTCTGCCAGCATTTCCTCTGCCACGGGTTGAGCCAGTTCTGCTTGCCTCTTTGAGGAGGATTGCTGAGCTCTAGACGCCATGGGAGTAGTGGAAAGTTTGTTTGGCGTCTTTTGCCTACTCTGATCATGAGCAAACTTCTCCAGATTGACTGAATTTGCACACTGTCTCGACATGCTGGGTCAGCAGGGGGACCGCCATATTGATTCAGACTTGTGGTGTAGCGTTGACTCCCTACTGGCTAGTCATCTTTGCAGGCTTCACTGGGCGACAGTGAGCAGCTGCAGGAGTGACTCTACCCCGGAAGCAAAGTATTCGGTCAATTGCACTAGCTTTTAAGTCTCACAACAGGGGGAAAGCTCAGGATACTAGCAGAGCTACTGTGAAGCACGTCTGCTCACATGAACATCCAGGCCACACCATAATGATGGCAGGTTTGTACTGACTCCTATTTTACATGAGTTTGAATGTGATTGCTTAATTCTGAACACAGCTACATCAAGGTATAAAAGAGGGTGTTGCACACTTATGCAACCACGTTAATTTTTTATTTTTTTTCCATTCCCAACCTAAACGATTTCAGTTTTGGTTTTTGTTAAATTGCATTGTACAGTTTATAGGTTACATTAAAAAAAAAGGTGGAAAGTGAAATTATTTTTGTCATTTTTTTACATCACAGAAACCTGACATTTTAAACAGGGGTGTGTAGACTTTTTATATCCACTGTATATATGCGTACAGCTGATGCCACTGCTTTGTGCTGGAAGCACACTCACTTGGTGCCCCCAGCACTGACAGCAGTGTCACCAATAGCTCCAGGTCACTATTCACAATTAGTAGCCAGTAGTATGGTTCCTGATTATGTGATCACTGTGACAATCACAGTGATATCATGGTCAGGAAGTCCAGGAAATACTTGTGGCATTAAGAACCCTTTAAAGGAGCAGCCTGAATCAACTTTAAAAAGGGTGAATGTCAGGCTATGATCCAGCATGCATCACTAATACCCAGCACAGACCAGGCACAGACCTGAGAATTAAATCCTTTGACTTTTCAGATATTGGCACCTCAGGAGGAAAAACAAGCGTTTCTTTCCAGGTCATCACTTTCCGATACGTCTCCTGTGGCGTTTCTGAACAGAATGGAGGATATCCTGTGTAATGCACAACAAAGACCTTTAATTATATCAGCCACAATAAATCACTGGCATAACAAGCACAACAATCAAGTAACAGAATTCCTTACATTTTATGTAAATGAATCAAACGACAATGATTAGGTTACAGACTGGAAATCAGGAACTGTGAAGAATTGATGAAAGAGCTTGCCACTTATCAAAATGTAAACTACACAGCTATTTTTGGATGCAGTGAAAGATTATGCATCACCAGATCTGCGACAAGCAAGCTGCAAGTGATCTGCATACTTGTTTATTCTTTGGTCATTCAATAAGTAATGAAGTCAAGAGAGGCAGCCCCTATAGACTGAAGCTTTAAAGTGATGCTTAACTATGGTTTAAAACAAACAAAATACAGTATATTCAAGTATGCATTCTCGAAAAAGTACCTTCTATATTACTTTCAGCTTCCGGCAAATCTACAATTTTTTTGCTGCTCCAACTTCCTATTAGAGTATTTACATTTGTTCTTTATGGTCCCACTGTATGTAAAACATAACCATCCTCTATTGCTCGCTCTTGGGATGGTCTAGTCTTAATGACCAGTACCCTGATTACCTGTACATGTCCCGCCTGCAATGAGATGTTGCTGATCGGCTCCCCTCGCCTCACATTGTCAGTGTGACATGTTTACATGCAACTGCCTGTGATCGGTAACACAGCCAATCACATGTAATCACATGGGTAAAGAGCCTGATCTTGGTAAAGAGCCGACGACAACGTTCTTTACCAAAGTGATTGGCTGTGTCCGATCACAGCGGGTCACATGTAAACACGGAAGTGCCATTGATCGTCTCTCCTCACACTGACAGAGTGTGAGGAGAGCCGATCAGCGGAATCTTATTGCAGGGGAGACCTGTACAGGTAATCAGGGCACTGATCGTCAAGACTAGACCATCTCAAGCAAGAAATAGAGGGTTGTTATTTTCTACATACAGTGGGACCATAAAGAACAAGTCTAAACACGCCAATATCAAGTTAGTAGTAGTTGTCCTTTTAAAGATGAAATTCAGGCAGATAGGAAATTACATGAAAGTCTCAAGGTTTTTCACCTTAATGCATTGTATGTATTTAGGTGAAAAACCTTTGCTGCCCCCAGAGCCAACCCCCTTTTTTTTTACCCGAGTCCATCCAGTCCAGTCATGTGCACACGCCCAGAGACTCCAGCCGCAGTTGCTCTCCTCATTGGACAGATTAGATGGCAGCAGAAGCCATTGGCTCCCACTGCTGTCAATCAAATCCAGTGACACAGGAGAGGGGGGGGCAGGGTCACACCACGCTGTATGTTTCAAAAGATGCAGAACCGGTGGGGCATCCCAGAAGACGACGTTCAGAACTGCTTTGTGCAAAACCTTTGCACAGAGCGGGTAAGTATAGGCATTTTTGTGATTTTTATTAAAAAAAAAAAAGCATACCTTTACAATCACTTTAAACTCAACCAGAGGTTGGGCCTGAATTTACCAGATCAGCTTCTTACAGCCCACATACAACTGAACTTAAACTGAATCAGGGAAAAGCAGAACAAGGAGCTAATCAGTTCTGCTGTAGTGCTACCAGGAAAAATGCTGATAGGAGAAGAGAGCAGAGCGACGTGCAGATGAGCCTTTGAGTTTACTACTACTACTACAATGTCCAGTTACAGGCTGGGGGAGGGACAAGACCTCCAATGATATTTGACTGGAGCAGCAAAATAAAAAAAAAAAATGGAAAAAAAAAAAAAAAAAAAAAAAAAAAAAAAAACAGGCCTCTTGCCCTGCAAGGTAGGCAGAACTGTTCAAAAATCTCAGGACTGGATAGACAAAAATATTTAGAATTTGGCATTTATTTTTTGTATTACAGGTATTTATACAACGCAATTTACGTAGCACTTTACATTAGGGCTGTGCAAATTAACTTTTAATTAATCGATTAATCTTTAATTCTTTTGATCGATTAAAATTCTTTTGATTGGTACTCCTCTCTCTGCCGGCTTCTGGGCCTTCAGGGAGTTCCGTTGGAGATCCGGTAACGTCACGGACACCAGCAGTGCTTGCCGTGTCCATCTGAAGGGCTCCTTTGCTGTGCCTTCATATCTGTATGCCGGCGGGACCTTACTATCTGCCACACGCAAGGGCTGTTACACTTCCCTCTATCAACCTGGGATTGTACAGCCATCCACTGGGAGTTGTGATAGTTCCCTTCACGGGACATCTACATGCCAACAGACTGATGTTAACCTCTCATCTGGATTCAGCAGTGGTATCGTTGTACACATTTTTATACCAGCATCATACTTAGCTACATGTTTTTATGACTGCTTTTGTACCGTTTGGTATTACTCGCACCATTTTTACAGTTTATGTAGCTACATCGATTTTATCTCCAGTGCAATATTTATTTGGTTACCTACTTGAAGACTATAAAAGTTTTAATGCTATTCCCCGAGCGCTGCCTTTGTGTGTTTTTTTTTTATATCCTGCTATCCATTTTTCCAGTTGTTGGAAGCTACACTGGGAATCGGCCTGCAAGGAGATCAGCTAAAAGTAGTTGGATCTGTATGTGCGTTATAATTAATCGAAATTAGTCGATTAAGCGATTAAAAAGAAAAACGATCAAACACAAATTTTAATCAGTAACAGCCCTACATTACATATTATAATGTACATTCGCATAAGTCCCTGCACTCAAGGACCTTACAATCCTAAAAGGTCCCTAACTCACACTCATACATACATACATATACTAGGGCCAATTTAGACAGGAGCCAATTAACCTACTAGCATGTCACTGGAGTGTTGGGGGGGGGGGGGGGGAACCCATGCAGGCAAACTCCATGCACGTAGTGCCATGGTTGGGATTCAAACCAACAACTATACTGCTAAGCACTTAGCCAGTGGTATTTAGCTTTGGCATCTTCAATATTTCTAAGCCATCAGGTTATCTGTAAAATCACTCAGGGAACACGGTCCACATGGGGTCAGTAATTTGCAGTTTTAACTTTTTCCCTAAAAATGCTAATATTGGTGGAAAGTTGCAGTCATTTGTTGAGATGCTGCAGTCTGTAGATAAAGTAAAGTAGACTTCCTGAAGTCAGCGCTGCTGCAATATTTCATTAGATTCATGCTTACCTATTAACATCTCATACATGATGACACCCAATGACCACCAGTCACAAAGCTTGTTGTATCCTGTCTGCATGAAGACTTCTGGGGCGATGTAGTCGGGAGTCCCAACTGTGGAGTAGGCCTGAAACATGACACAAAAAATGATTAATAAGATCAGAAGAACACAAGACACATAATAACATAAAACGGCAAAGAAGTGCAGAATCCTATACTGGCCAGATATGTTACATTTCAATGGTTTGCAGCAAACATAACAATGAAAACTGTTTACTAGCATAGCGTTTAACCAACCATTCAGCATAGCAACTCAGAATTTACCTTCTTTTTAGCCTGATCATGTGATAGTCGCATGGTTGTGATATCATCTGTCCCTATCAAATCACTCCAATTCACCATCATTCCTATAGTCAGTCTGAAAGTACACTGAAGAGGCATGGACAATTTAGCTGTTCAGTTCCAGCGTCTGAAAGCCCAACTCCCCTAAGTATACTCACCCCCCCAACACCTCTTTATCTGCTGCAAGAATCTACCCGAATAAGCTCAGGTCTCGGAATTTACCAAATGTATTCATGTTTACTGCCCTCCCCAAGAGGCAGTGGTGTGGCCTAGCGTTCCCCACTCCATTACAGCAAAAGCGTGAGGCTCCAATCAATAATGATACATATGTAATAGCTCAAAGTGAATGTGTAATATCATTTACTTTTAGAAAATGTGCAGACCATGAACTGACAAAGTGCGTTCTATGTAATCTCGCTATTCTATTACTGCTACCTCTCATATACGCTACAAGTTTTAAATACAAATTTTAATTTCCCACCTTTGTACTTACCAACTGCCTCCTGTTCTTCTTCCATGTCTCTGCCTTCCTCTTCGAGTTCATATTCTGGAATGCTGACATGAAAAAGATCCGTTATATTATGGTGCACAAGATACATTCACTGCCCTATACATTAAACTTTTGTACAGGTTCCAAGAAAAAAAAATATAAGTGCCACTGGCTGCAGCATACTAAGTAAATTGTTTTAGGTTGCCTGAGCTGCAGGGGGTCTGTTAACTCTCTGCAGGGGGTCTGTTAACTCTCTGCAGGGGGTCTGTTAACTCTCTGCAGGGGGTCTGTTAACTCTCTGCAGGGGGTCTGTTAACTCTCTGCAGGGGGTCTGTTAACTCTCTGCAGGGGGTCTGTTAACTCTCTGCAGGGGGTCTGTTAACTCTCTGCAGGGGGTCTGTTAACTCTCTGCAGGGGGTCTGTTAACTCTCTGCAGGGGGTCTGTTAACTCTCTGCAGGGGGTCTGTTAACTCTCTGCAGGGGGTCTGTTAACTCTCTGCAGGGGGTCTGTTAACTCTCTGCAGGGGGTCTGTTAACTCTCTGCAGGGGGTCTGTTAACTCTCTGCAGGGGGTCTGTTAACTCCTCAGGGGGTCAACTCCTCTCAAGAACCTCTGTACCTTCTGATTGCATGTTCTGAGTGTTTCACAAATGGCTTTAGTGTCTCTCTACGGTCAGAGGTGTCCAAACTTTTTTCAAAGAGGGCCAGATTTGATGAAGTGAATATGCATGAGGGCCGATCATTGTGCCTGAAATTCTTTGAACCATTAAAATTTGGTCTAAGCGAGTTCGTTCAATCACTAATACACTGCCCAATAAGAATTATCTTGCCTTTGTGGCTGTGTGTGGTGAAGAGATCTGCTCGGGCGTGTTATTTGGATATACTGTATTTATCGGCGTATAACACGCACCTTCACTTTAAGAGGGAATTTTAAGGCAAAAAATGAAAACCCCTTTCACACTGAAGCGTTTTTACCATTAAAAATAGTGCTCTTAAAAAACGCTCTCCATGCATCTCAATGGACCCTTTCACACCGAGTCCTGCAAGCAGCATCTTTGGAGCAGATTTTGAGCGCTGAAAAAAGAAACGCTCCAAAAATGTCTTAGCGGTGCTTTACCAGCACATTGGGATTGCAGATAAGGCTTTGCTCGAATAACGCTCAAAAAAATAGCCCCAGTGTGAAAGGGGCCTAAGAGCTGTCACGCAAAATAAGGGTCAGTGCCCATCAGTGCTGCCTCGTATAGGACAGGGAGGGGGCGGGGGCTCACAAAAGAATATATAAAATCAGGGGGGCCACATTAAACCAGATTGCGGGCTGCAATAGGCACGCAGGCCGGACTTAGGACATGCCTGCGCTACGTGGACCTGCATTTCATGTTATGCAAGGAAACAGGACTATACGACACTTACTGAAATCACTGGGAGGATTATGGCTCAGATTCCTGTAGAATTCTGTCCGGTGGGCTTTCTTCAGTCCCGTACAAAGACCAAAATCAGACAGCTTGACGTGACCCTGTAAAATGAACCAGGTTATTACAATTGTACATATTACATGGGAATGGAAGGCTCAAAGTTATCAAAAGGAGAAGAAAAAAAATAAATAAGCAATTTTGCAGGCAAGTCAAAAGTCCTATCTAGCAGTATAGTACCCAACGTGAGACTTGTATTTAACCAGTTGCCGACCAGCCGCCGCAGTTATACGGCGGCAGGTCGGCACGGGTGCGCGAGAGCCCGTAGCTCTACGTCGCGCCTTTCGCGGCCACTAGGGGGCGCGTGCGCGCCGCCGGCGGCCCGCGCGCGCGCCCCCCGCTCGCCCCCGAGTCCCATGCGTGTGCCCGGCGGGCGCGATCGCCGCCGGGCACACGCGATCGCTCGTTACAGAGCGGGGAACGGGAGCTGTGTGTGAAAACACACAGCGCTCGTTCCTGTCAGCGGGGGAAACGCTGATTTTATGTTTATACGATGTATGAATACAAGATCAGTGATTCCCCCTAGTGAGGCCACCCCCCCCATACAGTTAGAACACACCAGGACCACACTTAACCCCTTCCCTGCCCCCTAGTGTTAACCCCTTCACTGCCAATGGCATTTTTATAGTAATCCAATGCATTTTTATAGCATTGATCGCTAAAAAAATGCCAATGGTCCCAAAAATGTGTCAAAAGTGTCCGAAGTGTCCGCCATAATATCGCAGTACCGAAAAAAAACGCTGATCGCCGCCATTACTAGTAAAAAAAATAATAATAATAAAAATGCCATAAAACTACCCCCTATTTTGTAAACGCTATAACTTTTGCGCAAACCAATCAATAAACGCCAATTGCGATTTTTTTTACGAAAAATATGTAGAAGAATACGTATCGGCCTAAACTGAGGAAAAAATATTTTTTTTTATATATTTTTGGGGATATTTATTATAGAAAAAAGTAAAAAATATTGCATTTTTTTCAAAATAGTCGCTCTGGCTTTGTTTATGGCGCAAAAAATAAAAACCGCAGAGATGATCAAATACCACCAAAAGAAAGCTCTATTTGTGGGAAAAAAAGGATGCCAATTTTGTTTGGGAGCCACGTCGCACGACCGCGCAATTGTCAGTTAAAGCGACGCAGCGCCGAATCTCAAAAAGTGCTCTGGTCTTTGGACAGCAATATGGTCCGGGGCTGAAGTGGTTAAAGACCATGGGCAATATGTTGCCACCTTTAGGTGATACTGGCAAAAAAAAAAAACTTTGCTAGGGCTGCTCTTAGAGCATGGCCAAATAATTTGGCCATACTTTCTGAAAAGCTGACAGGCGTACCTAATCAAACCCTTCCTTTAAACGCCCTTTAGAAAAAGGCTAATCTAATAGCGTGATTACAGTAGAATACATCTGGAGAAAAGCCATAGCTTGTACATGGCATAAAATGCAGGGGAGGAAAGCTTTCCAATGCCTTTACTACAAAATCAGTATCCCGAAATACTTTTCTCCATAACATCTTTAAATTAAAGAGGGTTTGCTTCTCAAGGTCGGAGGACCTGTAGCATTTCTGGCCTTTGAAACATTTTGTACATTTGTAGAACCTTCATCTCCAAAACAATTTGGACATAGTAGCAGAGAAATAAGCTTTTGTCAGACAGGCTGTATTGTGTGCGCCCGAGAAGCTAAAGCCAAATGAAGGGGTTGGCGTCAATACGGGACAATGGAACAGCTTTTAGTCCCAGCAACCTTGGACCTGTGACCTGGCATTGCTAGTGAGGGCATCTCCAGTGGCATTCCAAGACCCAGGAGTGAGGGATGGATGGGGTTTTGCATGTCCTGAAAAGAATCCCAGGCACAGAGTTCCTGTGTCCCTGTAGAAGATGGCGGCTGTAATGCCGCTTGTGTTCTTGGCAGAACAGGTGGCGAGAACACATCTTGGAGGAGTGATGCCATTACCATTGTTCTTCTGAATCCAGAAAGGAGGGAAAAACTGCCAAATTATAGACCAAATGAAAAGGGGGGGGTTACCACAATAAAGTGAATAACTTCCAAATCCTCTGCTCATTAAACCACACAGTGTGCTATGCCCTGTGGATAGTTTTGTTAAAAGCCAGAAAATGGAGTCCATATGCAGGGGAACCCGGTCTTGTCTTATGCACAACACTGGGTCTAATAAAAGTCCAGGCTTTACTCATTACATTGGACATATCCCCGAAAGGGTCTTGAAGGTCTAGGAACTATGGAAATGGACCATGGCCCTGGACTTGTATAGCACTCTGCAACTTGCACTTCATGCCAAGGTAAGCACCTAACACAGGATCCAGTGCCCGAAGTAACGTTTACAGGCTGTCCAATGACCTGGAAGTAGCAACATATAACCCATGGTCTATGAACACAAGTCCTGTGTCTTTTACTGTATGATTAGGATGAATACATTCCCTATTTTCATGTGTGGTTGATGACTAGCCTTTTGCGTGGACAATAATCAAATTTACCCCTAGATCATGCCCCAGAATTCATTTTTTCTTTGTCCCTGTAGCTAGAAAACACTTTCATTACTCCCTGCGACATCACAGGTTAAACTTCTTGCAGGGGTGAAGCTGCTGGGAGGTCAGTTTGTAAATATGGACCCAGAACTACTTCTCCCAAGAGCCTTTACCCTATACAGTGTGTGTAAGCAGGCTCTTGGGAGTCAAGGCACCAGCACTACATTGCCGAGAAAGAAATCAATGCTTTGCTGAGAAATGACCACCACCACAAAATCAGCTTGAAGTCAACAAAAGCCCTCCCTACACAGGCCCTTAAAAATATGAGTAAACGCAAACTTTTTGGTTTTATATGGAGTGGAGAGAGAAGAATAAGAAGAGGCCAGATTTTTATTGCCGTCTGTGCCCGTGTTAGGGAGATCCCCCCTCGCTCTTAGTCCTGTTTATTATCAGCGAAAAAAACAAATTTGTGTTGTCCCTATAACAGGGATAGTGGGGATATTTTCCAATGGGGACGCTATTTCTGGTAACAACCAAAGATGACTTTAAATGGATTTTCTCTCGCTTCCGTTTGGCTATATGACAGAAGGTGAAGGGAAATCTCCCCAATGGGACGCAGATGGCAGAAAATAAAACCTTACTGGGGTTCGAACCCTCCTTTATCAAAAATTAAAAAAAGGTTTTGCCTTTAGTTCTTTTAGGCCTGGTTCACACTTATGCATTTTTTAGTGCGTTTTCAGTTTTTCAGAAACACACTACTGTCCATTTAACATCGTTTCCTATGGTTGTCGTTCACATCTGTGCATTGTATGGAAAGGGCCAGGGACATTTTTCTGTTTTTTGGTTCCATATACTTCAATGGATCAAAAGCGTGTATTTAAAAACGCAAACTGCAGCCTGCATTAGGTGTGAATCAGGCCTTGGGGATTTGCCCAGTGAAACCTATCAACCTTATTTCGCCTTATTCCCCGAGCTTCCTTCCCATCCTGCTTGAGGTTTTGGGCAATCCTGTTCCTCTAGACCAGTGGTTCTCAACCTTCTAGTGCCGAGACCTCTTGATAAAATTTCCCAAGTTGTGGGGACCCCCAACAGTAAAATTATTTTCAGAGTGGGTTCAAAGCACCCAAGGCAAGACAAGTAATTTGCACCCCTAACCTGTGGACATTTAGCGCTCCCTGATTGCCTTCCTCTTGTACAATATTAAAACCCCTTATAGTACATTTTAGTAGGGTTGTCCCGATGCCTCTTTTTTAAGACCGAGTGAAAGTACCGATACCTTTTTCCATGTACTCGCCGAAACCGAATACCGATACTTTTTTTAATGTGTCCCCAAATGCAGCCATGTCCCCCCACACATTGCAGCCATGTCCTGTGCCCCCACACATTGCAGCCATGCCCCTCATACCTGGCACCACCGCTGCTGCTGCCGGTGCAGTGTCATATTCTGCGGGTTAATCCCTGTGCAAAATACAGTGGGCATTACAAGCCACGCCATCTATAGACTCTCCCCTTCTCTGGATTGGATGTATTCGTCCAATCGCGAGCAAGGGGGAGTGTCTATACACACGGATCCGTGCATAGACACTCTCCCTTGCTCGCGATTGGACAGATCCGTCCAATCCAGAGAAGGGGAGTGTCTATAGATGGCGTGGCGGGCATTACAAGTATACAAACGAAAACTTGTAATGCCCGCTGTATTGCACGGCGATTATCGCGACGGCGGCGGTGGGGGGGGGGGTTGGAGTATTCTATTTAAGCATCGGGAGTATTTGCGCAAGTACAAGTACTAGCGCAAATACTCGGCATCGGTCCCGATACCGATACTAGTATCGGTATCGGGACAACCCTACATTTTAGGATGTACCACTCTTTCTCTTTGCTCTCCTTACTTTCCCTTTCACCTCTCTCAATCCTAATTCCTTGTTTTTTTCCCCATCCCTCCCTCTGACTTTCTTGCTCTCTCTTTTTTCCCTTTCTCTCCCCTATTTTTTGTTCCTCCCCTCTTATCTCCCTTCCTGGGAGAACAGTGCAGGCTTCAGGAACAGCCCAGGATTTGGTGACCCCTGGCAAATCATCATTTGACCCCCGAGGGGGTCCCGACCCCCAGGTTGAGAACCACTGCTCTAGACAATATATTGGTAGAGTAGGACTGCAAGGTAATAGCCCTGTCCAGTCAGCAGGCCCAGAAAACAATAAATGAGGATGAACATCTACAATGAAAAGTAAAAGAAATAAAAAGCACCTTAGCATCCAACAACAGGTTGTCCGGTTTGATGTCCCGGTGGATGAAGCCCAGCTGATGAATTGCATCAATGGCCAATACAGTCTCTGCGATGTAGAACTGTGTTTCCTCTTCTGTTAAAGTATCTTTCTTCATTAGTAAGGTCATCATGTCACCTAGATGAGTGAGAGTTAATCTTTTCAATGGGGACACAGATAAGAGAAAAACTATTTTGCTAGTAAAGCAAGGAAGATGTAAAAACCCTTGTAGCCAGGTATTTATGACCGTGTTTCTGGAAAGAAGGGCTCCCTACCACTTCCTGTCCAGGTGATGGATGTCCGACAAAACAGAAAGGGAAGGGAAGCCTCAAATGGGGCATAGATATCATTTAACACTGAATTTCTGAGAGGTTTATGGAAGAAATGAATGATACTCGGTATCCATTAGTGGGAGTAAACTCCCTTTGTTGGTTACAAGTAGAACCTTGGAATGCGAATAACGCAGGTAACGTGCGTTTCGCAAAACAAGCAAATTTTTTCTTTACATCCTGACTTGGTTTGCGAGTATTGTCTCACAAAATTAGCAGGATTCAAGCCCCTGCGGTGTGCAGTACCACATCTGGCCAGAGGTGCAGGGGCGCCGGAGCCGATCAGAAATACTCCGTTCGCGAGTTTTTCTGAGGGCAGCCGAACGATCCCCGAGTATTTCCGATTCTCTCTGGCGCCCTCTGCGGTATTGCATGTCATAGAAGTCAATGTCGAACAAGTTATTTTTGTTTCTATTGACTTTTATGGGGAAACTCACTTTGATATGCGAGTGCTTTGAATTACAAGCATTTAGATTAGATATACTTTATTGTCATTGTAAACATACAACAAAATGTTTCCGTTCTCCTGGAACGGATTAGGTTTGTAAAACAAGGTTCCACTGTATTATCTATTGGCAAGCCTTATTATTGGCTTACCAATAGGAACAATAAATATCTCCTAAACATTTAGGAGAGATTTACTTTAGAAGTGCCTGGTGACATCACTGTCACTTGTACATTGGGCTCTGAATAGACCGTACCGCCCATTCGAAACTCCACACCGCGGCAGTGACTGCCACGCACATGTGCGGGAGTGATGCCATTGCGGCTCAGCCATACATACGGCCAGAGCCTGCAAGCCCAGAAGAAAGACTGAATAAAAATAGAAGCGCCTATAGCGATAACAGTGCGTCAGTTTTCAGGCAAGTTTCTCATAATGTGCCAGTATGCGGTGCATACTAGCACATTATGGACTTTAAACTGCCCTGGGCCCAATTTCTTTATTTTTTTGCTGCGGTTTACTACCGCTTTAACACATTATTAAGGGCCTATGTCGATGGCATTAGTTTGAAACGCTTTTGAGATCATTCAGAATTCACTGACAGTTGCATCTGAAGTCCAGTCGACCCGATTCCAGCAGGTTGTGCATTCTCAAACGTGTATGAGAATTCAAAACCAATTTGAAAAAAAAAATGCAAGCAGTGCAAGTACCTGAATTGAACTTCTTACGAGCACTCTTGCAGTTCCTGTACAGCACAGCTTAGACTAGAAAAGGGCAAACAGTACAAGATTCCAATCTATTGCAGTGCAAAACATTTGAATGGGAGGAGAGAGCAGAATGACAGGAAAAGGACCAGCCAGGGGCGGACGAGGTGGTAGACGCGGTAACCTAAATCTCTCTTCCCTCTCTTTTCCTCTTTTCTTGACCCTTCTCTCCTCTTATACAATCTACTGTTTCGGTGTCACCGTTGACACCAGAGTATAGAAAACGGTTTGAAATGCATAGTTTGTTGACATGACTGGCGGTAGAGCCAGCTTTTGGAATAGGGCCCTATGGGTCGGAAACTCAACCCCTCCTCTACCCATAAAGGGCAAGGGTAATACTTGTATTCTTGGATAAGTGTCTGCTTTGGCTATGGTTATTACCTGCATTTAACTGTATCTTGCGAACTGTTTTATATTAATAACATTTTTTTTTTTAATTGAAAAAAAAAAAAAAAGTGACAGGAAAGCTCATCAGTCTGCCGCTTCCCTTTTTATTGTCCCAGTCACAGGCTGGAAGAAAAATGAGGCTTTTGTGAAATGTTGCAGATACATATCAGGTCTCCTCCTCTCCCAGACAGGGCTGTGCTGTATAGCAGAGCTAAGCAAGTCCCAGGACTGAATAGACAGCAATACAAATCCTTTGGTAGGTAAACAGCTATATATATGCATATTTCACAGTTTGCCTGGATTTCATAAAAGTTACCTCCAGGTAAAAATTCCATGATCAAATAGAGATTCCTTTTGTCTTGAAAGCTGTAGAACATTTTCACCACCCAGGCACCATCGGCCTCCACCAAGATGTCTCGCTCCGCACGAATATGAGCCACCTACAGAAAAAAAACAAGTTAGATTTGCACCGTATGCAATATTAGGAACACTTCATTTTACATGGTCATGGCGATATGAGCTCTGAGGTTATGAAGCGCTAATTATGGAGGACAGAAATGCTATTGCAAGTGTATTTTCTCCAAAATATTACTATAAATATGTTCGTTTACTGACATGACACCAACACCTTATTTTTGTTTTGTTTTTTTATTTCCTTTAGTCGGTTCACACTGGGGCGGCTTAGGATCTGACTTGAGGTCGTCCCAAGTCGCGCTGTAGAGAAAAACAATGTAAGTGAACGGGAGCGGTGTTAATACACACTACTCAAGTCGCTCCGACTTCAGAAAAGGTTTCCTGTACGACTTCAATGTCAATGGAAGTCGCTTCCAAGTCTGATCACTGTCTTAACTGAAGCTACTTTCCAGCAACATGATAATAGGTAAAAAGAGTGATGAGCGCTACAAAAACTGGTGCATGAATCCTGCGAAAATACTCAGGTGACAGAGATATATATAACACACAATATGCAACAACAAAATCAAACCACAACTGTTGCAAAGTGATGAAGCAGGATATTGCTAAATGCGACTAAGCTAAACAGTGCTAAATCAAGTGGCCTCAAAGAAAATAAATGATGCTAGATGATCGTGAATAAAGTCCAGTGATTGAAACAAAAATGTGACCGAAGGTGAATAGGTGGTGAAGTCCCTTGAAGGTGGTGGGGGATGTGCTGGATTGAATCTATAGTATCAGGCCGGATGGGGCCGGCAACAGCTGGCGGGCTGGGTAATAATCAGATGGATGACTTATCCCACGATGTTTAAACAGTACTGGACATCCCCAACAGGTAATGTAGTTCCCTTACCTGTTGGGGATGTCCAGTACTGTTTAAACATCGTGGGATAAGTCATCCATCTGATTATTACCCAGCCCGCCAGCTGTTGCCGGCCCCATCCGGCCTGATACTATAGATTCAATCCAGCACATCCCCCACCACCTTCAAGGGACTTCACCACCTATTCACCTTCGGTCACATTTTTGTTTCAATCACTGGACTTTATTCACGATCATCTAGCATCATTTATTTTCTTTGAGGCCACTTGATTTAGCACTGTTTAGCTTAGTCGCATTTAGCAATATCCTGCTTCATCACTTTGCAACAGTTGTGGTTTGATTTTGTTGTTGCATATTGTGTGTTATATATATCTCTGTCACCTGAGTATTTTCGCAGGATTCATGCACCAGTTTTTGTAGCGCTCATCACTCTTTTTACCTATTATCATTTTGTTATTGTGAACACACGATTGAGCTGCTCCAATTAGTGGTAGCTATCCACCTCTCCACCACAGTTTACTCACAGTAGCGCATTAGACTTTTTCCACATATACTTTCCAGCAACATAACATACATTTCTCAGGCAAACCCCTCCCTCTCCCTCCCTCCCCCAGAGCTAATTGTTGTTTTATTGGCCACTGGAATGTCTCCTGTCCTGGAGACGACTTCAAGTCGTGTCGTAAATCGCCCCAGATCGCCCTGTGGTTCATGCTCAAGTCGTGTCGGAGTCGCCTCTGAAAGTCGTGCTGGAAGTCGTGTCGCCCTAGTGTGAACCGACTCTATCCATGTTTATTTTAATAATTTCTCCCAAACATAGAGAATATTTGCTCGTAGATGGGGTAACAGTTCTGCTGTGCAAGCTACAGGACAAAAGCATTTACATACTTTTTAGGCAACGGTTTGAATAATATTTTGGCTGACATAAAGGTTGATTTAAGTTCCAAAACTATCCAAAATGTATTTATAATTTTGGATAGATATGGGAAGTGTTAGATTATCAGTCAGGTTTTTACTTTCATCTGTGTCGCCATTAGAGAGCCATCCCATAATTGCCTGTTCCTCTAAACATCTGCCATCTGGACAGGAAGTAAAGAAACATTTCCCCATTTAGAAAGAGGCAAAAAAATGTCACAGGGGTGCTAATACCTTTCCCCTACATCTAAAATAAACTATTGGCTGGAGTTTAAATCTAGCAGTTGCACTATAGGTTGAAGCATCAGATTTAGCTGGGGAAGACGACAGCTATAGACAAATCATTTTTGAGTCTTGTACAAACCTGTTCCTTCTCCAACATGTCCGCTTTCCTGAGGATCTTCATTGCATAGATGTGTCCTGTGTCCTTCTTCTGAACTAGACGCACCTGAAATATAATATCTGCAAGTTTTCTAAATGGGCAATTACACATCCCCTTCCACAGCGGACATTACAAATTCAGAACACTCTAAAGCAAAAGTATAATGCTATTGGTCACCGTGAATTTGCATTTCACTCTCCCAATCAACATTAATTATGCTTTCATAAATTAGCAGCACAAGTAATCATTAGGCTTCTTTCACACTGGGGCGGGATGTGTGGTGGCGGTATAGCGACGCTATTTTTAGCTGCCCTATACCGTCTGAGTTGCTGCAGGATTGTGGCGGTATTCGGCGGCTAGTGATGCGGTATTAACCCCCGCTAATGGAGGCGCATTGCGGACGGTATTACCGCGGTTTCCCATTGTTTTCAATGGTAAGGAGCGGTAAACGCACCGCTCCTCTCACCACTCCAATGATGCTTCTTTTGGAGCGGTCCCACCAGCGCATCGCCTCAGTGTGAAAGCCCTCGGGCTTTCACACAGAATGCAGGGCAGGAGTATTTCAGGTGGTATTTTTAGCGCTAAACTGCCTGAAAAACTCCTCAGTGTGAAAGGGGTCTTAATATATAGATGGGAAAGCATATCATATTTACTTGTTCTAAACTTTACATTACTTCAGTTACTGCCTAGGCCAGGCATGTCCAAAGTCCGGCCCGGGGGCCAATTGCGGCCCGCGTTCCGGTTTAATGCGGCCCCACTGGTAATTTTTTTTTACATTTACTTTATCTTTTTTTTTTTATAAAATGGTCTACACTTAAGGTGACCACACACGGTTCAAATTTCGAAAGAATTTTCTTTTGAAAATTGTATCAAAGAATTTTCGTACGAATTTCGTCAGTGGGCTGCAGCAACAGCCAATTTTTGCGCGGCAATCAAATTTGAGGAATCCGACATGTTGGAAATTTATTGAAAAACAAATGATTTTCTGATTTATGATGGGAGAATCGTGCGAGAAATGCAATAGAAAAAATAAATGTGCATGTGCAAGAAAAGAATATTCCCGGCAATATGAAGGTTTGGTCCGCCGAATTTCGAAAATCAATGGTGGCATCATCGGATCACAAAGAAAAAAAAGTTCAGATTTTGAAAAGAAAATTTGTTCGAAATTTGACCGTGTATGGCCTGCTTTAGATGGAGGTTCTCCCTCTCTCATATACCATAGAGTGCTGGTAACATCAGAAAGACCACACTCAATACTGTAGAGACTTGTCCTTCGTCTGCAGCTTCAAGAATTCTATTCCTCTCTAAAGTGAAATCATTTCCCGTAGAAGTCTGCTCTAAGTTGCAGAATCTTTCAAAAACAAACCTCTCCAAATGCTCCCCGACCAATGACCTTTAGTGACTCAAAATCATCCAATCCCAGCCTGGTCCTCTTTAACCGCAGGAATTCGGTTTCCTTTCTGGCATGCTGCGAGCGCCGAAGCCTTTTCTAAAATACAAAATAAACAAATACAAATTAGAAAAATAGCAACACCCATTTTTAATAATAAAACATTTGTATCAATAAGAAAAACGAAACCCCAATCACTGCAAAAGAGCATCTTCTTGAAAAACGTATTGAAAGGGGGAAAAAAAAGTAATAGCTACAGGATGTTATTATGGTGCATCAGTCCTGCAGATCTCAATAAGAACACTAGAGGGCAGAAAGAGCAAAAAAATAAATTCAAAAATCACTAGTTCCTCGTCTGAACACAAAACTGAAAAATGTACAGTTTGTATGTGCGCGATTCATTGGTAGGTGCATTTTCAAATAATCATACAGTGATATAAATCAAGTCAGCTTTACATTTTATGTAGTCATTGACTAGCAAAGCCTTGCGCTGTCCAAGCATATGCAGGCTTTGTGCCCAAGTGGTAGGCTGAGGTCCATTTCTTTGACTCACTTTGGTGGAAACGATGGAAAGCAGCAGCATGACATTTCAGTACAGAGCTCGACTATTAATCACTTCCTGATGAGCCGGAATAAAAAACAAGGACAAAAGTCAGTAAAATATTTCTAAATAAAAAACTGACCTCATCATCGCCCAATCCTTCCTCTTCCATGGCAATTTCCAGTTTCTTCTGCCTTTAAAATAAAGAAAGCATACATCACGTTAAATGTTTCTATACATTCTACCTAAAAAAAATAAAAAATAAAAACATTCACTGTGGTGGCAACCAACGTATTAAAGTGGAAGTTGACCCTAAGGCTCCTTTCACATGAGGCAGTGGAGGTGCGCTGGTGGTATAGCGCCGCTAAAAAAAGCAGCGCTATACTGCCGCAATTGCTGCGAGTTGTGGCCGCTAGCGGTGCGGTAATAACCCCCGCTAGCGGCCGTAAAAAGGGTTAATACCGCCCGCAATGCGCCTCTATAGAGGCGCATTGCGGGCAGTATTGCCGCGGTCTCCCATTGTTTTCAATGGGAAGGAGCGGTATACACCACGCTCCTCTCACCGATTCAAAGATACTGCTGACAGGAGATTTTTTTTATCTCCCGCCAGCGCATCGCCTCAGTGTGAAAGCCCTCGGGCTTTCACATTGAGGTTGCTGGGGCAGGAGTTTTTCAGGCGGTATAGAAGCGCTATTTTTAGCGCTGTACCACCTGAAAAACTCCTCAATGTGAAAGGGGTCTTAGACCCCATTCACACCTGAGCGTTTTGTAGCTCGAAGCCTGAAGCTACAAAACGCTGGAGGGGAAAAAATCCATTATTCTCTATGGAGATGGTTCACATCTCCACTCCAAAATGCCTGAAGCCAGAAGCTCCAAAACGCCTAAAGCTCAAACAAGTTCTAGGACTTTTTTTTTTTTTAGACAGATTTGGGCTTTTTTCTGCTTTTTACATTGGTGACCTTTTGACCTGTACAAAATCGTGGGAAAAACGCGGTAAAAAAAAGATTCACAAAATCGCGTTAATATGTGCGACTTTCTGTCTAAAAACGCTATGCTCAGGTGTGAATGGGGCCTAAAACTAAAATCTCGAAATCTAAGTGCATCCACAATCGAAGACTAACTTATCTAGCTCTGTAAAACAAAAATCCCTATACATACCTTTTCTGAAGCAGCTCCAGCGGTAGAAGTTCTGTGCAGGAGACAGCCGACAATTCCTGGGAAGTGACGTCATCCATAGAGTTACTATGGGACTTCTGTTGTCGGCTGCCTCTCCTGTACACGCCTATGCAGAGAAGCCGACAGCTCGGCATGGGACCGGAGCGGCTTCAGAAAAGGTATGTATAGCAATTGTATGAGTAGCATATTTGCATATTATGGCACATTTCCCCAGCAAAGCAAATCTTCTACAGCGGCCAATGTCAGCGCTCCCGTGTCGTCAGCCTATCCATCTTCTTTCAAGTTCAGTCTTCTGCTTCTTCATTTGCTGGGCCTGGATGACGTGCATGCGCATGAGAATTACATTGTTCCGACACAGAATTTTGTCAAGCTTGCTAAATGTGTTGGGGAGCTTTCTGAATAAATGGCTTATCCATCATATGTGTGGGCATGTGAAGCCCAGTTCCTTTTTCTTCCTGGTTTTCAGGGAGAGGTGCATGCTGGGCGATTTTTTAGGCACAGTAATGCCCAGAGACTCCTGGGAAATGTGTCATTTCCCAGGAGGCATTGGGGTCTTAGGACAGGAAGTTGAACCACCTAGGACCAGGAACTAGGCAGATTACGAAAAGTAACAGCGAGATAGGAGTAAAAAAATATATATATATTATTTTTAACATTAAAGGCAAGCTGTTAATAGAAAGAACATTTTTAGGGTGGCACTCCGATTTAACTCTGCGAAATCCACAAAAGTACATTGGGTAAAACAGAACATTTTTAATCAGACTGATATTGTGCAATCATTTAGATCCCAAATATCTAACTGAATCCAAGTAAAATCCACCACACCACAGTAAATAGGCAACTGAATTAGGAAAAGTAAAACAAAAAAGTTGACGTTCAGCCTAAACCTAACCAACTTTAAATCTACTGGCAGCCACATTCTAAAACTAATATTATCTAGCCCTGTGAAGCAAAATAAAAAAAAAAAAAAAAAATCGCTACACATTTTCAGAAGCCGATCTGGTCCGGTCTCCAGCAGCAGATGCTGTATGGAAAAAGATAGCCGACAATGGCTGGAAAATGCCTTGAAAGTGACAACACCCATACAGTTTCTATGGGGCTTCCATTGTGGGCTGCCTCCTCCTGCACACACCTCCACAGAAAAGCCACCACTGATAGCTCAGCTACAGAAAAGGTATGTATAGCGATACAGGCTTAGATTAGTCATAAGGCCAGTACACACGATTGGCTATTCCAACAACAATTGTCCGATGGACAGGTTTTGTCGGATAATTATCTGTATGCTCCATTGGACAATTGCTGTCGGAATTTCCGACAACAAATGTTGGATAACAATGCTCTCAAATTGTCTGACGACAAATGTGTTCTGTGGGATTATCCGATCGTGTGTACACAAGTCCGTCGGACTAAAATCCGAAGTACAAACACTTCTCTGAACTAATGCTAACCATCAGACAACATTAGCAGAAGTTGCCCAAAGGGTGGCACTAAATAGCAGAAAAACCATCTAGCTTTGTGTTTGTTAGCTGAAAAAGTTCAGCCCTCTGTATGCAGAACAAGTTCATGGCCTACGCCCTTTGGAAATCCGATCGTGTGTATGAGGCTTTAGAACGTGGCTGCAAGTAGGTTTAGAGTTTGTTTTAGGCTGAACTTCTACTTTAAAGTCGTTGTAAAGGTATATTTGCCATAATGCATTCTCTACATCGAGGTAAAAAAAAAAAAATGTTTTAATAGTAGCTCATCACCAGCCCCCAAACACACACACACTTACCCAAGATCGATCTAGCACTGTGCGTGTCCGCAGTAGCTCTTCTCCCCTCTTCCCGCTCACACATGCTTGGCAGAGGGTAGCAGAAGCCATTGGTTTGGCTGCTGTCTCAAGCCAGGCTGTAGGTCTGAATAGACACAAACAGCCCAGATTGGGATTGGCCAAAGCAGCTTCCTATGGGGACACTCAGTGTGGGGGAGGAGCCAGCAGCGCAGCGCAGGCAGGGGACCATTACGCAGAGCAGGCAGGTAAAACATGTTTATTATTTTAATTTAAAAAATATTAAGCTTTACACTTTAAACTGAGTTGTGTGGACACCCTACTAGGGGGATCAGTGAGGCAGTACCTGGTCTCCCGTTCTTCATGCTGTAGTATGAGGTTGCTATAAAAAGTTTCCAGGGTAATTTTGGCAACAGTCACTCTCTCGCGGGTGTGGTTACTCATAGGAAAGGAAGTGGCATTCCCAGCCGTCACTGCCATAGTAACACGTGCTAAAAAACACACAAATAAATAAAAATGTCAGGCAAAGATTTCAAGAGAAGATCCAAGTCATACTTAAAAGGTACAGCCAGTGCTTAGCTAGGCAGCATTGCGTGGGCACCCCATTTCCTGCTGTGAAGAAATGAATCCAGCTATGGATACTCAACAGGGCCCCAAGCAATGCACCATAACGCCCTTTATTACAATAAACGAACTGGCAACACTAGTATTTTTTTACTTTTGTTAACCTTGTTGGTGTTGGGAGTCATATGGTCACGGTGCGTTGATGTTTTTTTGTGCGTTGACATTGGCATTTCTTTAAAGTGGATGTAAAGCCACTCTCATCCTTTCTAAACTACTGCCATAGTGCTGATCTATAAGGATATAGATGCCTCCTGCATGTATCCTTACTTGTCAAATGTCTCCCCTCTGTCTGTTATAAGAACTGAAAAACTGCAGATTGTGTGGGTGGATCTGTTGTCTGGAGCTCAGTGGGTGGAGTTGTGAAGACAGTAGACTCCCCGCCCACCTCTACACTCCTTTTCAACATGCATTTTTTTCCAAGTGTCTACTTGTCCTGTGAACTACATGTACATTCGTTTTGTATGTGAACCAACCAGCATTCATCTTCCGATTGAAAGTTTTTGGGATATTTCTCTTTAGGTCTCTGACTCCAAAATGTTTAACCAGACACAGTAAAGCAATCAGTATTTTTAAAAGATGGCCAGAAATGGCAGGTCTCATAATTCCCTCATCCAACAGTCACTTTAGCTCACAAAAAAATAAAAAATATATGCATTACAGGCTCCCATGAAAAAATTCACATAAGATTTCCTATGCAAAACACTGCCAATACTTTTGCGAAATTCAATTCTACTTACCAACTGTATATCCCAGCTAAAACTGCCACCCGGTCTCATACGACACAAGGAAAGTAAAAAGTCCATAGCAGAACACTACCCAGAGGACACGAGCTGGAACATAGAGCCGAGAGCTTTGCATTGTTTGGATGCTGCTGGGTGGGGTCATAAAGCGTCTGGCAATGGAACCATCGGAAGTGAAAAACAGTTGGTGCAGGAAGGAAGCACCTGCCACAAGTGAAACATGAACTTTCTCCAAATACTCTGAAGGTGCTTCAGCTTCAAGAAGCAACATGTTCACAGCCCATGGACACACATTAGCTGCTTCACAACCACCAGCTTTGTCTCCCTTCAGTGCTGGGACACGATCGGAAGGTGTGACAGTTTGCCAACTGCTCCTCTGTAAACCAGCCCAACAACCTGAACACGATATTTTATTTTTGATAGGTACTTACACTCACTGCCCACTTTATTAGGTACACCTCTTCAATTGCTTGGTAACACAGATTGCTAACCAGCCAATCACATGACAGCAACTCAATGCATTTAGTCATCTAGACGTGGGGACTGAGCATCAGAATGGGGAAGAAAGGGGATTTAAAGGGTCACTAAAGGAAACATTTTTTTTTTTTTTTTTAACAAACATGTTATACTTACCTCCACTGTGCAGCTTGTTTTGCACAGAGTGTCCTCAAACCCTGTCTGCTGGGGTCCCTCGGCGGCTGTCTCAGCTCCTCCTCGCAAAAGCTTTCTACCTTCATGCGAGCAAGCTCACATGGTGGAAAGCTTTTGCGAGCGCGTTCCCGTGATACAGCGGCGGGCATGGCCGCCGACAGTATCACTCGGCCCTGCCCCCCAGTGCGCCGCGTCAATGGCTGCACTGCTATCAATCCGGCTCTGTGGCTCACGCATGCGTTTGCAAATGCGTGCGGACAAAACCCCTGTTTTTAACGCACATTGTTAGACAGGTTAATTGGTTGTTCTGCTAGCTGGTCGGTAAGTAGGCTTGGTTATTCCCTGGGCATTCCCCAGGTTCTTGTTATCTGCTTTAGCCTTCCATTGCTACTTACTGTGATTGCCAGCCATAGATGGGGGCGGTGGATACGTTTTGTTTCACCTGTGGTGTTTATTTTGGTCCAGCAGTGCACCAACACCTTTGCAGCCATTGTGCTATATGCTGGGTGCTTGGTGTGCTTCTGTAGCTTTAAGGAGGGGTGGCTCCCCTTCAGTCCACCTGCCCCTATCTATCCATTAAAATTCATGTGCCTCCATTGTGAGGACACTCACTGTTAGTGTTAGGACCACAGAATTATGGGGTGCCTTGGCGCGGCTCTGTGGCTCACGCATGCGTTTGCAAATGCGTGCGGACAAAACCCCTGTTTTTAACGCACATTGTTAGACAGGTTAATTGGTTGTTCTGCTAGCTGGTCGGTAAGTAGGCTTGGTTATTCCCTGGGCATTCCCCAGGTTCTTGTTGTTATCTGCTTTAGCCTTCCATTGCTACTTACTGTGATTGCCAGCCATAGATGGGGGCGGTGGATACGTTTTGTTTCACCTGTGGTGTTTTATTTTGGTCCAGCAGTGCACCAACACCTTTGCAGCCATTGTGCTATATGCTGGGTGCTTGGTGTGCTTCTGTACCTTTGAGGGTGGCTCCCCTTCAGTCCACCTGCCCCTATCTATCCATTAAAATGCATGTGCCTCCATTGTGAGGACACTCACTGTTAGTGTTAGGACCACAGAATTATGGGGTGCCTTGGCGCGGCTCTGTGGCTCACGCATGCGTTTGCAAATGCGTGCGGACAAAACCTCTGTTTTTAACGCACATTGTTAGACAGGTTAATTGGTTGTTCTGCTAGCTGGTCGGTAAGTAGGCTTGGTTATTCCCTGGGCATTCCCCAGGTTCTTGTTGTTATCTGCTTTATCCTTCCATTGCTACTTACTGTGATTGCCAGCCATAGATGGGGGCGGTGGATACGTTTTGTTTCACCTGTGGTGTTTATTTTGGTCCAGCAGTGCACCAACACCTTTGCAGCCATTGTGCTATATGCTGGGTGCTTGGTGTGCTTCTGTACCTTTAAGGAGGGGTGGCTCCCCTTCAGTCCACCTGCCCCTATCTATCCATTAAAATTCATGTGCCTCCATTGTGAGGACACTCACTGTTAGTGTTAGGACCACAGAATTATGGGGTGCCTTGGCGCGGCTCTGTGGCTCACGCATGCGTTTGCAAATGCGCGCGGACAAAACCCCTGTTTTTAACGCACATTGTTAGACAGGTTAATTGGTTGTTCTGCTAGCTGGTCGGTAAGTAGGCTTGGTTTTTCCCTGGGCATTCCCCAGGTTCTTGTTGTTAACTGCTATCAATCCGCCCAGCCTAGCCAATCAACGGGCAGGCTGGGAACCCAAGAACATCAAATAGATGCGCCCGGGAATTTCGAACGGTCAGGTAAGTAGAACGGGGGCTCAAGGGGGGGGGGGCGATACCATCGGATGTTTTTTCACCGATTTTAGTGAAAGGCATACACAATTATATATATATATATATATATATATATATATATATATATATATATATATATATATATATATATATATATATATATATATATATATATATATATATATATATATACACACACACACACACACACACACACACACACACACACACACACTGTAATTTAAACAATTAGGGAAATATGCTGGCAATTGTAGTGGTCAGCAACTCATAGTGTGACTGTGATAATATTAATAAAGATTGAATCCTTGTATGCAATTCATATTCCACTTTCCAGTCCTTGAGCAGCGTGGGGGAACATGTGAAACGCTACAATCACAAGTCCCTTCTGACATGCTCTGAGGTCACTCTGCTCCGTGGAACGCCCTGAAGTTTACAAAGGATCGACAAATTAAGAGAACAGGGAGCATTTTCATAATATGCCATCGGCAGCTTCCAAGTCTGCATAGTTTGGCTGTCTGGCACTATTTTTAGGCATTCGATGAAAGAAGGGTCTTGTGTGTTTATGCAGAGAGGAAAAAAATACGTTGGCGATTAGTCGTAAAAACATGATGCAAACGTGAGCCTTAAAAGGGAAATCTGCAAAGATGATTTTCTCCAGGAAAAAAAATATATATATATATTCCCTGGAGTCTGCTGATTACAAGCAGTGTGTGTGCCGAGACTATTCATGTGCTCAGTGCTTGTAAAGGGAAAGTCCCCTTATAGCTCAAATCTTAAAGGGTAACTCCATACAATCATAACATTAATGTGTGAGCCGCTATCCTTAGAGCTACAGTCTCCTAAAACACTCCACTTACATAAGGCAGAAATACACGTCACAAAAGACATAGGGAAGGGTCCTAACTGACTGAAAATATATGGCTGTTATGCTGACATACTGGCCTAAGGCCAAACTGTAGGCTACCCCTTTCGCAAATATATAGTGATGTCAGTGGTGCACCATTACATAAGCACAGGGACCCGCAGAAATACCCCCTCAGGAGGCGGATCCACAACACTCTGCACTCACAGTATGGCCTCCGTCTTCTAGGCTGAGTGATTCTGGGTGTTATTCAACCAAAATGACCGTAATCATCTTGTGGAGCAAAATAGGTACTGCGGGCTCCAGACTGAAGAGTATTGCAGCCTGAAATTATTTTAAAATTTGTTTATAAAACACGCCGAGAAACATTTCTAAAGAAAACATTGTGCTTTAAAAGTGATCTAGTCACATTGACCTATTCCTAATATGGGCAAAGAGACAAACCCTTTTACCTTTCAACACACTTGTACTAACTTTCCCTGCCCTCCATAGATGAAGCTGAATAGGGTTCAAGATGTGACCCGCTCCCTCATAACAGTGTTCAGGCCTGGTGATCAGCTGCAAAAAAAACATCTAGGATATTGTGATGAATGTGACAGAAACAAAACTACATAGAAGTGTGGTGAAGGCAAGCATGAGGGGCTCAGGAGATGGTCTTATGTATGGGTACTTTTTTTGGGATGTGTTA
Source organism: Rana kukunoris (assembly GCA_029574335.1). Taxonomy (NCBI): domain Eukaryota; kingdom Metazoa; phylum Chordata; class Amphibia; order Anura; family Ranidae; genus Rana; species Rana kukunoris. The sequence goes on from CM056051.1 coordinate 428,623,854, forward strand.
ATGTTGCTAGGAGGTGGTCATGCACGAAGACACACCAAAATTGCATGTTTTTCATGCATTTTCGATGCAATTCAATTAAAGTCTATGGAGCCAAAAATGCATAGTGTGGCATGTAAATAAGTCCCTGCACTCTTTCAAAAAAAAAAAAAAAAACTGTCAATTGTCTCCCCTCTGTTCGTTTATATAAGAACTGAAAAACGGCAGATTCTGTGGGTGTATTTGTTGTCTGGAGCTGTGCGTGGAGTCGTGATGTCATTAGACTCCCCGCCCTCCTCTACACTCCTTGTCAACATGCATTTTGTCCTGTGTATTTCTTACACTGAATTCTGCTATGATCACCAACATCCAATCAAAACCCAGAAAAGTAACCACATGACTTCAAAAAAGGAGTGGGGAGGGGAATTGAAAAATAATGCCTGTCTGCATGCTAGTGCATGAGATATGTAAATAACCTGTCACTCACAACAAGGGGGTGGAACAGACTAAAGTTTTTCTCTGCAAGTCTGTTTAATTTCACTGAACAATAAAAGAGGATTGCTCAGAGCTGGATTAACTGTGTGGCAAGACTGGGCACAGATGATACGAAATCTTACACTCTGCATTGTGACATAATAAAAAAAAAAGGGATTTTTAATAAACAGCTTACCTGTAAAATCCTTTTCTTGGAGTACATCACGGGACACAGAGCGCATAGCCATTACATATGGGTTATATGGAGTACCTTCAGGTGTGGACACTGGTGTAATCAACTTCACAGGAAGTTCCTCCCTATATAACCCCCTCCCACTGAGAGTGCTTTAGTTTTGTAGCAAGCAATTTCTCTGAGGTTACACAATGTTCCCACAAAGAGGGGTGGGAGCTCTGTGTCCCGTGATGTACTCCAAGAAAAGGATTTTACAGGTAAGCTGTTTATTAAAAATCCCTTTTTCTTGATCGTACATCACGGGACACAGAGCGCATAGCCATTACATATGGGATGTCCCAAAGCAATGCTCTATGAAGGGAGGGAGACCGTAAGGCAAAAAATAGCCAAACAGAAACTATATCAGGAGGTAAAATAGCTCCACCAACAGAAAAAAAGGGGGCGTGAACCGGGCCAGAGGATTCTATACTGCTGCCCGTAGGACCGCCTGCCCAAATGCTGCGTCCGCAGCCTTTGTGACGTCCAACTTATAAAATTTAGTAAACGTATGTACGGAAGACCAGGTTGCCGCTTTGCAAACCTGTGCCATAGAGATCTGATGGTGTGCCGCCCAAGAGGCACTCATGGCCCTCGTAGAATGGGCTTTAACTGATAAGGGAGGTGGAACGCGCTTCAGACCATAGGCCTGAAAAATCAGCTGCTTAATCCACCTAGCCAAGGAAGACTTGGCAGCCGGCTGACCCTTCTTGGGGCCATCCGGAAGAATGAAAAGCACATCTGTTTTCCTAATCTTTTCTGTAGCCTTGAGATAAACCCTCATGGCTCGGACCACATCCAAAGTATGAAGCAATCTTTCCTCTCTGGACTGGGGAGTAGGAAAGAAGGATGGTAGGACTAGGTCCTGATTCAAGTGAAAACTGGATATGACCTTAGGAAGGAAAGAAGGCTGAGGCCGCAGAACCACTCTGTCCTTATGCAGAATAAGGTACGGTTTCCCTGCAAGACAAGGCTGCCAGCTCGGAGACCCTTCTGGCCGAAGCCATAGCCACCAAGAAAACCAACTTTCGGGTTAGCAGCACAAGAGGGATTTCTGTCAGAGGTTCAAACGGCTGCTTTTGTAAAGCTGACAAGACCAGATTTAAATTCCAGGGGCAGAGGGGAGCTCTAATAGGGGGATTTACATGCAAGACCCCCTGCAAAAAGGTTTTTACAAGCGAATGTGTGGCCAAAGGCCTTTGAAACCATATCGATAAGGCAGACACCTGCCCCTTTAGAGTACTAAGAGCCAACCCCTTGTCAACGCCAACCTGGAGGAATCGCAAGATCCTGTCAATAAAAAACTTGCGAGGATGCCCTCCTTGAGACTCGCACCACTCCACATAGGTTCTCCAGACTCTGTAATAGATATTTCTAGAGACTGGCTTTCTAGCTTGAATTAACGTAGATATGACTTGGGCCGAGAGGCCTCTGCCCTTAAGAATTAGAGATTCAGCCGCCAAGCCATCAAATTTAGCTGCTGTGAAGCAGGGTGGTAGATCGGGCCCTGAGACAGCAGATCTGGGCGCAGGGGGAGTGGCCACGGTGCCCTTACTGACATCCTCACGATGAGTGCGTACCAAGCCCTTCTGGGCCAGGCTGGGGCCACCAGGATCACCGGCCTGCGCTCCACCCTGATCCTTCGTAGAAGGCGGGGAATCATCTGTAGTGGAGGGAACGCATACAGGAGAGAAAACTGGTGCCAGGGGCAAACCAACGCATCGGTCCCGTAGGCCGAGGGGTCCCTGGCTCGGGATACAAATTTGTCCAATTTCTTGTTGAATCTTGTTGCCATGATGTCCACATCGGGAACTCCGAATCTTTGGCAAATCTCTTGGAATACCTGGGGGTGAAGAGACCACTCTCCCGGGAGCAACTGTTGACGACTCAAAAAATCTGCTTGAGAATTGTCTATCCCTGGGATGAACACTGCTGAGATGCAGGGTACATGGGCTTCGGCCCATGCAAAAATTAGGTTTACTTCCCTTTGAGCCGCCAGGCTCTTTGTGCCCCCCTGGTGGTTTATGTATGCCACCGCCGTGGCATTGTCGGACTGTATCCTTACTGGCAGACCCTGCAGGGGGAGAGTCCAGGCGACCAGGGCCAACCGAACAGCTCTGATCTCTAGGACATTGATGGGAAGCAGACTTTCTGCCTCTGACCACTGTCCCTGCTGGGTCCGTTTTCCTAAGATTGCCCCCCAACCTGTTAGGCTGGCATCTGTGGTTACTATTTTCCACGAGATGGGGCAAAAGGTTTTCCCTTTTGATAATTTTTGAGGGATCAGCCACCAGTACAGGCTGTGCCTGACTTCTGGAGAAAGAACTAATGGACGGTCTAATGCCTGTATGGACTTGTTCCAAGCAGAGAGAATAGCTGCTTGCAGAATTCTGGTATGGATCTGGGCGTAGGGCGCTGCTTCGAAGGCGGCCACCATCTTCCCCAGCAGTCGCATGCATAGGCGAATAGTCGGCTTCTTTTTGCCTAAGACTATTTGAATCGTTTGAATCAACGACCTGATCTTCTCTTGAGGTAAAAATACCTTCTGGCATTCTGTATCTAACCGAAAGCCTAGATATTCCAACTGTCTTGTGGGATTGTAACCTTGATTTTTCTTGGTTCACAATCCACCCGAACTCTTCTAGATGCCGCACTGTGCGGACTACTGCATGATTGAGGTTGGAAGCTGAACTGTCGATAACCAGGAGATCGTCCAGGTATGCTAGGACCAAGATGCCTTCTGTCCTTAGGACGGCTAGTACCGGGGCTAACACCTTTGTGAATACCCGTGGAGCTGTTGCCAACCCGAAAGGGAGGGCTACGAACTGATAATGACTTTGGTTTATCGTAAAACGAAGAAACTTGTGATGTGCTGGGTAAATTGGCACATGCAGATATGCATCCTTTATGTCTATAGATGCTAGGAAGTCGCCCTGATGCAGGCTGGTTGTCACTGAACGTATGGAGTCCATACGGAAGGTCTGAATCCTTAGAAAGCGATTTAGGCGTTTGAGGTCTAATATAGGCCTGACGTCGCCATTGGGTTTTGGTATAACAAAAAGGTTGGAGTAGAATCCCAGACCCCTTTCTTGGGTTGGTACTTCTACAATTACTCCTTGGAGCAAGAGGCGATCCAACGCCTTTACGAGAGAGGCCCTCTTTAACGGGTCGCTTGGAAGACTTGACCCCTGAAAATGAGGAGGGGGGATTTCTCGAAACTCTAGTTTGTAGCCTGAGGCTACTACGGACCGAACCCAAGAGTCGGGAATTCTGGCCTTCCAGACTTCGGAGAAAAACTGAAGTCTTCCCCCCACCCAAGAGAGTGGGGGCGCCCCTTCATGAATCTGATTTGATGACTGGTTTAGCCGGCTTGCGAGACCAGGGCCTCTTGTTTGCCGCGGCTTGTCCCTGTGGGCGGCTATTAACTGTTGAACGCCCGGGAGGCCGTCGATACTGACGGGAAGTCGAAGGGGCCGAGCCTGCAATGGCCTGTCGTTTAAACGTGGGCCCACGCGGTCTTTTCTTGACCGGTAAGGAAGTACTTTTTCCACTTGATATGGTGTGGATATATTTATCTAGGTCTTCCCCGAATAGTCTTCCCCCATGAAAGGGAAACCCTGCTAGAAGCTTTTTGCAGGGTGCCTCTGCTGACCAGTTCTTTAGCCACAAAAGACGACGCATGTGAACCATCAGTAGAGATAAACGGGATGCCTGTTGGATGGAGTCCTTAATAGCATCTACTGCAAAGCAGAGAGCCCTAGGGAATTCTGCTAATTCATGAGTATGCTGAGCCGGCATGTCCTTCAATATATGCTTTGCCTGATCCTTCAAGGCCTGACAAACACCAATGGCTGCTACTGCTGGCTGAATCATGGCACCTACTGAGGTAAAAGCTGCTTTCAGTAGGGTCTCGAATTTCTTGTCGACCGGATCCTTGAACATATGGACATTTTCAACCGGACAAGTCAGGGATTTATTCACGCAGGAAATGGCTGCGTCCACTGTAGGGAGAGCCCATTTCTTTACATATTCCTCTTCCATAGGGTAGAGAATAGAGAATCTTTTAGGAGGGACAAAGATTCTATCAGGTCGAGCCCAATCTTGGTAAATCACGTTCCGCAGAAGGGGGTGCATTGGAAAGGATGCACCAGTTAATGGGGCCTTTAAAGAACCCAATGAGGATACCTCCGGGGCTACTAGTTCTGGCACTGGAAGTTTAAAGGCAGTGCGAACCATATCTGTCAAAGACTGGATCCACAGGCCCTCCGCTTGAGAGGCCGAAAAATATTCATCTATAGTGGAATTTTCCCTGTCTGAACCGTCGGGACTTGGGTCTGCCTGATCCCCTTGTGGGTCCCGTTCCTCTGAAGAGGAGACCTCCGCATCTGAAAACCCCACACTGGGTGAAGGGGATCTAGCCCGCTTGCTACTTGGGCAAGGACGGGAAAACAACGCAGTTAACCTTTTCTCTAGCCCACACATGGTGGCTGCTAGCATTTCTTCCGTCACGTAAACGGGAATGGGTGGATCGGGGGCCGCCTCTGCCCCCAGCACCCCCAATGGCTCTTGTACTATGCCACTCGGTGTCCTGACTGGCGAGGGTGGGGCCGTAGAAGCCTGGCCCAAATCCTCTGACCCCGATGGAGACCCCTTTTGCTTTTTGGTACCTTTAGCAGCCTTGGCTGGTCCAGATCCCTTTGGAGCCATTGTACAACCTTGGGTCACCCCTATAGCCAACACCTGACTGTTGTAGCTAGGAATAACCAATATGAGGGCAGGTATGAGAGAAAATGAAAAAGAACTAATTTCTCTCTTTTTCTTTTATATTTCTCTTTTTTTTTTTTTTTTTTTTTTTTTTTTTTTTTTTCAAAAAAATCTTTTTTACCCGCCTGGGAGGTGGCAATACCGAGGAAGCCTGTGAGTATTGACACACCAATGCCCGTTAGCCGGAGTCCAAGGTAGACTCAGATACTGCTGGATCTAAGGCTGAGTCCCTTTAAGCAAAAAAACCCTTTTTTTTTTTTTTTTTTTTTTTTTTTTTTTTTTTTTTTCTGGTCTATAGTGGACCTAAGTCCTAGACCTGAAGATCCACTAAACCGCCACTAGGTGTCCCTGTGTGGCCAAAAGACCCAGCTGCACGCTCTGTATCCTTTCTTCCTCTGCCTCCAGGAGGGAAAGACCAGCCAGAGAAAAGTTTTTCCTTTATACAGACCCTGACGCTGCTGGCCCGCCCCCCCGACGCACGCCGACGCTATAAAAGGCGGCGTGCACGCGCGCGGCGTATGCGCGCGCACACACGCGCGCATGATCGCGCGCACGATCGCGCGCACGATCGCGCGCACCACGCCGAACCCACATGGAGGAAGCAGAGCAGAGGAACAACATGGACCAGCGTTATGCAGCACCAACAGACACCAGGTAAGCACTAATCTTATTGTAGTGCACACACAGCGAGGAAGCTGTCCCCATGGGCTTCCTAAGAAACAGGAGTTTTAACCAGCAATTTCCTCTTTAAAACATGTGGGGTTGCAGTATCAGTGTTAACAGGCAGACCTGGGGTGAGTAGCAAATATATAACTTACACAAGTATACATATATCTACATGTTATCTGGGTAAACATTAGAATCCCATCCTGCCTCAACAGACATAGTGGAGATAGTGGCTGATGCACAAGCATACCATTAGCCAACCCAGAACCCCCAGGGGGATACCTACTGTCGAACCAAGTCCCGCAGGTTCCCTCTTACCTGCTCCACGCCGCAGGGTATTGCAAAATGCAAGAGGCCCAGCCTTCCCCCATCTCCGTGGGTATTGTCTTGGACCTTCAGGGACCGGGGTCCTGTGTTAAGGAACCCACACCCCTGGACCTATATAGCATCCTGGCATCAGTAACTTTTAGTTCTTGGAAGAGACTAAAGCACTGGAGCCCAGAATCCAGCCCTCCAAGGAGAGGCATTATAGGCAAAACCCCACTCCAGCAGGGCCCGGGTACCGTACATCTTGGCTCTGAAGCACTTCGGACGGATCCGGCTAGCTATCCTGGGTCCCGAGACCTCCGAGGGACAGCTAGACGTGACCAACACCTAAGACACTGGCGGAAAAACTAAAGCACTCTCAGTGGGAGGGGGTTATATAGGGAGGAACTTCCTGTGAAGTTGATTACACCAGTGTCCACACCTGAAGGTACTCCATATAACCCATATGTAATGGCTATGCGCTCTGTGTCCCGTGATGTACGATCAAGAAATTGGGTTTACATTCACTTTAAAAAAGGACAAACTGACAGTTTCTCTAAAGTCAGAGAAAGGTCAGAAGCCCTAATCTACATAATTGCTCTAGGTCTGAGCAAAGTACTGAAGCCAGGATAAGCAGGCATCTAGCATTTTCAGGTAGAGAAGCAATGAAGGGCACCCATCAATGTATCTCATCCATCAGTGAAAAAAATCCCTACCTTTATCCTGAACATTTTTTTTATTACATGTCTATTTGCCCATCATAAGATAACTGGATGCAGCAAATCTGGCTGTACTCCGACACCATTTTCTGCAGCATTGCCTCAATGTTATGTGGGGCTGGAGTATGTAGCCTTTGTTATTATTTCTTGGCTGTGCGCTCTGGAATGGTTTTCACGTGAAAAACTCTTTACAACCAAGGAATCAGCAGCAGGTCCAGTAGGCATCATGGCATGCTTTGTCTATAGCAGGGGTCTCCAAACTGCGGCCCGAGGGCCAGATGTGGCCCCTTTCTAGCTTCTATCGGTGCCTTGGGGCACTATTCCTCCAACTGATAGCTACAATGGGGCACTCTCACTGATACCAATGATGGGATACTATTTATCCTATTAATAATGCCACTACCCCTCCTATTGACCACCAATCCTAAGGCCATATTTATTTTCAATGTCAATTTTTTTTTTTTTTTTTTGCCCCTGCTGGCCACAATCCGGCCCTCCTAAAGTCTATAGGACAATAAACTGGCCCTTTGTTTAAAAAGTTTGGAGACCCCTGGTCTATAGCTGGCAGGATTTGCAACTTGGCTCATCCTGCTGCAGAACGATCATCATTAATGGAGCAGGACTCTGGCTGCTTTGCACCATTTTAGAAAGAAGTGATGCAATAGAGTAGACACTGAGGTGACATCACCTAGAAAGAGGAACAAAGTCCAGCAGGGGAACTGCAATATTAGCTATGTAAATGATCAGGCTCCTGTTAACCCGTGAACGACTACAGCTGTCCCAAGATAACATATTGGTTGTCGGAAAGTGCACATTTCTTGCGTTGGGGCTTGCGGTGAGGCCAATTTCTAGGAGGCTGGTTCTAAGTGGATGAAGCAGGGATTTCAGTCGCACTTTCCCCAGCATCAAACAGTCCACCTCAAGCCTCTCACCAATTGTGATGTAATGCATGTTCTAGAATTACAAATAGCAGCTGATCATGCTCACCACTGATGCATCAAGAGAGCTCTCTAGCATGGTGATGTCAGTGCCTGTTTTAATCCTTATGGATAAAGACATTACTCATATCTATAGCTGCCCAGGGGACATAAGGATGCAAGATACTAGGGTTTCAGGGCAGCCAGAGGCCAGAGGAATGCTAGCTTTAATCTTCTTAACCCTGAACTCTACTCAAAGAGAACACAATTTAAACTTGAAATGCATTACACACACTAATGATTATATATATATATATATATATATTATATATACACACACACACACACACGCGTTTTATAAAATATATATATCTCACACACACAAATCGCGCTCCATTCTGTGCAATGGAACCATTCTAATAGGAGCGACTCAAGTTTCTCAGACTTAGAAAAAGTTTCCTGTACGACTTGCATTGACTTCAACACAGAAGTAATTTTGCAAGTCGCCTCTGAAGTCGTGTGCAGATCGCCTTGCCGAGTCGAGCCGCAAGTCGTGCTGCCCCTGTGTGAATCGGTGAGTTGTCATATTCGACTCCCTATCGCAGAATGCTACGGAAGTCACGTGGCGGCCAACTGCGCCATACGTTTCAACCGCAAGTGCGATGCGTTCCAATGGATTTACGACGGTACATACCAGTGAAACCTCGGTTGGCATCCAGGCTCATTCCTCAACATCCCCGTGGATTGATGTTAAAAAAAGAGCCAAGAGGCCTAGCGAGCCATCCTGAATGCCGGGTTCACTGGTGTACTGTCGTAAATCTATTGGAACGCATCGCACTTGCAACGCATCGCGCATGCGCAGTTGGCCGCCACGTGACTTCCGTAGCATTCTGCGATAGGGAGCAGATTATGGCAACACACCGGCACCAACTGTGGTTTTACCTTAGCAATGTTGCGCACCTGTGATCAGGTTTTGCATACACACAATGCACTAGGTGGATAGTAGGACGATTGCTTTGTAGAGTTCACAAAGCTCATTTAGTATTTCAGAACTAGTTACTGTCCTGCCTTATACCGTATTCTTTTTTTAAATCAAATAGACATTTATTTAGAGAATAGATATGCACAAAAACACTTTACAGTACAGCACATACAGTTGTGTATCCACAGGGCAAAGAAATAAAAAATATAATGAAAATATGAGTAGCTAATAAAACATAATAAAATTATACACCTAGGTCAAAGCACTCAACCCTGTACCACATCCACCACAGTAGTGTATTTTTGGCAAAGCATTTCAGAAGACATATATACCCATGCAAGAAAATAAAAATAGACAGTCATTGTAACCAGACCAAGATATAATATTGAAAAACCCCATAACAGAACTATAGACCTCCACGAGGGGGGGGGGAATCACCCCTAGTGCCATAATACCTCCCACACCAATGAGCCGCCCCTTAAACTAGCAGGCGGTCCATAACCAGATAAACTGGGGGCCAGACCTGGAATCGCCCTAATACTGTATTCTAGTTAAAATGTGTTGGGGGCTCATAACAGACCTAAATAGCATGTTGGGTCTTCAGTCTTTATTAAGCCCCAAATGTGTTTGTCTTCTATGTTGCACACTTGGAGCAAGCAAGAATTATTCGCTGATCTACCAAATGCTTTTTTTTTTTTTTTATTGTTTTAGTAAAACAATCTGTTTCAATAAAGGACAGCACTGCAAGACAGACAGAAGATGGTGTGATAAGTGTTGTCTTGAAATCCATCCCCATGTCCCTGTAGACCGGGGGTGCCCAACCTTTTGAAGAGCGAGGGCCAGTTAAGCAACTTGGTAACCTGTCGGGGGCCACAATGATCGGATCAGGCGTATGACAGGAGACGGCTACTCTATAGGCCCTCCGATCCGCCCAGGGGGACGGATTCCCTTCCGTTTTTCAGATTGGAGGTAGGTGGGCGTAAACATACATCTGTCACTCTATAGAGGGGAATTGTGGGTCCCACTTGGTTGGGCTGATCGTGTGAAAAGGGCCCAAGACTGCTTTCACACTGATGTGATGCCATTTACCCACACCACGGGTGCAGCGTAGTGCACCTGTGTCTATCCTGCTGGTTAGCGGGAACTTTGTCATTGACTCCGCCTGTGGTAAAAGCCGGTGGTGTAGAGGAAGCATTGGCTTATGGGGCTCTGCTCCACTGCCGCTTTCTTCCTCTACCACCAGCTTCATCCACAACACTGATGCTGCGGTATGGCACATCGGCAACCTGTGATCTGGGCTTGCCAACCCTCCATTCCAGAGCAGGGCGTCGCGGGCCACATTAGAGGGCGTCGCGGGCCACATTAGAGGGCGTCGCGGGCCACATTAGAGGGCGTCGCGGGCCACATTAGAGGGCGTCGCGGGCCACATTAGAGGGCGTCGCGGGCCACATTAGAGGGCGTCGCGGGCCACTGGTTGGCCAGCCCTGCTGTAGACCCACTTAGATCTTAGGCTAGCATTTTACTTAGAGCCCTGACCTTTGTCTAAGTCAATATTAAGCCCCACCCTTATCAAATCCCAGTGTACAGGCCATTGCATCGACCTGAGTGCACGAGAAGGGGCTAAAAAGTGAATACCACCCATCTTTTTTTTTGGGGGGGGCGGATCGAGCAGAAAATCTTCCTCCTCCCCCGCCGCTGAACCATTGTGGTTCCTGACAGTGGTACAGTAAGTAGGCTTGGTTTTTTTCCTGGGCATTCCCCAGGCTTTTGTTGTTACCCGTTTCAGCCTTCCAATGCTGCTTACTGCGATGGCCAGCTATAGATGAAGGCTGTGGACAAGTTTGTTTTTCATATCACATTGGTGTTTGTATTGGTCCAGCAACGAACCAATACCTTTGCAGCCATTGAGCTACATTCTGGGCGTTTGGTGTGCTCCTGTACCTTTAAGAAGGGGTGGGCTCCCCTTCAGTCCACCTGTTATCTATCCATCAGAAAGCATGTGCCTCCATTGTGGGGACACTCATAGTTTAGTGTTAGGACCACAGAATACAGGGTGCCGTGACAAAACCCCTGTTTTTAAAACGCATACTGTTAGACAGGTTAATTGGCTGTCTGTGAGCTGGTGGGTAAGTTGGGCTCTGTATTTTCCTGGGCACTCCCCAGGCTTTTGTTACAAGGTTTACATAAATGTGCTACTATGCAGTGCATAGTAAAATAATAAACTCAAAACATGCCTAAAAATGTACCTAAATGCTCCATGGGTGCGTTTATGCTGCTTTCCTCTGCCAGCATTTCTGGCATTTTTTCTGCTGCCTAGTGTGCATGGACCTGAAAAACATCCCCCCCCCCCCCCCCCCAGGTAAAAAGGGGTCGCATTTCACTTTAAAAGCCTGGCTGGCAGCTTCTTCACCAGGTCTGCCGAGTGCCAGGGAGGGTTCCTGAGAAGATTTAGCTGTTTGAAAACCACTTCCGTGTGGTTAAGCTGTGGTTAGCGAGCTGTGGAAGAAGGGAGGGACTTCTGGTTTCGTACTACTGGAGAGAGTAAAAGAAGCAGCACGGTATAGCTATCCACAAGCACGAGTTAGTGGTCTTAAGAAAAAACACAACATTTCAAGATCACCCCTTATTTTTCTAAGAACCTTGTGAATTTTCTGTAAACTGTTCCTCACAGCCAAATTCAGTGGAAATATTGATCTGTTAAACTGGAATTTTTTGGTGGTTTTCTCAAGAAGGAACAACATTTGTCATATCCAAACAATGCTCCCAGGTACAGGAAATGCACAACGATTAATGTTAAATATCTAAAAAGGTGAAAAAAAAAAAAAAACACAACAACAACATGCACACTTTTTTTTCTCCCCTCCCCATTTAGCCTGCTAGCTAAACCAAAGAAAAAAAATAAGTCGCACAGATTAGAACATGTGTTAATTAAAAGAATGGGGTACGATTTGTGATGGAGCCCAAAAGATGATGCCACAGTACAGACAAATAGGGAAATATTTGTATGCCCGTGTCCTACTTTTAAAGACAGAAATCCCCATTCCAAGAGATCGTTGGCTGGGCTGGATTATTCCGAGTTATCACTTTTTCTTTCCTACAAGACAGAGCGACAACAAAAATAACTTCTTAGTGGCTCCCTCCTTCCCATGTCTAGACAAATAATGTGGACATGTTTATATGCTAGACAATCTTTTTAGAAAAATTATTTGTGGGTGACGGGACTTGGTTATTATCTGAAACCTGTGGTTTTTTTGAGCTACCCCACAACAGCTGAAAAAAAACAAAAAATAAAAAAAAAAACATGCTTGCAGTAGAAGTAGTTCCTTTGTAAGCTTAACCACTTAAGACCCGGACCTTTAGGCAGCTAAAGGACCAGGCCAGGTTTTGCGATTCGGCACTGCACCGCTTTAACAGACAATTGCATGGTCGTGCGATGCGGCTCCCAAACAAAATTGGCATCTTTTTTTCCCCCACATATAGAGCTTTCTTTTGGTGGTATTTGATCACCTAGGCGGTTTTTATTTTTTGCGCTATAAACAAAAAGAGCGACAATTTTGAAAAAAATAACAATATATTTTTTAGTTTTTGCTATAATAAATATCCCCCAAAAATATATAAAAAAAATATGTTTTTTTCCCTCAGTTTAGGCCGATACATATTCTACCTATTTTTGGTAAAAAAAAAAAAAAAAAAAAAAAAAAAAAAAAAAAAAATCGCAATAAGCGTTTATCGGTTGGTTTGCGCTAAATTTATAGCGTTTACAAAATAGCGGATCGTTTTTTTGCATTTTTATTACTAATGGCGGCGATCAGCGATTTTTTTCGTGACTGCGACATTATGGCGGACACTTTGGACAATTTTGACACATTTTTGGGACCATTGTCATTTTCACAGCAAAAAATGCATTTAAATTGCATCGTTCATTGTGAAAACAACAATTGCAGTTTGGGAGTTAACCACAAGGGGGCGCTGAAGGGGTTATGTGTGACCTACTGCGTGTTTACAACTGTAGGGGGGGTGTGGCTGTAGGTGTGACATTGATTGTGTATCCCCATAAAAGGGATCACATGATCGATAATGCCGCCACAGTGAAGAACGGGGAAGCCGTGTTTACACACGGCTCTCCCTGTTCTTCAGCTCTGGGACCGATCGCAGGACTCCAGCGGCATACGGGTCCGCGAGTCCCACGGTCCCAGTCACGGAGCTTCGGACCATGGCGACCCATGGCTGGAGCGCTAGCACAGGACGTACCTGTACGTGCATGCGCCCAGCCGTGCCATTCTGCCTACATTAATGTCCAGGAGGCTAATGATAGAAAAGGATGAGCAGGTTTAAAGGAATTAGAGTGTAGGAAAAAGGTTACCAATATAGTACTGTTCAATAACTAAGGCGTGTTCGGATCGCACCCGCCAAAAAGCCATCACTGCACGCCGCCAATCATAGGCAGCGGGTGCATGTGCAGCTGCGGGACAGAAAATGCCTCACTGGTTACGATTGGTGGCGTGCAGTGATGGCTTCCTGGCGGGTATGATCCGAATACGCACCAAGCCCATCCCTACTGTCCAATAGTGGTCAAATGAGCAGATAAGAGATCTAGGATATGCAGAACTAGAAAGATGCTGTCCATGCAAATGAAACAGGCCATTGTAAGGCTACAAAAATGAAATAAGAGCTATAGCAGCAACATTAGGAGTGGCCAAATCAACAGTTTGGTACATTCTGAGGAAAGAAGAACACACTGGTGAGCTCAGCAACATAAAAATGCCTGGCAGTCCACAGAAGACAACAGTAGTGGATGATCGCAGGATACTCTCTATGGTAAAGAAAAACCCATTCACAACATCCAGACAAGTGAAGCACACTCTCCAGGGGGTGGGCGTATTGTTAAAGTCTACAATCAAGAGAAGAAGACTTTACAAGAGCAAAAACAGAGGGTTTGCCACAAGGTGCAAACCGTTTATAAGCCCGAATAGAAAAGCCAGGTTTTGACTTTGACAGAAAAAAACATTTTAAAAAGCCAGACCAGTTCTGGAAAAGCATTCTTTGGATGGACGAAACCAAGATTAATCTGTACAAGTGTGGAGAAGGCTTTGAACAGTTCATCTAAAGCACACATCGTCATCTGTAAAACATGGTGGAGGCAGTGTGATGGCATGAGCATGCATGGCTTCCAGTGGCACTGGGTCATTGGTATTTATTGATGCGGCAGCAGCAGCCGGATGAATTCTGCAGTGTTTAGAGATATACCGTCCGCCCACATTCGGCCAAATGCAGCAAATTTGATTGGATGGCGCTTCACAGTACAGATGGACAATGATCCAAAACACACTGCAAAAGCAACCCGGGAGCTTTTGAAGGAAAAGAAGTGGAATATTCTGCAATGGCCAAGTCAATCACCTGATCTCAACCCAATTGAGCATGCATTTCACTTGCTGAAGGCAAAACTAAAAAGCAGACAGACCAACAAACAAAGAACAACTGAAGACAGCTACAGTTAAAGCCTGGCAAAGCACAAGAAAGGAGGAAATCCAGTCTTTGGTAATGTCTATGGGTTCCAGACTAGGCAGTCATTGCCAGTAAAGGATTCTCAACAAAATATTAAAAATTAACATTTCATTTATGATTATATTTGTCCAATTACATTTGAGCCCCTGAAAATGGGGGGGGGGGGCTGTTTATAAAAATGGTTGCAGTTCCTAAAAAAGGGATTTTTAAATACAGCTTACCTGTAAAATCCTTTTCTTGGAGTACATCACGGGACACAGAGCGGCATATTCATTACTATATGGGTTATATGGAGTACCTTCAGGTGTGGACACTGGCAATCTCAAACAGGAAGTCCCCTCCCTATATAACCCCCTCCCCTAGAGGGAGTCCCTCAGTTTTGTAGCAAGCAGTATGCCTCCCAAAATGTTTCCCAAAAGAGGGGTGGGAGCTCTGTGTCCCGTGATGTACTCCAAGAAAAGGATTTTACAGGTAAGCTGTATTTAAAAATCCCTTTTTCTTTCTCGTACATCACGGGACACAGAGCGGCATATTCATTACTATATGGGATGTCCGAAAGCAATGCTTTAATGAGGGGAGGGAGACATCTTCCAAAGAAGGATTCAATTTAGAGGTATACTCAAATAATAATAATAATTCCAACTTAGTCAAGAAAAAACTTTTTTTTTTTTTGTTTACAACCAAGGGTGCTTCTGATCCCGAGGATCTTAAACTGCAGCCTGTAGTACTGCCTGTCCAAAGGCAGAATCCGCATTCCTTCTCACGTCTAGTTGATAAAACTTTGTAAACGTGTGGACTGATGACCACGTCGCCGCCTTGCATATCTGAGCCATAGAGATCTGATGGTGTGCTGCCCAGGAGGCGCCCATGGCCCTGGTAGAATGGGCCTTTACCGACAAAGGAGGAGGCAACCTCTTCAAACCGTAGGCTTGAATGATTAATTGTCTAATCCATCTCGAGATGGTGGATTTTGCAGCTGCCTGCCCCTTCTTGGGGCCATCTGGTAGAACGAATAACACATCTGTCTTCCGGATCTTTTCTGTAGCTTTAAGATAGGCCTTCATGGCCCGGACAATATCCAAGGTATGCAGCAACCCCTCCTTTCTAGATGTGGGTTTTGGAAAGAAGGATGGAAGTACCAAATCCTGGTTCAAGTGAAATTTGGATATAACCTTTGGTAGAAAGGAAGGATGGGGCCGGAGAACTGCCCTGTCCTTATGCAGAACGAGATATGGTTCCTTACACGATAAGGCTGCCAATTCTGACACTCTCCTGGCCGAAACTATGGCGACCAAGAAAACCAACTTTCTTGTCAGTAAGACTAAAGGAATCTCAGCCAACGGCTCAAAGGGTTGTTTCTGTAGAGTGGACAGGACAAGATTTAAGTCCCATGGACAAATTGGTGACTTGACAGGAGGATTAATACGCAAGACCCCCTGTAAGAAGGTCTTTACCAGCGAGTGGGTGGCCAGCGGCCTCTGAAACCACACTGACAGAGCTGAGATCTGTCCCTTGATTGTGCTTAGTGCCAGGCCTTTATCCACTCCTAGCTGGAGAAAACTTAACACCCTATCAATAGTATATTTGCGGGAATTCCATCTTTTGGATTCACACCAGCCTACGTAGTTCCTCCACACCCTGTAATAAATCACCCTGGAGACCGGCTTTCTAGCCCTAATCAGGGTAGGAATTACCTGCCTAGACAGACCTCTACCCCTGAGAATCAGGGATTCAGCCTCCAGGCCGTCAAATTTAGACGCTGTAATGTAGGGTGGAGGATCGGGCCTTGTGAGAGTAGGTCTGGTTGTAGAGGAAGAGTCCAAGGGTCTCCCACTGCCATCTTCAGGACTAGTGAGTACCAAGTCCTCTGGGGCCAAGCCGGAGCTACTAGAATGACTGGCTTGTGCTCCACTCTGATCCTGCGCAACAGGCGAGGGAGTAACTGTAGCGGAGGGAATGCATATAGAAGTTTGAATTGATGCCAAGGGCAAACCAACGCATCGGTTCCGCAGGCCATAGGATCCCTCGCTCGAGACACGAACCTGTCTAGTTTCTTGTTGAACCTGGATGCCATTATATCTACGTCCGGCATTCCCCACCTCTGGCAGATTGTCTGAAAGACCTGGGGATGCAGAGACCACTCCCCTGGCAACAGACTCTGGCGACTTAAGAAGTCTGCCTGCAGGTTGTCCACTCCGGGAATGAATATCGCCGAAATGCAGGGTACATGAACCTCTGCCCACTGAAAAATCAAGCTCACCTCCCTCTGAGCGGCCTGACTCCTGGTTCCCCCTTGGTGGTTTATGTATGCCACCGCCGTGGCATTGTCTGACTGGATTCTCACCGGGAACCCCTTTAATCTGGAGGTCCATGCCAGAAGGGCTAGGCGAGCAGCTCTGATCTCCAAGATATTGATGGGGAGCTGCCTCTCTGCTTTCACCCAAGTTCCCTGGCGAGAGAACCCCTCGAAGACCGCCCCCCAGCCTGCCAGGCTGGCGTCTGTGGTAACTACCTTCCAGACAACAGGGCTGAAGGATTTTCCCTTTAGAAGATTCTGGGGGTTCAACCACCAGGCCAGGCTTTGTCGGACCCTTGATGATAGCGTCAAAGGGGACTCTAAGGCATGTGCCCTCTTGCCCCAGGCTGCTAGAATGGCTGCCTGTAGGACGCGAGTGTGGATCTGAGCGTATGGTACTGCCTCGAACGTGGCCACTAGCTTGCCTAGTAACTCGCATACACAGGCGAATAGTTGTTTTTTTCTTGTTTAGAACCAACTGAACCAACCCCTTGATAGCCTCGATCTTTACAAGGGGCAGGAACACCCTTTGCTGTTCTGTGTCTAACCTCATGCCGAGGTATTCCAACTGCTTTGTAGGCTGGAACGCTGACTTTCCCCGGTTTAGGACCCAGCCGAATCCTTCGAGGTACCGAACCGTGAGGTTTACTGCCTGTTGCAGACCCGGCCGTGAGTGATCTATGATTAAAAGGTCGTCCAAGTATGCTAGGACTGTGACCCCTTGGATCCTTAAATTGGCCAGAACTGGGGCTAGGATCTTCGTGAATACCCGGGGGGCCGTGGCCAGCCCGAAGGGGAGCGCCCTGAATTGGAAGTGTCGCTGCCCCACCGCGAAGCGTAAAAATCTTTGATGCGACTGAAAGATTGGTACATGAAGGTAAGCATCCTTTATGTCTATGGAGGCCAGAAAATCGTCCCTCTGAAGCGCGGCGGCTGCTGACCGGATGGATTCCATCCGGAAGGAACGAACCCTTAGGTAACCGTTTAACCTCTTTAGGTCCAAGATTGTCATACCAAAGCCCAACGGCGATGTCAGGCTTGTGGTATGACAAAGAGATTGGAATAGAAACCTAGCCCTTGCTCTTGGGCTGGCACCTCTATTATTACGTCCTGGCAAAGCAGGTGATCCAAAGCTGCCAGCATTGAGGCCTTCCTTGCTGGATCCTTTGGTAGCCTTGATTCTTGAAAATGAGGCGGAGGACACCTTAGAAACTCCAGTCTGTAGTTACAGATGCCCGGACCCATTTGTCGGGGATCTTGGCTTCCCAAACTTCTGAGAAGAAACGAAGCCTTCCCCCCACCCGCGAGAGTGGGGGCGCCCCTTCATAAGGCAGACTTAGGGGCTGTCTTTGTCGGCTTGCGATACCATGGCCTCTTACCCCCAGGGGCCTGTCCCTGCGATCTACTGTTAACGTTGGATCGTGCAGGCGGCCGTCGATACTGCCTGGAATTTGAGGGCCCCGAGACAGGAAAGAGCTGCCTTTTAAATGTAGGACCCCGGAATGTCTTTTTGACCGGTAAAAGGGTACTCTTGCCACTTGAAATAGTCTGAATATATTTATCCAGATCCTCTCCGAAGAGTCGTCCTCCATGGAAGGGAAACCCTGCCAGAAGCTTTTTGCATGGGGGCTCCGCCGCCCAGTTCTTCAACCATAAGAGCCTTCTCATGTGCACCAAAAATAGTGATAAACGAGAGGCCTGCTGGATGGAATCTTTTATAGCATCTACAGCAAAACACAGAGCTCTGGGAATGTCAGAAAACTCTTCTGCTTGTTGGGTAGGCATGTCCTTTAACATTTCTTTTGTCTGGTCTTTTAACGCCTGACAAACTCCAATTGCAGCCACAGCTGGCTGTACCACTGCTCCTGCCGTAGCAAAGGATGCTTTTAAAAGTGTCTCTAACCGTTTATCAACCGGATCTTTAAACATATGTATGTTTTCCCCCGGGCAAGTTAGTGATTTATTCACACATGAGATGGCTGCATCCACTACTGGGAGCCTCCACCTCTTGGAGAATTTTTCCTCCATGGGGTAAATGACCGCAAATCTTTTCGGTGGCAGAAAAATCCTGTCCGGCCGTACCCAATCCCGAAAGATCAATTCCTCCAAGAGAGGATGGACCGGAAAAACTGCGTTGCTTAACGGAGCTTTCAAAGAGCCCAGAGAGGATACCGGAGGAACCTGAGGCTCTGGCAATGGTAAACTAAATGCCGAGCGGACCATGTCCGTCAAAGACTGTACCCACAGTCTTTCTGTCTGGGAGTCTGAAAATGGTTCCTCAGAGGCAGATCCCTCAATCCCTGAACCCTCTTGGTTCAGGTCTAGTTGATCCTCCTGTGATTCCAATTCCTCCGGAGAGAGAATCTCAGCATCTGAGGATACACCTCTTGGTGATGGGGATCTAACCCGTTTCTTACCAGGAATAGCTCTAGCGATCAATGCTGCTATTCTCTCTTCTAGCCCCCCTAGGGATACGGCTAGCATCTCCTCTGTGATAAACACAGGGCTGGGCTGATCTGGGCCAGCCTCCGCACCAGATCCCCCTAATGGCTCATCCAAGGCGCCCTTTATGTTAATAAGTTGCGGGGAAAGTATCGGCATATCATCAGAATCAGAGGGGGAACCCCTTTGTTTTTTGGTCTTTTTTGTACCCTTTGACCCCGAACCTTTGGAAGCCATAATACAAAATCGAGGGACTCCGCCAACAACAACAGACTGTAGTGGCCAGGAGTACAAAACCAGAGCTTAGGGGACAATAGATCACTAATGCCCAAAAACTGATGGGGCCCCGTATGCGTTTCTTTTTTTTTTTTTTTTTTTTAAATATATATTATATATATATATTTTTTTTTTTAAAACATACAGTGACCCCAAACTTAGTTTGCCAGCCTCCAACCTGCTGCAAAAAGGGGGATTTTCTTGGCTTAACAAAAAAGGCATTGGAACACAGTCCAGCATGTACTACCCCTCTTCCGCCACCGGGAGTCACTGTTCTGCCGCTCTGCGTCCTCTCCTTCTGAAATCAGCCTCAGACTGAGCACTGACAATGCCTGCTGATCTATAACAGCACAAGGCGCGCCCCTGTATGACGCCGCAGGCACGCCCCCCCCGTCCTCCTCTCTGAACGGCGCGAAAAAACGTCTATAAGACGTGCGCGCGCACTCGTAGGCCGGAACAGGAGGAACATGGAGGAGCCGCGCTGCTGGAGACCCAGGACTGCAGTATCAGGCGGCAGATTCAAACCCCCGGCCAGGTAGGACTCTCCAAAAGGCCCCATAGGGATCCTTACTAGTCCTAGGAAGAAAGCAGCAGGTTAGCTAGCAACACATTCTTAGACAGGGGAACCTAGTGATGGGGGAAAAAAGGGGTCATCCTGTCTTTCTCAGACATAGTGAGCAAGGTTGCCAATGCAGAGCATACTTAGGCTATCCCCCCTTTTAGGTTACCCCGGAGAGCCTGCTGTCGAACCAAGTCCCGCAGGCTCCCCCTTACCTGCTCCATGCTGCAGGATGTTTGTCCAGCAAAACGATCCAATCTTCTCCCATCTCCGTGGGTAGCGTAGTAGACCTTCAGGCCCTGGGGTCCTATGAAGGTACCCACTGTCCTGGACCTATATAGCACCCTGGCAAACAGGCACTTATGGTTTTTACAAACTCCAAGTCCTGGGCCCAGGGTCCAGCCCTCCAAAGAGGAGCATTATAGGCAAAACCCCACGGTTTGGGGCCCGGGTACTGTCCACTTTGGCACTGAGGCTCCTTGGACAGATCCGGTTAGCCCGCCCTTAATCCCAAGGATGTGGAGCAAAGCTATTCCGTGACCAACACCTAAGACACTGGCGAAAAAACTGAGGGACTCCCTCTAGGGGAGGGGGTTATATAGGGAGGGGACTTCCTGTTTGAGATTGCCAGTGTCCACACCTGAAGGTACTCCATATAACCCATATAGTAATGAATATGCCGCTCTGTGTCCCGTGATGTACGAGAAAGAAATGTGTACTTGATATTTATGTTCAACCCCTTGGACTAAGTCTGCACTTCAAATTGATTTGGATTTTTTTCATTTCAAGTTTTATTCTGTCGGCACACAGAGCCAAAAGTATGAAAATAGTGCCCGTGTCCAAATAAATTTTAATCTGTAAAATATATATTCATATATACACACACACACACACACACACACACACACACACACACACACACATATATACATACATACCACACAGAAATCATTGGCTGGCCATAGAAGAGTCCGTTTTTTTCATACAACCAGCGGGTTGAAAAAAATAAAAATAAAATAAAAACACATTCTCAATTACTTGATCCACATATTCGAGGTGGATGGGGGGAATCCTCAATGTATCTTTGTATTCGGACAGCCAGGAGATTTCCCTGCCATCAGAATACACTGATCAGTGCTATAGTATAGCCCTACAGCACCGATTGAGAGGAAGTTTTCTAACAGGACGGTTGTACAGAAGTCAATCAGCAGATTAACTTCTGTTCAACCACAGAGGCCACTCATGGATTAAAAATCAACTGGTCCCTGCTGAAGCAGCCGGATTTCAAACCATGCTTTTGTTTGAATGAGTAACAGATTACTAGCTGATCCTGCCAGCAGATCCTTTAATTTCCCACTTCCAGTAACAGGCCAGGCCACAGACATTACTGAGGTTGTGACAACGTTTTCATACATGTGCTTCACCCCATGTACTGAACTGGAGCTGGCCTTTTAAAAGAGGTTATAGACGGAGCTAAAATGATGTGTTGACTGACAGCACGGACACAATGTTACACAATGAAGAATGAGCAAAAAGAGGAACAGTGCGACACACCCACGCTTTTTGTGTCCTGGGTGAATGACAATGTGACAGATCAGGAGGCAGGATAGAGCAGCTGTGTTTATTAAAATGTAGTTACCCAGCTGCATCAGTCCATGCCGATAGGACTGTCACAGAGCATACACCTGACATTGCTCAACATTATGCAAGCAGGGCTGATAAATATGACAGATCGCCAGTCACAAGCATAAATAATAATAATAAAAAAAAAAAAATTAAACCACCCCCCTGGTGTATACAAAAATCTATTTCCCTACACCAGAACATGGTGTGGGAAACCCACGTACCATGGACATTTCCCACAACGTCTTCAAAATGCACTACACTCACAATGTGCAACAGGTGTCGGTGTTAACATAATGACAGCCCAAATGCAGGATGTAAACACAGTGTTTGCCTGCACAAGATTGTATGGTACAGCAGTACCATATAATCCAGTTGCTGTGCGTTATTTTATAGTAATGCATGTACTACTTTTTAGCCCATAAAAAAAAAAAAAAAAAAAAAAAAAAAAAAGACGCGTACCAATACTTTTGGTCAAGAACTTGGGTACCAATACTTTGTGGTGCAATTTGCGTCAATACAAATTAAATGGGTGCAAATAACACTGCAAAGAATTGCACGCGATTAGTACAGGAATGCGGTACAATTCCTGTCCAAATTGTATGTGATTGCCCCTACTGCGTGTGTGTGAAGAGAAGAGTGCCTTCTAGTGGGCAGTTTATTAAAAAATGTTAGAATTTACATTGAAGCAGCGTTCATCCAAAAGTGGAAATTCTGCTTATCTACATTTGGCACCTTAAGGGGGGTGGCAGATAACTTTTTTACAGGAGACCGGGCCACAGCGAATTAGGTCAGCAACTCGGCCCCCCCTCCTTCCTCCCCTTCTGCCAGGCCAGTGAGAGCACATAGGGACCCGGCCATGAAGCTGAAGGTCTGTCAGGCTTCCTTACCCGCAACAGCAAAACTCAACCAGCCGATATAAACATTGGCTACGATGCCGACATAGCTGGACTCCAGGATAGGCTAAAGTCAGCAATTTTTAAAGGGACGGGCGGAACTTAACTTTAAAGTGGTTGGAAACCTTGTTAAACCACTTGTACCTAAAGGTAAGCCTATAATGAGGCTTACCTGGAGGTACTGTAAATAAACTTGCCATTTAGGAGATATTCACTATATACGTTGCTGTCAACACCAGCGTGCATGCGCACTGAAGAAATTGTGCAGTCTCTTCAGTACCCGTGCTGTGACTGTCGGCACCTGTGCGGGAGGGACATCATTGCGGCTCCAGTCAATCACAGCGTTGGAGCCCATGAACCTGGAAGTAACTGCAGTGAAAGATGTTGGCCCTTTCGTGAAAATACTCGGTGTTGGTGCATCCCTAACAAAGACAGCAATAAAAACCATATACTACCCAATGAGAGCGCCAAACATACATCCAAGTGTTTGTGTTCTTCTCCCATGCTAAGGTGTGACCCGTTTTGTGGAGTTCTGCTGAACCAGAGCCAGTGTGCCCAGTAAGACCTACAGTTTTCTGCTGGGTTTATCAGTATAAACTTGACAGAGGTTTTGATTCATCCCTACTGTAGCCAAAAAAAAAAAAAAAGGATGATACAGAAGTAGACAAACGGGTAGTTTATTAAGTTGCCAAGTCAGGCACCCAGAACACATTTTTATCAGTGTCTACCTACATTAGGATTACTGGAAATCATTTTGAGCTATGCCCTCGCATTACCCATGAGAGACACATGAAAAACAGGATGGAATAATCCTATTTATAAGAGCACAGCTTTTCTATGGTTTTCATTTCAGACCTGCTGAGGTTATTGTTTTGAAGAAATTGCACTGCTATCTTAAGGAGGTCAGTTTACAAATAAAGATGGCTTAAAAAGGAGAATTATAGGATTTAAAAAAAAAAAGAAAAAGAAAAAAACACTCCATGATGCAGCATATGTGTGATGTTTCAGATGTCCCACAGGACTAACACCGAGAACTGATCTATCACACTTGCCTGACGAAGAGGTCCTATGTGGCCTTGAAACGTTGCACTTCTTGTGATGTTTTTTTGTGCATTAAAACTTTGGACGTTATATATGATCTGTGGTGTGCTGGCGAATATGTTCATCTGATCCATCACATGACTGCCGATCACTCATTTCTCGGTCTGCGCAAAGTGGAGAGCGGCGACTGATTTGTTCCTCCACCACTCACTGAAAATGCTAGGATTGGAGGAGAGGAGCATAGTTGGCTCCAGATCTTCGTCAAATACCAAAAGACAGACTCTTTTCAATCAAGCAGTGGCGTGGATCCCGACAAAATTGTTTAAATCGTTCCTGAACCTAGCACGGCTCGATGTCAGCTGATAGCAGGAAATAGTCTGCCTGTCACGAGCATCGGCATCCCAGCTAAATGAGGCCACTGCCATCAGGGAACACAGTTTCCATGAATGGGTGTACTTGGTCGGCAACAATGTTTAGGTAGGTGGTACCCATCAAGTAACATCCACATAAATGGCAGGACCCAAAGTTTTTCCCGGCAGAAAATCGCCCAAAGAATCATACTGCCTCTGCCCATGTTCTGCCGAAAACTCCAACTCGCCAAAATCTCCAACCACATCACTGATGGTGACTCTCCAGCAGCAATAATTGGAGATTTGGACGAGTTACACACAACACCGGCAGTGTATACCCTATGGTACACCATATAATGAGCGGACATTGTTAGTGCACCCAATACTAACCAACAACATGTCCACTCCAAGGCAGGGACAACTTTTTCCTCCTGTCAAAAGCAGCTAACCCGATGTCTACCATAACTTATACGCTGCCGCTGTTCTGTGACAATGAGTCGAAAATCTCAAATTATTGCTGCTGGAGAGCCACCGGAAGTGGTTGGAGATTTTGGAGAGTTGAGTTTTTGGCAGAACACCGGCTTGCCTTTTTCTTGTACTGCATCCTGGTGGCATCTTTTCCCCAGGTAAGCAAAGCACCCAGTTATCCACAGAATATAAATGAAAACAGAATTCATCAGACCAGGCAATCTTCTTCCATTGCTCTGTGGTCCCATTCCGATACTCATATGCCCATTGTAGGCACTTTTGGCTCTGGACACGGGTCAGTTTGGGCACCCTGACTGGCCTGTGGCTACACAGCAAATTGCAATGCCCATTTATTCTGATTTCAGCACATCAACTTCAGGGACAACATGTTAAAGGGTTGTAAAGGTTTGTGTTTTTCACCTTAATGCATTTTATGCAATAAGGTGAAAAAACACCTCGCTGTCACAACCCCCCCCCCCCATTTTACTTACCTGGGCCTGTTCACCTGCTGTGTGCGTCCCCCAGTGTCCTCCTCTCCACTTTGCTTGAATAGATTGATAGCAGCACAGCCATTGGCTCCAGCTGCTGTCTATTAAATCCAATGACGGGGCGGGACAGAGTCATGTACTCTGTCTCTATGGATGCAGCGTATATGACAGGGAGCATGCCCACAAACTAACCCCCCCTCGAAATAGAGCTTCCCAGAGAGGGGTTAGCTATTGCGGGGAGGAGCAAAGACAGCCGCTGAGGGACCCCAGAAGAGGACGACCGGGGCCACTCTGTGCAAAACAAACTGCACAGTGGAGGCAAGTGTAACATGTTTCAACTCTTTATAGCTCCGTGCTTAGGTGCAGGGTGTGAGCTTCTGCCCCCTGAAGTACCCCAAATTTAGGCTCTGAAGGAATGTAATATACAATGAAGGGGTAGATGGCGCTGCCCTCTAATGAGGTGTAGGTAGAGGGCTGGAACAAAACCCTTCTTTATCCCTGTGAGCAGAAAGCAAAAAGGTGGGTAGCTGTGACCACACAAGGTAACTGTAAAATAAATGTCGGGTAACCAAAGGATGGGTAAATCCCACATATATTGTGAGCTCCTGTCACCGTCTCTGACAAGGCGTGTAGAAAGGGCCAGGACTAGAGACTCCCCAGGCAATAGATTACACATTTGCTGAACAGCAATCTAAAAGTGAATCACTCTTCCCGTGATGTGTATTACTTATAGGCCACTATGCGGGTAAGTATAACATGTTTGTTATTTAAAAAAAATAATAATTAAACCCCTTTGACTTGCTGCTTAATGTACCCAACCGACTTTCAGATGCCACTGTAATGAGATAATCAGTGTTATTCACTTAATCTGCCAGTGGTTATAATGTTATAGCCAATTGGTGTACACACACAAACGCACACACAGACAATTAAATTAAGCCTAGGCACAACCTGCTGAGCTCCTGTCAGTCTACATGAAGGCAACTCCATCTTTTAATAGTACAGCAACATACCAAGTCCAAACTCACTCACGGCAGCTGAAGTTTGTTTCTGCTTTGAGTGATGGGGAAGAATTTATTCTTTATTGTACTGCCCTACACATGTACACAATCTTTTTGCCAATTATAAATTGATCTGAGCGGATGCCTTTTTTTTTATACATGCCAATTGATTTGTAAAAATGTGTCCAGCTATTTCCTATACTTACACAGCACAGCTCAGTTGGTGATCTCACGATTCTCTACTGCAATTAACTTATACAGCTTGGTCACCTCCACTCCCTATATGCAGCAGAGGGTGAATGGCTGCTAGGGGCGACCCTCCCTCTACTCTTCTCTCCCTGTGCTACTTTGTTTTCAGTCTCATGTTGACAGCTCTAATAGCCTATAAAAAGGCATTAAAATAATTATTTTCTCCACTGAAATATTGATAGCATGTTTTTATCCTGTAATGATGGATGTCTGGCTGAGGTATGCTGAAAGTGTGTGTTTTGCAAAAAGTTGGCACAAAGTTGGCACTACGTGTGCCTTTTTTTGCCAAGTAAGGCTTCATTCACATTCGCACGTCTCCAAAGATGCACAATTTCCATTGTGACTCTGATGCAACTATTGATTCGACTTTAGATTCACTGGACCAAAGTCGCACTGAATGGGTGCCAATAAAAAGGAGTTGCGACTTGTCATGCAACTTTGATGTCAAAAGTAACATGTGTGAAAGGAGCCTTAAAAGGGGTTGTAAAGAGATTTTTTTTTATTTATTTTTTTAAACAACAAACATGTTATACTTACCTCCACTGTGCAGCTAGTTTTTTCCATTTTTTTGGCCCCGATCCACGTCTGAGGTCCCTCGGAGGCTGGCCCTGTGAGCTTGCATGGTGGCAAGTTCTTGCGGCCGCGCTCCTGTGATACAGCGGCGGCTATAGCCGCTCACTATCACTCGGGTCCGCCCCCGGCGCGCTGCGTCATTTGGTGTGATTGACAGCAGCGCGAGCCAATGGCTGCGCTGCTTTCAATCCATCCACTCTAGCCAATCAAGGACCAGGCTGAGCGTCGAAGAGGATGTCGGGGGTGTGCGCGCCACAGGTGAACGGGCTTAAGTAAAACAGGGAGGGGGGCGGTATTGTCGGGTGTTTTTCCATTTAAATGCATAAGATGCTTTAAGGTGAAAAAACATGTACCTTTAGTGTCCCTTTAAGAAACTAAAGAATTGTAACATCAAGAAAATCAAGCAACAACGTAAGAAAAGTTAAAGTGGCATTGAGAGAGAGGTCCAACAAACCCATATGGGTGTGATGGGTAGAGATGTCCACAAACTTTTGTCCATATAATGTATAGTGTGCCAGCTTTGTTGAGCAATGGGGTAAAGACTGGTTTACTTGAACCCTAGGAATATTAAGTAAGAAGATGAGGTCACGTGTGGTCCACAAAAATACCTGTTTGATGCACCTGCTTTGTAACAACTCAATAAACTGCTTCTGTTTATTATCAGCACACAGGATGTAATAACACTAAAGACAACTGACAAGGCATTAGCAGGATGTATTGTGAAACTGCAATGATACCATGGTATGACCTGGCAGAAGAGGAAGAACACACAATTAGAAATCAGTAATATGACAGGTCAGTGAGAAAGTAAACAAACGGCACATGGAGTACAATGTGCAGGCAATACTGGCGATTGCTCACTGCAGCATGGTATGCGACAACAAACACAGTATTCTAAAAAGGATGACCAATCATTGTTTGTTTCCCATTCATAGCTATAGATAAGGATCTAACTATATGTTAGAGCCGCGGCTACTGCTAAAATCTATGTGTCTTATGGACGCATAGAGCAGTGGCTTGGGAGCAAGCATGCAGCGGTGGCCACAGGGCAACTGGCTTTCTCTGGTGGAACTGTCTGAGTGGGAGGAGCCAGGAGCACTGGCAGGGGACCCAAAAAGAAGAGAATCAAAACTGCTCTGTGTAAAACCACTGCACAGAGCAGGCGTGTATGAAAAATGTTGTTCTAAAAATGGATAATATAAAAACACTCAAAGCTTTAATACTACTTTAAAGTGACTCTAAAGCCTTAAATTGTTTGGTAACCACCCCAAAAAAAATAATTCAGATCTCAGCCCCTTAAAGCAGATTACACAGCACAATGCTTGTGCTGTGTAATCTGCCCTCCTCTAAACTATAGAAAAACCTCCCTGAACCTGCCACTTCCTGTATCCCCCTTCTCTGTACCAACCACGAAAATCAAGGCTGCCGAGCCCTGACCAGCATCGTCAGTGCGCGTCCCTCCATCATACGCAGCTGTCCTCTCTGCTCTATTCTCTCCCCCTTGCCTGTCTGCTCCCTCTCTCTTAGAGGGGCTTGCAGCAATTTGAAATTTAGACTCAACACAAAAAATAAAAATAATTAAAAGTCAGCAGCTACAAATACTGCAGCTGCTGAATTAAGATTAGGACACTTACCTGTCCAGAGCACCCGTGATGTCACCGGAGCCAATCTGTCCCTCGGCTCCCGGGTGCAGGAGCCAGCATCTTCAGTAAGGGAGTTAGGAAGTGAAGCCTTGCGGCTTCACAGCCTGGTTCCCTACTGAGCATGCACGAATAGTGCGGCACATCCTCGCTGGTCCCTGCCGTCTTCTGGGACCTGTGTCTCCCAGGGAGACAGAGGATCTGCTGCTCTATCCAAAACCACAGAACAAGTATTTTACATAAGCTTTATTACCATTTTAACTCTTTAACTGCCACCAACATATGTCAGCAGCAGGTGGGGTTTTTGCACACACTCCTGGTATGTTTGCCACCACCACTCCAAAAGTCCCCTATGGGATCACAGTGGACTTTTGATGTGATAAAAAAAAATTGAGTTTGGTGGAAAAAAAAAATTTTGTAAAGAAACATAGTTACCGCCAAGCACTTAACGTTGCACACTGTACAGGACTCGGTGCTCGTGTGAATGACCCCCTCCTTAGCTGTTCACATCAACCAATCATCTGCAAATTTTACATTACCAACCTGCAACCTGACTGGCTACAAGGGGCAGACTTTTTTATATATTTTTTTTTTTAACTAGAGGCCAATGAGTCTGGTTTCTCACAAAATAGTGAAACTAGAACAAGATTACGTGAGTTAACAAGTTAGACAAATCGTGAATCATATCAGTTACCAAATCTAAAGAAAACACAGGAAATGTATAGAGTCATATTTGTTTAATACAGGACACATTTTTTTTACTTCAATCACACAGACCTCAGCAGTCCATGATAACAAATACAGAGAAGACTTGGAAGGAGAAAAGTCAGCAGAATCCTTGTTCACGAGACATACAGCTTGAGCTAAACATGTGGCTTAGAATAGCTCACCTTTACTAAAGCGGTCCTATATTCTCTACGGCTCCCGCTGGGAGTGACGTCATCGCGGCTCAGGCCACTCACAAACCTGGAGTCTGTGAACCGAAAGGAAGGCCGGGTGAAGATGGGAACGGTGACAGTGCGCCGCTGCAGGGCTGCATTTTCGGGAAAGTTTCACATAATTTGCAATACTGTTCATTGTGGGGACACTTGCAACCGCAAGGCATAAAAAAGTGTGCATTCCCTTTGCAGACAAGCAAGAGTGCCATTAATTCCTAATGGCACCCAACTGTACCTTGTCAACATTTGCACACCAAAACGCACAGTAACAAAAGTACCATGTGTTTTGGTTTGGCGCAATTTAAAAAAGAAAAAGGGATTGCGCATTGTCACACCTGCAAAAGCATCACAAGAACCCTACAGAGCTCTGGGTGGCAGTAAGGAACCAACAGGTGTGCTAACCCTTCCCCACGCTGTTGAAAACGAAGGGAACGTTTTGCCTAGACACATCCTTTAAAGCGTTTGTTAAGTCTAATTTGAAAGTAACTGCCAGGCCCTCTATTAATGCCTGGTATACCACTCTATGGAAGTTATTAAAAATAAAATACGAGCATTCTAAATACCTATTTACAGCTATCTTCAGGCTGGTCACATGACTCCAGGCAGTTTTACAGCTAGGAGACAGGGCTTCTGTGGGAGGAGCGGAG
Organism: Rana kukunoris; assembly: GCA_029574335.1. Lineage (NCBI taxonomy): Eukaryota > Metazoa > Chordata > Amphibia > Anura > Ranidae > Rana > Rana kukunoris. The sequence goes on from CM056051.1 coordinate 428,653,879, forward strand.
TGACCACGTGATCTCCCCAGCGGATGTCAAAAATAGCGGAGGGGGGTGGAAACAGAGAGAGGGAGGCAACAGGCGGGAAGGAGGGGGCAAGGGGGAGAGAGGACAGCACCGTATGACAGAGGGGTGCACTCTGACCACAGTGGTTTAGGACTCAGTAGCCCTGGTTATCATGGTCAGGATAGCGAGGGCATATAGGAAACGGCAGGTTCAGAGAGTTTTTTTTTTTTTTTACAGTTTAGAGGGGGGAAAGGTTACACAGCACAAGCATTGTGCTGCTTTAAGGGACCAGGATGTGTTTTTTTCTGGGTTAACAAACACTTTAACCACTTTCCGCCAAAGGTACCTCATGATGTCCTGGACTTTCAGTGGGGATATCTGAATTATGTCTGCAGCTACAGGCATCATTCAGATATCCATCTTTTCAGCTGGTGACTCTGTGCACCATAAGAACGATTATAGCAGCAGTTCCGCCGCTTGACTGTTCTTATAGGCGATGGGAGGGGACATCCCCCCACCATCCGGTGCCATCGGGGACCCGGAAAAACGATCTGCTGGTGCCGGATGGGAAGCATAAAGATGCCTGGTGACCACATGGTCACTAGTCATCTTTGACCATTGGCGGCCCAGGCGCAACGTTATGACATCATACCCGGAAGTAAATAAAGCCGCAAAAGCAGCTGTCGGCATGAGATCAGTGAATAATTTTTTTTTCACGATCTCATGCTTTTCAGCCTGGAGGAGAGATGTGGGGTCTTATTGACCCCGCATCTCTCCATAAAGAGTACCTGTCACAAACCATTCCTATTACAAGGGATGTTTACATTCCTTGTAATAGGAATAAAAGTGATGAGTAAAAAAAATAAAAATAATATTTACTAAAACACCACTGTCTCCAGTAGCTCACGCTCAGAAGCGAACACACACGCAAGTCCCACCCACATATGTAAACCCCATTCAAACCACACAAGGTATCGCCGCGTACGCTAGAGCGCCAGAATTCTAGCACTAGACCTCCTCTAATTCTAAACTGGTAACCTGTAAAAAAATATAAATATATATATATTAATTAAGCGTCGCCTATGGAGATTTTTAAATACTGAAGTTTGGTGCCATTCCATGAGTGCGCAATTTTAAAGCGTGACATGTTCGGTATCTATTTACTCGGCGTAACAATCTTTCACATTATACAAAAAATTGGGCTAACTTTACTGTTTTGTTATTTTTTAATTCATGAAACTTTTTTTTCAAAAATGATTGCGCAAATACCGTACGAGATAAAAAAAGGTGCAATGACCGCCATTTTATTCCCTAGGGTGTCAGCTAAAAAAAAAAACAACATATATAGTGCCAGAATAGGCACTGTAAGGCCCCTTTCTCACAGTGTGGATCAGTAATGATCCGCCTCCATATGCTCACCGGGATCGCTCCGTTGATCCCCGCTGAGCCGGCAGATAACAGGCGGTCCCCGCACACTGTGCAGGGACCTCCCTGTCTTTTCTCCGCTCTCCCCTATGGGGGGGGGGGATCGGATGAACGCGGACCGTATGTCCGTGTTCATCCGATGACGAAAGGAAAAATAGGGCTTTCTTTCCATCTGCAGAATCGGATCATTGCGGAAGCGGACAAGATCGGGTGTCAGCAGATGTTCATCCGCTGACACCCACAATCCCATAGGGACCAATGTATGTCCCTTTTTCATCACAAATGGTGCAAACACAGGTGTGAAAGGGGCTTAAAGTGGAGTTTCCATCCCAAATTTTTATTTTTCATTATTGTGCTCATTAGACCTAAAAAAGAAAAAAAAATGTTTTTTTTTTACTCACCTGGAAATGCCTGTTGCTATGCGATGCCACAAAATCTGCCTTCGGAATCACCTAGAATTCTGACATCATCTGCCTCGGCTCCTCAGCACGCTAATGCTCCTGGGAAATATGTTTTTTCCAGGATGCAGTGCGCTACCCCATTATAACTCCCCATCCAAGACTTCCAGGAAGTGCTTGTGGGCTTCCCAATGCCCACAAGCAAAATGACAGTGTCGACATAGTTTATAAAACTATAATTTTTGAATAACTACGCGTAGCAGCAGCAGATTTTAAAATAGTAAGTGACCGGATTTACATTATAAAAAACGCATGATGAAAGTACATACATTTAAAAAATGCTAATTGTGGTTGGAACCCTGCTTTAAGCAAGTGGTTAAGATAACAGTATATAGCACGGATATGCAAACCTCCAGCTGTTGAGGAACTACAAGTCCCATGAGGCATAGCAAGACTGAGAGCCACAAGCATGGCACCACAGGCATGATGGGGCTTGTACTTTTTCACTAGCTGGAGGTCCGATAATTGCATATACCTGGTATATAGCGAGATACAATGTCGAACATACTGAAAAAAAGATTTTGTGTTTTCATACAATTTTGTTGATCAGTAAATATTGAGAAATTTGACATAATAGTAGATGAAATACAGACGGGACACGAACCCAAAACAGGATACTGGAAGTTAGTGCAATGTGTATACTAGTACTTCTCCATATCATCATAGCCCATCCTACACACATCACACAATGATGATATTACATATGTTAATAAAGCAAGATGGCAAATGAATGTATTAGTAAAAGACGATGTAAAAGTAACCAAGGCCAGTACACAGTATGTACAGACGTATATAGACAGCAATCAACACTGTTGATCTTATCTGTCATATAAATAAATCCTACACTTTTTGTGGTTTATCTCTCATTAGGGATTATATAGTTATAAATGTCAGGCTTGTACATAAGTTACACACTCTGCACAGTAGCAGAGCCCTGTGTAGTATACAGCTTTCAGCACTGTTTGTAATAACACACGGTCATAAAATCATATACAGATAGTCATAAAATCACACGTCTTTACATTAGGCAGAGGCCAGGGTACTGTGTGAAGCAAGTACATTTTATCAAAAACATTGACAGCTACAATGTTTGTGTTATTTGCCACAATGATTGTTACTTTCTGCCATGTGACTTTCCCCTCTCTCAGTGCGGAGAAGAGGATCATCATTTCCCAAACAAGGATTCAAACCACATTAATAGAATAGTAAAAGGGAACAATCCTCTTCTCTCAGGTCACGTTTCTCTACTTGACCAGAGTATATAATATTGTAACTTTTAGTGCAGCACTGCATACTATGTTACAAATAAAGGGTAATAATGTAACACTGAGCTGCATATTTATTGTACACACAGCACTGTCTCATATAAAGACATTAGAGTCATGAATGCGATATAAAAATACACAGGTCGGTACATGGATATAAAAAGGGAGCAGTGTCTATGCTATTATAATGTATAGAGACTGTGCCATCTCATATATAGACCCAATAAAGGAACAGAAGCATGCTATATAACCATATATATATCACACATACACACACAGCTCTGTACTATTATTATAATTGCTGGCAACAAAAGTGAGTATACCCCTGAAAATGTCCAAATTGGGCCCAAAGTGTCAATATTTTGTGTGGCCACCATTATTTCCCAGCACTGCCTTAAAGCGGAGTTCCACCCAAATTCGGAACTTCCGCTAATCCCACTCCTCACCCCCTTACATGCCACATTTGGAGTGGGCCTTCCTGTCCCACTTCCTGCTTCCGCCGAGGGGCTGGTTAGGAGATTAAGCTTAATCACCTACAGCAGCCCCTCCCTGTAGGCGATCGCATGGGACACTGACAGGTCCTAGACGATCGCCTGTCCAATCAGCGGTGGGCCGCGCCGCTCGCGAAGCCGAAGGCTGTCACGGACGGGTGCCCACACTTAGGATGAAGACGCTGGTGAGGGGGGGGGAGTGGACCCCACGGCCGGCGCGTCGCTGGATCGTGGAGCAGGTAAGTGAGTGTTTATTAAAAGCCAGCAGCTACACTTTTTGTAGCTGCTGACTTTTATTAAACACTAAATGTGTCTGGAACACCACTTTAACCCTCTTGGGCAGAGCTTCACAGGTTCCCGCTGGAGACCTCTTCCACTCCACGAGCTGAATTGCCTGGGCCGCAGTAACAATGCCCCGCCTCCTGTGATAGACAGCACACTAATCCAATGGCGGGACATTGAATAAGTGTGACGTGATCACATGAGGCGGGGCATTGTTACTGTGGTCGGGGAATTCAAAGCCAGCTCCTTAACACAGAGGGGAGACCGGTGCTCTAATCCGGGCACTGGTGTGAGGCTGCATCAATCTCTTATGTCTGCAGTCTGACCATCTCCTGTATATGAGGCGCGCCAAATAGAAATTTTGCTAATACTATTAGCAGTGTGTTTAACCACTCCAGCCCCGGAAAGATTTACCCCCTTCCTGACCAGTGCTGACCTGACCAGTGCGATTCGGCACTGCGTCGGTTTTAACTGTCATGCGACGTGGCTCCCAAACAAAATTGATGTCCTTTTTCCCCACAAATAGAGATTTATTTTGGTGGCATTTGATCACGTATATCGTTGTGCGCTGT